>WOXC01007911.1:0-572750 GCA_011680675.1 Gymnobelideus leadbeateri | reverse complement strand
TGTCAAAACGTGTTGCACACACATTTCATTTCCATTTCAAGAAGATTCAAGTTAGGAAAAAATATTTCACAAAGGTTCCTGTCCAGTGGCTTTTTTAATAACTCATTCAGCCATCTAGGTTCTAGGCCACTTGAGGAAAAGCTGCTGAATTGCTCAGACGTGGAAAGAAAAGGTGAGTCTCTATAGGAAGCAGCATATCTCAGTGCCACCCTATGTGGTATGTGTACAAGCATTCATGGATTCAAAGAAGAGAATATAAGATTGAAATAGTAGCTGGGAGCCAGATTACTACAGTCTCTTGGAAAAATGACTTCGCAGTTAATATGACAAGGGAACAAATTCACACTGAGCAGCTTTTCTACTACTTTCTATCAAATACAAATAAAAACATGATATATAGATTTTCTCCAACCCATCAGAAATAATGAAATATTTTCTATTTAGTACTGAAGAAAAAAATATCTGTATCACTTAAGAAAACTTAAAATATGTGTCAATCTGTCACTGAATTGAAATGAGCAGCAATAACAAGTGGCTGCTATAAAACCTACTCCTGCTGTGAATCCTCCACTCACAAAGACTATTTCCAAACTGGTTACAGTAAAGCATGTTCCAGTTAATTCTTTTTTTTTTTTATTTGTTTTAATGGCCAAAAGCTGATCCAAAGCAGATGATAGAAAATAAGCATTGATTAGATACTTACTGTATGCCTCATATTCTGCTCAATTCTTTCCTGTTTCCATATCTGACAGTCCTCATCCCAAATAAATGAAAAATGAACAACACCTGCCAAGGACCCAAAATATAGGGAGAAATATTTTTCAACCTTTATTATGCTCCTCCCCTTTCTTTATCCTTACTCTGATTGGAGGGATGGAGGGTAGAGTACTAATTCCTCCCAAGGTCTTTCTTTCTCTGGGATCTGAACTTTCCAGGTAACTCTCCACTTTTCAGCAGCAGCTCTTAGTTTGAACTCCATGGAATATCATGCCCCCATGTCTGGCTCCCTTGGTTCTTCCTCCTCACCTTTTCGGTTGCTTTTTTGTGTATTGCCTTCTCCCCTTAGACTGTGGACTCTGTGAGGGTGTGGATTGTCTTTCTTTTATTTATTTGTATCCGAAGGATTTAGCACAGTGCCTGGCACCGTACGTGCTTGAGAAATTTTTATTTTATTGTGTATTTGAATATAGGTGTGGCTACTGTCCTAGAAATACATTATATTTCAACCAAAATAATAAAGTCAAATTCTTAAAAGCCAAGTCATGAAGCATCAGAATTTATTACATTTAGACACAAAGTCTTTCATTCATTCATTAGCCATGTATTTATTAAAAACTGTGTGTCTAGCAATCCACTCAAATATTTGTTTCATATTTGTGATCAATTCTTACATTAATCTAAGCACAAGCTCAATGCAAGAAATACTTTATCTTTAGGCTTGCTTGCTGTCTAGTACATGTCTAGGGAGGAGTAGGGAGTAGTAGGGAGGAGTTACTTCAATGTTTCCATTTTTAAAGAAGGCAACCTCAAATGCCCTCTCCTAGCTTATCTGGCTGCTGGCTACAATTCAGAGTAAGGGGAAAAAAACTAGATGGTAAAAATAAAGGCGTTACCTTAGCAGAGGAGATGACAATGTTACATGGACTGAAGAAAAATCATCATAATTGCAATTTTATCCATGGTGCTACCATTCCTCCTGTTATTCAAGTTCAAAAGCACAGTCCTCTTTGACTCTTTCTAGTCCCCAAACCATGTCATTTATTTTTGAAATTCCTGTCACATCGAGCCCATCCTTTCAAGGGCCCTGCCTTAGTCCTCATCAACTCATGCTTGAATTTCTGTAAAAGATGTCTCACTAGTCTCCTCACCTCTACTCTTTTTCCCCTCCATCCCTAACTCTAACCCTTCACACGACCACTGGTGAATCTTCCTAAAACATTTAATCTAATTCTGGTTTAATCATGTTCATCTGTGCTCAAGAATCTACATAGTTTTTCTTTTGCCTGCAAGATAAATCCAAAATTCTCCAGCCTACCATTTAAGGTAATTTGCCAACCTACCTCTCCTACTTTATCTCCCTTTAATTCTAAATCTAGGGCAGTGACTGCCTAGGCACATCTCAGCTGATGCCATAGGAGCTGGTGACTCGGACCAATCCCTGTCCATTATCCACTACCTTGGTTTGTCCTGGATTCATTGTTCTGATGTTGCTTAACTTCTCAAAAGAGAACCCAAGGCTCACCAATTCTATCATTCATTGGCTCTTTGTTCCCTCCCCCACCCCTACAACCCCAACTACTCTGGGGAAAGTTGCTATTTATAGGGTTGCTAATTATAGACAGAGTTATGGGCTCAAAGTAGGGATTTTTCCCAGCAAGAGGGTAGGAAAGGCATCCAATCAACAAACATGAAGCATGTATGAAACAGGCAATTTAATTTTACACTACACACACACACACACACACATAATGCTGATCAATAAAGTATAATAGAATGATTTTAAAAGAATACAATAAAGTATTAGTATTAATAAAATCAGCTAGGAAGCTAATATTCAAGCCTAGGACAAAAACAAAGGGTTTTTTTTTTGTTTGTTTGGGGTGTATTTTGTTGTTGGATTGTATTGTTTTGTTAAGACTTCTAATTAACTGGGCCGGCTAGGTGGTACAGTGAATAGAGCACCTCCTCTGGAGTCTGGAGGACCTGAGTTCAAATCCAGCCTCAGACACTTGACACAATTACTAGCCAAGTAGCTTTGGGTAAGTCACTTAACCCCAATTGCCCCCCAAAAAGAAAAAAAAAGACTTCTAATTAACCATGGCACATTTCATCTCTAGTGAGCACTGTATAATCGAACACTAAGAATGGCTCCTCTCTTACTTGATTTCTTTTGGCCCCTGTCCTTGCCTGCCACTGGTACTGATTCTGCTGCAACTGCTACTATTCATCCTTCATTTTGAAGGATACCAATGACATCACAGGGCGATGTCTTGACTTATACACAGATTATATTTAAGTGAGGCAGAGTTCTACAAAGTCATAGAACTTACTTTCTCTTCCAGAATCACCAAAGTACATCGGCAAGAAAAAATTCAGGGCAACTGGATATGGCCCAGAACACAGTGGATAACCTTCATGTCTCCTATGTCTAATAAAGTTTTAGGCATTCCACATTACCTGCTTCAGTCACCTTTCTGGCTATTGGAACAAATTGAACTCATTTTCCAAGTCCACTGGGGGAAGTCTTCACATGTTTGGGGTATACATTCCCTCTAACTCATTGATAGGCTTGAGACCCATCAGTTACCCTCAACTGGGTTTAGCCCTCCTGATGAGATGGTTTTACTAGGGTGTGGGAAATGCATATGCTACAATTTCATATGGGATCACAGGTGAGAGTTAGGTGACAGGTGGAAACCAAAGGTGGATAAGCAGCTGTGAAAAGGGGTTTGCAAACCATCATACCAGAGCTGCTAGTCCTCCCTGAACAACCCAAGCACCACCCCCCCACTCAGATAAACACTCTGCAGCCCCTACCTCACTAACTTCCCCAGACCTCATGACTTTCTGAAGCTCACACAATGACCTGGACTAGCTCACCTCGTGGTTCTGTTCATTCACCTAGTCTGAGAAGGAAGCACAAGAAAAGAGATAGCTCCACTGTGAGTATAGACTTGCCTAAGTAGGACGCATGTTTCCAGCTATATAAGGATAGGTCAGAGATAAGGCTTTCTCTGTTTTCCTTACTGAATTCTCCCAAAATAGTCCTCACATACTTAGAAGCATAAAGGAAGAGGAGAGATGACAGTTGGGCTCCCCCTTTATTATTTCCACAGAGTTCCAATTAATCAGTCTATTAAAATATTTTTTATCATCATATCATACAGATATTGAGTCATTATGACTGATAGAATCAGAGAAAATCAGCACATGCTCTAAAAGAGAAGTCCATATGCTTGACTGGAATGCTAGAGAGGAGTATCACTAGGAGATGCTACTTAAATGTAAACTCTTTCCTTTACCTACAGTGTAGTACATTTTCCCATTTATGAAATGCTTGCCCCCTCTATTTCTCCCTCTCCCCTTCTTTTGCCTCTTTTTCTTTCTACTTCCTCCTGAATCAAGTAGATCAGGGGAATGTTGTAGATATAGCTTACCTATATTTTAACAGAATATTTCATAAAGTATACAATAATAATCTTACAGAAAAGAGAGGTGTGAGCTAGACAATAGAATAAGCAAATGGATTTAGAACTAGTTGTTTGGCCAAACTCATAAAATAATCATCAGTGGGTTGATATGAACTTGGAAGGACATTTCTAGTTGAGTGTCCCAACAATTCATGGTTGACCCTGTGCTATTTCACATTTTTATCAGTTAATAATGATGTATAATATGTGTTTTTTCATATTTGAAAATAACATAAAACTGTAAGAAATAGTTAACACATTGGATGACAGACTCTGAGTCTTAAAAGGTCTTGACAGGCTAGAGTATTTGGCTGAATCTAACAAGAAGAAATTCAATAGGGATAAATGTAAAGTCTTACATTTGGGTTCAAAAAATTAATTTCACAAGTACAAAAAGAGGAGGAATATTTCAACAGCAGGTATGGGTTGGACTAGCTTGCCTCTGAGGACTTTTATAACAATAAAATTCTATGACCCTGATTCAAGATGAAACAAAGGAATAAATGCTCTAATGGATACAGGAGAGTTGGCTGTATTTGTTTTTGAAAAAGTGTCAGACAATATGTTATTGTATACAATTGTTTATATAATTTTGGGGGCCTAAGATGAAATCTTATAAGAAATCCATACACTAAGTATGTGACTTGTCCAGAGCCACACAGCTGGTAAATGTCAGAAGCAGGATTTGAAGCCATACTTTTATGATCTGAGGCCAGGTCTATAGCCACTATGCCATACAAAACCTAGATGGCAAAAACTTCAAAAATACAGTTCAGGTTTGTAAAATAAAAGAGGACAGGTATTCATGTAGTAATTATAAATAAACCAGTGCTTCATGAATACTTTCTTCAGGAATACTTAATAGGCATACAATATAGTCAGGGTATTGATCAAAATCATAAAAAATAAAATTACTAATATCTTAAGAGGTAAGAAATACTTACTAATTTATGTAGCAACCATTTCAGAGTGAGTCAATGAGATCAGATCACCTACTAATTAAGGCAAAGGTCAAAATCAATACCAAAATATGAGAAAGAATAAAGATAACATGACATCACATGTGTTTCCAGTCCATATTTTTAAAGCCAATAATGTTCTAGTGGTCCTACATAACTACAAATAATGGACCACCATGATCTCAGGAGAATCAAAATTGCAAGTAACTCAAAGATGATAAAAGGACATCAAGTGAGAGTGAGACAGCAGTGATGTTTGGTAGGCTATAATTTACATAAAATACATTATAAAGGGCATGTGTGATTCAAAAAAGGAGGCTGCCCAAGCCTAAGATACCCAAGAGAGAAGGATAATGAATGGCACCCAAATATTAAAATAAACAAAGAGTAAAGATTCTAGCTCATTACTAGGATCTTCAATAGAGAATATGCTGAGACACAGATAAGTATCACAACAAATAAGAGTTGTGGTTTGAATTGGTCAAAGGAGTATTGACATCAATGAGATTGTGAAACTTCTCTGCACAGTTCTTTTAATGTACCACTTTAATATAACGTAGGACTGAGCTGAATTAGAAATTTAATCTTGGGCGGCTAGGTGGTGCAGTGAGTAAGAGCGCCGGCCTCAGAGTTGGGATGACCTGGGATCGAAACCTGCCTCAGAAAATGAGCACCCACGAATAAATAAAGACTAGCCATGTAACCTTGAGCAAGTTCCTTAAGCCCAATTGCTTTAAAAAAAAGAAAGAAATTTAATCTCTACTTAGGATGAACAGAAGTGAAATAGAGTGACATTCTTGTTCTTTTTGCCGATTTAATTTGGCTCACTTAATTCTAAGCAAGTTCTTTCCTTCTACCTGCCCTCCTGTTTGTTACATCTTTTCTCTCTAGAATCCTGTTGTTGTTGTTGTTGTTTTCTGATTCTCATTCCAGTGCATTTTTTATGACTCATGACTGAATTATTAAAAATAAATGCATTAAAAATGAATGTTAAAATTGTTTTTACATGTAACTGGGGAAAAATGAAATACTAAATTTTTTTTTAAAAAAGAAATTCATGGTACTCATTGAACAAACACTGAGAATGAATGAATTAATGAACATTTTATTAAATGCTTACTATTCGAATGAATGAAGAAACTGATTTATTAAACACTTTCTGTGTACCAAGCACTGTGCTAAGTGATGATAAAAATAGAAAAAATGAAAAGTCTTTTCACAAGGAGCTCATAGGGGGTGGCTAGGTGGCACAATGATTGCCCTGGAGTCAGGAGGACCTGAGTTCAAATCGGGCCGCAGACACTTAACACTTACTAGCTGTATGACCTTGGGCAAGTCACTTAACCCCAATTGCCCTCCAAAACCAAAAAAAAAAAAAAGATTTTAAATATCTTGACTGGAGTTCCATCACCTCCACTAGGCTTATTGTTAGCACTGTTTCCTAAGGCCCACTTGACTTCATTCTCTAGGATGTCTGCCTCTAGATCAGCAACCACACCATCATGGTTATTGGTGATGTTACACTTTTTCTTGTGTAGTTCTGTGAATTCGTGCCACCTCTCCTTAATCTATTCTACTTTACTATGCTTGTTAAGGATTTGCTATGTTTGTCTTTTATCATGCCCATTTATGAATTAAATGTTCCCCTTTGTATCTCTCATTTTCTTGTCGAGAGCTTGAGTTTCACCCATTCTGTTGTTTTCTTCTATTTCTTTGTGTTTCTCATTTAAGAAAACATTTTTATCTCTCCTAGCTATTCTCTGAAATTCTGCATTTAGTTGGTTATATCTTTCCCTTTCTCCTTTCCCTTTCCTTCTTTCTTCATTTGTAAAGCCTCATCAGACAATCATTTTGCTTTCTTGCTCTTCTTTTTCTTTGGGATGTTTTTTGGTGCTACCTCCTGTACAATATTGCTAACCTCTGTCCGTAGTTCTTCAGGTGCTCTATCTAGCCAATCTAATCCCTTAAATCATCATATTCATAAGAGATATTATCTACATAGTCTTATGGTTTTCCCTATTTTCCTAAGTTTGTGTAAATTTTGAAATAAGAAGCGCTTTTATCAGAGCTATAGTCAGCTCCAGGTCTTGTTCTAACTGACTGCATAGAGTGTCTCCACCTTGACTGCAAATTATGCAATCAGTCTGATTTCAATATTGAATACCTGGCAATTTCCATGTGTAGAGTTGCCTTTTTGGTTGTTGAAAAAGAGTGTTTGCTGTGACCGGCAAATTATTGTTTTCACAAAACTCTACTAAGTCTCTGCTTTGCCTAATTTTGTACTCCAAGGACAAACTTGCTTGTCATTTCAATTATCTTTTGATTTCTACCTTAACATTCCAATACCTTATGATGAATGTGACATCATTTTATGCTATTTGTAGAAGATAGAATTTCATAGAACTTATCAGCTTTGCCTTCTTCAGCAATCAGTGATTGGAACGTGGGCTTGTATTACTGTGATGTTGAATGGTTTGCCTTGGATTTGAATAGATATCATTTTGTCATTTTTGATATTATATCCCACAACTACTTTTTTCACTCTTTTACTGGCTTACTACATCTCTTTTAAGGAATTCTTGCCCACAGTGTTAGTATATGTAATGATCGCATGAATTAAGTTCACCTAGTACTGTTCATTTAAGTTCACTAACATCCAAGTTGTTAATGTTTAATCTTTCCATCTTCTGTTTGACCACATGCAGCTTATCTTAGTTCATAGATCTTAGATTCCTGTGCAATATTGATCTTCACAGCATTCAATTTTCCTTTCATCACCAGACACTTTTTTTCCGGTTTTCTGGAACTATTTGTAATTGTTCTCCATTCTTCTCCAGTAGTATGTTGGATACTTCCAATCTGAGGGGCTCATCTTCTGGTTTGATATCTTTTATCATTTTAATAATGTCCATGTGGTTTTCTTAGCAAAGATACTATTGCCATTTCCTTCTCCAGTGGATTATCTTTTGTCATAGCTCTCTGCTATGTCTTGCAAGAATAACGCTGCATGGCAAAGCTCATAATTTCATTGAGCTACACAAGCACTTTCACCATGACAAGGCAATGATCCAAGAATGGGTAGAGAGTTAATAACTTGCAATTCATCCAAACTCTATAGCTGTCAAACAGGCTTGGGGATGGAGAATATCCCTGGTGGTAGAAGGCCTTTAAACCTTCCAGTTGTTTTTGATGAGTTCTGAAACTACTCTATGAAAAAGTAATACTGTCAGTGCCTTCAAAGAGTTTACATGCCAGTGGAGGAGCCAATACATATTAGGGAGTGGTAACAAAAAAAAAGAGAGAATTTTTATCTACAAAGTCACAAGTATGGGGAGCTGAACCATAGGTGAGTGAGTTGTTAAACTCTTTTCAGTAGCACAGACAATATTGATTTGATTACTGTGCATGGCATAATGAATAGAGAGCTAGTCTCAAAAGCAAAACACCTAAGTTGAAATCTTATTTTTCCCCAAGTCACTTAAACTACCAGTATTCTAAGCTGTAAATTGCAAATAAGGCACCAACTTTCATTGGTTGAAGGAGGTTCCACATTGAGAAATTCCTAACACATATAAGGGAGTGGTAAGCAAAAATAAGGGATTTTGATGGTGAGTGGAACACTCAGTTGTTACATTCTTTGTCGTAGGAGCAAAAAACTGAAATCCCAAGGCTAATCCCCCTTTTACTATTCTCAAAGTGAGAGCAAGAAGTGCAAAGGGTGGGGTGGGGTAGTGCACATGACAGCAAGGCAGATACAAGATGCTAATACTGAATATGTTCTATTTTCCTGTTTTATGGATGAATGAAAGGTGGAGTATGATCTGGAACAAGCTACCTACGGTGGATTGGTGATTTGTATTCTCTCCCCTCACCAATAAGAGCAGCTCAACCATAAGGAGAATACCAGGTATTTGATTAATTTCCTTGTGGTGGAGGATGGTTGCTATTATAATTGATGAGAAATGGGGCAAAAGCAAGACAGATGACTAGAAAACCACACTCAGTAGGTGGATTTTCTGGGGAATGGAATGTGTGTCATTGTCAAAGAAATCAAGTCAATCAACAAATTTTATTAAGTATGGGAACAAAGGACTTTACTAAATTCTTGTTAATGAGACAAAATTCATGGACTTAATCTCTATGTGGACCGGTTAATATAGCTATGTTCCATAGACATAACCTTACAAGTATGTTACAAATAGATATGCATGGCTCTAGTCATAAAAGGAGTAAGAAAATCTGAATTTATTAGACAAATATATCACCACTACTTAAAAAAGAGAAAACAATTTAACATATTGATGTTATCTCTATTGATTGTATCTCTGTGTCCAGAGGTCAGCATATATAAACTCATTGCTTTTGAAGAATGAAGGAATGAGTGACCATAGTAGAATACCCTCTAACATTGTTATCGGAGGGAGCATCTCCTTGCTTTGTCAAGGGTTGAGCTTTGAGCAGAATTTTGAAGACAAAAAGTTAGTTTTGTTATCTGGTGGAAAGGTTTTGGAGGTGACATGTAATAGCCAGTGGGAAATTAGGTGGCTCAGTAGATAGAGTGCTGGGCCTGAAGTCAGGGAGACCTGAGTACAAATCTGGCCTCAGACACTTACTAGCTGTGTGACTCTAGAAAAGTCACTTAACCTTGTTTGCCTCAGCTTCCTCATCTGTAAAATGAGCAAGACAAAGAAATGGCAAACCACTCAAGTATCTTTGCCAAGAAAAGCCAAAATGGGATCATGAAGAGTTGGTCACAACTGAAAAGACTGAACAACAACAATATGCAATAACCTGTGGAGAAAGAAGGAATTATAATCATAAACAAAAAGGTTAATTAATTTAAAAGGTTAATTCCATTTCAATTCTATGGAGAAGTTGTTGGATTCAGAAACAGTTTTAATTTGTATACAGAATAAATTAATCAATCAATCAGCAAGAATCAATTAAGTACCTACAATATGCCAGGCACTATGAATACAAAGACTAAGGTGAAATAGTCCCTGCCCTCAAGGAACTTTCCCTCTAATAGGGAGGCAGCATGTATACAAGCAGGTACATTACAAAATATACAAAGCAGATGCAGGGTAAACTTAGAGGAGCAATCCTAGCACCTAGGCAGACCTTGAAAAAGGTGATACCTGAACTGAGTCTTGAGAGAAACCAAGAATAGTGATTGAGGGATTAAGAAAGTTCCAGTTATGGGGATAGCCAATGTGAATGGCCATCCAAGATGAAAGATGGAGTGTTATGTGTTAGAAATAGCAAGAAGGATAGCTTCATCAAACTATAAACTGTATAGTGGGAATGATGTGGAATGAGGCTGAAAAGAGAAAGTAAGGCTTCATATACCAAGCAGGGGGGTGTATTTTTTATTCTAGAGGTAACAGGAAGCTGTTAAAGTTCATTGAATTGGTTTGGGGGAAGGGGCTGACATGCTCAGATCTGTACTTTACAAAAAATCTTTTTGTAGGATGTGGAGAATGGATGGGAATGGGAAAAGATTTAATTAAGTCAGGGAAAGCAATTAAGAGGCTACTACAATCTTCTAAGTGAGAGGTGATGAGGGCCTGAACTAGGGTGACCATTGTGTCAGTAGGAAGAAGGAGACATATGAGACAGATATTACAGTGATAGAAATGACAGGATTGGCAACTGATGAGATATGTGGGGTGAGAGTGAGGAATCAAGTATGACACCAAGGTTATGACCCTGGATGTCTAAAACAGTGGTGGTTCCTTTAACAAAAATAGGAAGGTATAAAAAAGAGCCAGTAAAGCATAGTATCTTTTAATCATTTAAAACTGTTATTTTGGTTTGTTACTTATGCAAGTCTAAGCAAATAAGTAGGGTAAATGTCTACTGTCACCTCCACCTTTACTCTATGCTATAAAGTATCGTTCCCCCTTTTTTTTCACTTCCAAAATGTATTGTACATGGACCCTGATCACAAGAGTGTTTTAAATGACAACTTCTCTGGGCAGTATTCTCTGACAAAACACTTTCCAATCCTACCAGCTGGTAATGACCACCTCATAAAACTCTGTGTTTTCTATCTATTCATATATGCTTTATTCCTTTGTATTATATCATATTGTGTCATATCATAGTGCAGTGTATTGTTTTGTGCTATATTATCTTTGTTATGTTACATTATGTTATGTTATCTTATGTTAAGTTATGTTATGTATGGTATGGTATGGTATGGTATAGTATAGTATAGAGTGGTATAGTGTAGTATATCATTTCATTTCATGTCATATTATGTTACGTTATGTTACAGTAAAGGACAATACATTATTTCATATCATATCACACCATATCATATCATATGTCTTGTCATGTCATATATTGCATCATATTGTATTATATCATATTATATTGTATTGTAAAGCAAGAAGTCATAGAAGCAAGGCCTTCCTCCAATGTTTAGACTGCAAATCATCCCATACCTTGCCATCCTATGTGATTTTTGTGCATCCCATAAATGCATAAAACCTCTAGGAAAGATTTATTCAGGACTTTGGAAATCTTTCTCTAGGTCCTTTCCCCTATAGTACCAACAGGCACTAATAGTACCAATAGGGTATTCAGATTATACATCTTTTCCTTCTTACTACAGTTATGTGATTGAAGACCTCTTTTTGTGATCACACTTTTCCCAGAAAATATCTTTCATACTACTTATGGCATTCAAACTATTGTGTGGAATGTGCTGTAGCCTTCCATACTATTAAATCCTATTTCAATGAATAATATTAAATGTTCACTAGCTACTTTTTCATTATTCAAATGAATAACTGATTTTCTTCAACTGTTGAGAGAATGAATGGTCTGCATATGTCCATATCACCAGAAATTGATTTGGAATTGATTTGAGGAAAAATGTATTAAAGTGACCAAATGGAGGATGAATTGGAATGGAGAGAACCTTGAGGAAGACAGATCAACCAACAGGCTACTGTAGTCATTGAGATACAAGCTGATGAGGACCTGCTCTAGAGGGGTGGCAGCATCAGAGGAAAGTACAGAGCATCTTTGAGAGATATTGCAAAGGTGAAATTGTTAGGCCTTAACAACAGCTCAGATATGGGAGTGGGAGGAGTGAAAGATAGTGAGGAATTCAGGATGATTCCTAATTTGTGAGCCTGAGAGACTGGGAGGATGATTACTCTACAGTAATAGGAAAGGAAGGAAGCAGGGGAGAAAGAGGTTGGGGAAAAGATAATGAGTTCTATTTTGAACATATTGAGTTTACGATGCCTATTGGACATCCAGTTCAAAATATCTGAAAGGCAATTGGAGATGCAAGTGATATTGGACATCAGCATAGAGGATAGGTATAGTTGAGAATCATCAGCATAGATATGGTAATTAAATCCATGAGCTGATGAAATTACTAAGTGAAGTATTATAGAGGTAAAAGAGAGGAAGGCTCAGGACAGAACCCTGAGTGATGAAGGGTGAATGTATTATCCGAATGAGCATCCATCAAAGCAGACTGAGAAGTGGTCAGGTGGGGGGGAGGGAACAAAAAGACAGTGGTATCCCCAAAACCTAGAGAAAAGAAAGTGTCTAGTAGGAGATAATGATCAACAATGTCAAAAGCTGCAGTGAGGTCAATGAGAATGAGGTCTGAGAAACCATAATTACATTTGGCAACTAAGAAACCATTAGTAACTTTGGAGAGAAAAGTTTCAATAAAATGATCAGGTTGGAAGCCAGATTGTAAAGGATTAAGAAGAGAGGGAGAGGGGTGGCTAGGTGGCGCAATGAATAGAGCGCCGGCCCTGGAATCAGAAGGCCCTGAGTTCGGAGCCGGCCTCTGAAACTTAATCCATACGAACAAAAAAAACCTAGGGCAAGTTACTTAACCCCAATTGCCCTAAAGGGGCGGCTAGGTGGCGCAGTGAGTAAGAGCGCCGGCCTCGGAGTTTGGATGACCCGAGATCAGATCCGGCCTCAGAAAATGAGTACCCACGCATAAATAATGACTAGCTGTGTAACCTTGAGCAAGTTACTTAACCCCAATTGCTTTAAAAAAAAAAATTAAAAAAAATTTAAAAAAAAAAAGAAGAGAGGGAGAGGAGAGAAATTGGAGGCACCAATTGTAGAAGAACTTTTTGAGAAGTTTAGCAAAAAAGAGAAGAAGAAATACAGCATGATAGTTGTTTGATAGCAAGGATGAAAGGATTAGGTGAGAATTTTTCAGGATAGAAAAGACATGATTATGTTTGTAGGTGGTAGGAAATGAGCCAATAGAGAGGGAAAGATTGAAAATAAGTGAAAGAGTGGGGATGACAAGAGTAAGCAATCTTCTAGAGAAGATGGGATGACATGAAATCAGTTAAACCAGTAAGGAGTTAGCCTAGATAAGGAGTAAGGTAAGGAGGACACTTCCTCATGTAAAACAAGAATGAACAGGGGAAAAGTGACAGAAGACACCTGAGTGATTGGAGATGAGGAAGAGAGAAGAAGAGTCAGTTCATGGTGAATAGCCTCCATTTTTTTCTCTAAAACATGAGGCGAGGTTCTCAACTGTGAAAGTGGGGGTAGGAGGAACCATGAGACCTATTAGGAAGGATGAAAACATTTGGAAAAACCACTTTGGAGAAGGTGATAGTGAGTTGATAATGGAAGTATAATAGGATTGGTTACTAGCAGTGAGGGCCCACTTGAGATTTCATAACATGAATTCGTAGTGGGCCCAGTCAGAAAAATTTTGATTTTTTCACCTTCATTTAGCAGCCTGTATACAGGCAGGAAAATGACAAATGGTGGGAGTGAACCAATGCTAGTTGAGGACTGACTGGGGGAAATTGGTGATATGATGAGGAGGCTAAAAATGTAGGGATGAACAGTGTAGAGTTGAATTGTTTCACTGGGGAGCCCAGATGGGAAGAAAAGGAAAGAGCATTATTGTAAAGAGAGTGCTCTGTAAATTTGACCTTTTACTATATGCCTACTTCTAAACTTTCCTACTTTCTCCTTACCTGGAACACAATCTATTCTTTGCTCCATTGTTCCTGACTCACTTCCTGGACCATTCTACTTGTCTCAATCCTTCATATGTTTTTTGCTCAGTCTCTCTTCCACAAAACCTGCCTAATTACTTATCCCTCCTTTGAACTTACTTTTATTGTTACTCACTAATATTTAATCACCTCATATTACTTATATAACCTTAACCATTTAGTTATCTATACATACATAGTATTTATCCAACTAGATTGTAAGTCCCTTGAGGAAAGGGACTGTTGTGTGCCTTACTCTTTGAGGGGCATTCTACTTTATTTAGCAGTGACTTACAAAGAATAGCCTCTCCATACATACTGAAAGATTGGTTTAAAAAATGAAGTTAATTTCAATTTTACTTCATATGATTCTGTGGGGGCTTGTATGGTCTCTGTAATTTTGCATTATTAATATACAATGGTATTATTGTGCACCACAATGCAACCACTGAATGTACAATGAGGGACAAGAAGTCAACAAGAAGATATGACTTTGCTTTGGAAGCAAAATCATCTATGAGACTTCAGAGTGAAAGAAAAAAATGTGCTGGTAATTTTTTGAAATTATTTTCGAACCTTTAGTAAAGAAAATATAAATGAGCCCTTCAAAATATTTGCCTCCACAGACAGAAACTTCATTATAGTACCCCTTGACTTGACAGTCTTGTTTATAATAGCCATTTTAAAAGCTGCAACTTAAAACTCATAAAGCAATGTTATCATATAATGTCTTCCCATCAACAATATTAAAAATATTCATCTCCGGGAAAATGTTATAAAGGAATTTCACTGTGGTGATAATTCAACCATTAAAGTAAATGCAAACAATGATTCTGTTTGAAGACACACCCTATTGAGAATACTGAGCAAAGAGAATTTTATTTTCTGAAAAAGCAAAATATTTCTATTGAAATTTTGTCTAGTGATGAGAAATTTACCTTTTAAAAAAATCTATTAAGATGGTGAAATAAAAACAAGAACTTGTTGAGCTCCTGATACAACCACCTCCAATACCTGTAAAATATGACTCTAAACAAATTTTAGAGCTACAGAACCCACAAAGTGACTGAGAGAAACAAATCTCCCACTGAAGGCAGCCTGGCTGGCTGAAAGGAAGGGTCTATCACACCAGGCTGGAGATTGAGCAATCCCAGGTGGGCCGTTTGGGCCCAGACCTGAAGCAGCCTGACCAGTGGCCCAGACCAGCTGGAGCAGAATTCAGGAGAGTGAATCACTGGCAGCTGTGGCAGTTTCCAGACTTCTCAACCCATAAACGCCAAAGAGAAAGTAAAAGTTCAGTAGGGAACTCTGCTGGAACTGAGTGACAGAAGAGTGCAATCCAGCCCCAGCCCCTGGGGTAAAAGGTGGTGATGGGGCAGCAGTATGTGGCTGCCTCCAGTGCTCCTGGCCTGAAGATCATAGGTGGACAAAGTGACCATTCAGAAGATCTTGCTTTGACCTGCTTAGATCTGGGGTCGCAGTCTTGGGCAGTGGTCCTGGGGTGAGAAATACCAGTGTTCCAGAGCTTGTGGTGACTGTAGAGAGGGCACCCTCCTCATAGCCCTAGCAACTGCAAAAACCCCAGCAATTTGGGGCACAGTTTTTTCCACTCTGGAAGTAGAGTTCTATCATGGCAAAGAGCTCAAAAGTCAAGTAATTGGCTGGCAAGATGAGCAAGCAGAGGAAGCACAATCAGAACATAGAATCCTTTTTGGTGGACAGAAAGGATTAAAACATGGAAGCAGAAGAAGACAATAAAGTCAAAGCTCGTCCATCAAAAGCTTCCAAGAAAATATGAACTGGTTACAGGCCATAGAAGAACTCAAGAAGGATTTTGAAAATCAAGAAAAGTGGAGGAAAAGTTGGGAAGAGAAGTGAGAATGATGCAAGAAAATCATGAAAAGAGAGTCAACAATCTGCTAAAGGAGACCCCCCCCAAAATACTGAAGAAAATAACACCTTAAGTAATAGACTAACTCAAATGGCAAAAAGAGGCCTAAAAAGCCAGTGAGGAGAGGAATGCTTTAAAAAGTTGAATTGGCCAGATGCAAAAGGAATTTCAAAAATTCATTGAAGAAAATAATTCCTTCAAATTTAGATTGGAGCAAATAGAAGCTAATGACTTTATGAGAAATCAAGACACTATAAATAAGATCCAAACAAATGAAAACATAGAAGGCAATGTGAAATATCTCACTGAAAAACCACTGACCTGGAAAATAGATCTAGGAGAGAGAATTTAAAAATAATTGCACTATCTGAAAGCCATGATCAAAAAAAAGAGCCTAGAAATCATCCTTCAAGAAATTCTCAAGGAAAATTGCCCCAATATTCTAGAACCAGTGCGCAAAATAGTAATTGCAAGTATTCACTGATAGCTTCTTGAAAAAGATTCCCCCCAAAAAACTCCTAGGAATATCATAGACAAATTCCAGAATTCCCAGGTCAAGGTGAAATTTTTACAAGCTGTTAGGAAGAAATAATTTGAGTATTGTGGAAACACAATCGGGATTACACAGGATGTAGCAGCTTCTACATTAAGGGATCAAAGGGCTTGGGATATGATATTCCGGAGGTCAAAGGAACTAGGATTAAAACCAAGAATCATCTACCCAGCAAAACTGAGTATAATGCTTCAGGGGAAAATATGGTCATTCAATGAAATAGAGGACTTTTAAGCATTCTTGATGAAAAAACCAAAGCTGAACAGAAAGTTTGACTTTCAAATACAAGAAGCAAGAGAAGCATGAGAAGGTAAACAAGAAAAGGAAATCACAAGGAACTTATTAAAGTTGAACTATTGACATTCCTACATGGAAAAATGATAATTGTGACTCATAAGGCTTTTCTCAGTATGAAGATAGTTGAAGGGAATATATATATATATATATATATATATATATATATATGGGTATATGTGTGTATAAATATATATATATATATATATATATATATATATATATGGGTATATGTGTGTATAAATATATATATATATATATGTGGGTATATGTGTGTATAAATATATATATGGATATATGTGTGTATAAATATATATGTGAGTATGCATATATGTGTGTACATGTATACATAGACAGAGGGCACAGGATCAGTTAAATAAGAAAGGGTGATAAATAAAAATTAAAATCAAGATGTGAGAGAGGAATATAATCAGAGAAGGACAAAGGGAGAGATAGAATAGGGTAAATGACCTCATATAAAAGAGGCAAGAGAAAACTGTTACAATGGAGGGGAAGAGCAGGAAAGTGAAAAGGAATGGGTCAATCTCACTCATTGAATTTTCCTGAAGGAGGGAATAACATACACTAAATTGGGTATCTTACCCTACAGGAAAGTAGAGGGAAAGGGGATAAGAGGGGAAATATAGAAAGGAGGGTAGATAAGGGGAGAGGGTGATTAGAAGCAAAGGGTCAAAAGAGAAAATAGAATATGTGGGGGTCGGGATAGGATGGAGGGAAATATAGTTAGTCTTTCACAATATAACTACTATGGAAACATTTTTGAGTAACTACACACATACAACCTATATTGAATTGCTGGTCTTCCCAGTGAGGGTGGGTGAGGAGGGAAGAAGGGAAAGAGTCTGGAAATCAAAGTTTTAAACAATTTTTTTAAAACATTGATTTTTACATGCAACTAGGAAATAAGATATACAGGCACTGGGGTATAGAAATTCATCCTGCCCTACTTGAAATTTGGGGGTGTGGGGAGGATATAAGAGAGAACAGATCGGGGGAAGGGGTAGTCAGTAGGCTCACTATGTTGGGGTGGGAGGTAGGGGAGAGATAGGGAGGAAATTTGTAACTCAAAATATTATGGAAATGAATGTTGAAAACTAAAAATAAATAAATAACAGATTAATTTTTAAAAATCTATTAGGAAAGCTAAATATGTGCTAAGGCTAATGTGCATTCAATGTTTTGAATTAATGTCAATGGGAATGGTATCTATTTATGTGATTCCCCCAAGTGATAGTGACTCCCTCCAGTTACTTCGTATATACTTTGTATATATTTATATTTGTATATATTATTTTCCCCCAATAGAATAATCCTCCTTCAGGGCATCGGCTTTAATTTTAATGTTTGTATATGTAGCCTAGCTCTGTGTCTGGCTCATAGTAGGTGCTTCATAAATGTTTGTTGAATGATTTTAGATTAGAAAGGAAATATCTGATCTCTAAATATTCTAGCTCTCCATAGAATATGGAGAAGTATCAACACACTTAATGTGGGAGAATTTACATGTGCACACGTCCTATTTTATTTCTATGTATTTCTATCTATCCTATATAATTTAAAATTTAGCACATTTTGAATATCTTTTGTAGAGATTTATATTTCAATGTAAATAGGTCAAATTAGGCCACAGGCATTTTAATGTAGACTTCCTTTTCCTCTCAGCTACAAGCAGGATGTCTTTCAAAGGATGTCTCCATTTCCTCAAGGCAGTGAATTCTAACATTAGAAAGCCTTTCCCTTCATCTGGTGTTTTCTTTCTTTTTTAAGATCTATATAACCCCACCCTGTTTCCTAGTTCCCTCAACAATAGCCCAGGATTCATTTTGAAGCAAGGAATTCAGACTTAAGCCTAGGAGGCAGTGCTTGAAGGCAGGAACAAAGCTTCTTTCTTTAAAAACTGAGATAACATGCTCAGTGTAGTTTTTAACTAATGTAAAGAATATAGTCTATAAAGCATTCTCCAAAATAGAGAAGAGCTCCAAAGTGATTTGTTGTAACCTCAGATTATTCTTATTCCTAATTGATATTTCTTAGTCTAACAGAAAAATATCTTCTCCTAACTTAGTTATGCTGTTTGTAAATTATAAAGACACATTTGTAATTTGTAAATTACAAATAAATATATATATGTGCATATATACATGTATATTCAGGGTATAAACAAATATAATTTTATATAGGTATGAGATAAAGCAAAATGTTATTACAATTTGTGAATTTTATTGAGAAGAGTCTGCAAATGCCAATCTAATTTGCTTCAAGAAAATGAGAGCTAGAATGCTTTTACCATCAGCAACCCACAGAAACTATCCTGGTAAGGAAAGGTAGAAAATACAATAGTAACTAACACAAATGAAATCATCCATAGCAAATAGTATCTCCACACTAGGAATTCAAACCAGGTGCATTTAAATAAAACCACTAGATACTTGGTGAAAACAAGGAATACTTTCTGATTCGGTTCTAATCATGTCTTTATATAGCAGAACATTTAATTTATGAGCCTGGTTTAGATGGTTAAGAAAGATTTATACTTACATGATTAGGCTGATATTTAAAATTACTGCATGACAAAATATACACAAAAGAAACAGATCACACCTGAGTAAAATTAACTTGTACTTAAATTGTTTTTGATCTTGAGAGAGATGTAAAAAAAATTTGAAATCTAGTTAAGAAGGAACTAAGGTATTCAAAGTATTTTGGATGTGAATTTTCTGATGGAGATCTTGATAGTTTTGGTAATTTTCAGCATACATTTTGCAAATAGCAAAGATAGAAACATGGTCCATTTTGAAATGATTTTTTGTTAATGTTCATAGTACCCTGAAAAATCATTTAGAAGTTAGTCTCCAAAATGCACTGGTATTGTACAAACACACACACACACACATACATAAGGAAAGAAAAAAATGTAAATCATGTCAAAAGAACCCCAAATTCTTGCTCCAACTTCATTATTGCATCTGGATTAGATTTAATTTTCAATGTCCTTAGTAATTTTTAGACTTTATTAACATATCTATTTGCTCACTTACATGAATATACTCAAAGTCAAATAAGTAGCTACAAGTGTTTACCAATAAAATCAAAATATTCCAACTAGTAATTTTTCTACATTTTAGACAGGAAAACAATTTATTTTTACATTAATTAGAGCTTTACTCCTAGAACAAGACCTTTGAGGCATTGTTTCTCAGACACTAATGGGCCTTGGAAAAGTTCAGAACTCCTATTCATTAGCACTTTGAGAAAGCTGTTTTGTACCCAAGAATGAGAATTGATGGAGAGATTGGGACTGAACACATAATTTTATGAAATATGATGAAAACATAAGGATTTTGTTATGACGCACATAACAATCAGGAACCTGTTTCTTTTTAGCAAGCTCCTAAAAAGTACCTCCTGTATAATTATTAAATAAAAACACTCACTTATTCAGTACTCAGCTAGCTTTTAAACCCTGAATAAGAGAAGTACACAGTGAGAGAGGTACTTACATGGTTTCCTTGGATACTGGATGATGCCAATCAGGTCTATGTTTTTATCTGAAAGTGGTGCCCCTGCAGAGAAATAAGGCTTGGTGAGTGGCTGTTTATACATAGTAGGTAAATAGGAACTTTGTTTATTTTACAAAGCATTTTTTATTTTGACCCAGATTTTTTTTCTTCCTCATCACACCCCACCCTTTTAAGCAGCAGCAGTGTGGTACAACAGGTACCCTGCCAACTCTCTTTCACATCACTTGAGAACACACACTTAGTGAAGCTGGAGCTCAGTACGGATGCTTTTGCTAAGTCCCTTATCCTTAATGTTGCTTTATATATCATGACTACTCTATTTATGTCATGCAGATCAATGAAAAGTACCTACCTCAACTTCATTCTTTGAAAAGGAAAATTTTCCACACCATCAATAAAGGAATTAATCTAAAGAATCCACATAAGTGACAAATATCCTTACCTTAATCCAATGGGATAAGAAAGCTAACTTTAGCCAGCTTCGAAATATCAATGGCTTCCACATACATTAGCTGCCATATTTAATGCAGTTGGATCCTAGATTCTCAACAGCATCAGTGCTATGAACACAAATTTGGCATCCAGTCTTTCAACACTACATGCATTCTAATTTTGGTAGCATGATTAATACCTCCTATTTGAGAAGTTTTAACCTTCTAATATTTCTCTGGATTGAAAAGAACAAATGATTTAGGGCAAAGAAAGGCAACCAACTTTTAATACTTAACATAATTTAATAACCTGAAATGAAATAAGTGTGTGCTGTTTCCATTAAAAAAGTTTCCAGCCACAATTAATAGAACAAAAACTTGTCTTGTTCTGAGATTATTCTTGGAAATGTAATTTTAAAGTCGATGTGAAAGAAGGAAACTTCTTTTTGTCATATGAAAGTAATTTTTTGAAGTGATTTTTGGATAGGAATACTGATTTGATATTTTCCATTTGATCTTGCAACATAGTTTTGGGGGACAGAAATTCTGTGTTCTTTTGCCAACGCTGACAAAGGTCTAGTTGTCAGTGATACCATTTACAGCTAAATTTACTCCAGAGTGGCAATAACAGGTGCACTGAGTCCTGCCAGACACTTGTGCACAGGGATCACGCATCTTACGGCTCAACAACCAAAGGGGGAAAAGCCTCTGTCTTCATAGAAAAGGAGACTGGAGCAAACACAACCCAAACTGGGGGGTTTCTCTTCAAAGCCAGCTGGTCTGGCTTTATTCTGCAGGAATTTTTTTACCTGTCAGAGTTTCATCAACAAAACCCTCAGCAGGTGCTGACGGGTACGACTTCCTGGAGAAGCATAAAGGCACTGGTGAGTTTTTATGAACAAAATTATTTTCTAAGGTCTTTAAAAGTTGATTTTTATATCTAGAAAGAGCCATTCCCTGGGTATCCATCTTCATGGAAGTGGTGAGACTACAGAAGATAAGAACTCCCCCACTCTATAATCAACCTACATCATGTTTCAAGTAAAATTATCCTATAATTTTACTTATCTATAAGCTTTTTGAAAGTTTTATTTTGAAAAGCAAATAGTCAATTCTTAAATATGTAATCTTTCACCTTTCAATAGTAGAATTCTGGAGGGTCAACCAAGTAGCTGCATTAGGTGTTTTAAACAAATAAAAAGAGATTTTCATTCTATTGTCTAATTCCAAGCAATTTTTAATGGAAAGTCATGTTTCAATTAATGTGAACTTATATATATATATATATATATACATATATATGTGTGTGTATACATATATATACATGCATACATATGCATATATATTTATTTCAAACTATCCTATGTTTTTATTGTGTGTGTGTGTGTGTGTGTGTGTCTGTGTGTGCGTGTGATAAAAACACTATCTGGGAATGAATATGTGTGACATTATCAAGCATTTTGAAAACACATTACAAGAATATAAAATAGTCAACCATTAAAAGGAAAATATTTTCTTGACCAATTATTTGAAATGTCTCAATAGTAAGAAAAGCAAATCTATTTTCATCAAAAGGCATCACTAGAATATCTTTTTACACCATTGATTTTTAAAGTAAGTTTATATAGTTTGTGTTTTACTTTCTTGAATTTAACAGTGTAGAAAAATATTTTCAGAAGAAAATTTTAATTAATGAAAAACAACATGAAAAAGTAAACTATGTCAGGACATAGCTTTAAAAAGCAATTCTTTATACAACACTATGTAAGAACGTGTTCTTTCAACTATGCTTCATAGTATTTCTTACAGATTATTGTATTAAAGAAAACCAAAAAGATTTATTTAAACAAGAAAATGAAAGACTTGAAACAGAGGTTTTACGTAGTAAACCTATGAAATCATTTCAATGACCAAATCTCATGCTTACCAGCAAAATATCCCAATGAATGTAGAAGACTGTATATTGACCAACAATACTAAAAATTACTATATAAGCAACTGATTGTTTGGGCTGTGGGGGCTCAATTTAGTACCTAAAAATGGAGCTGTCCTTATGGATATAAGTGATTCCTTCTGCTGAAGCTGCTATTTAAATATACTACACATAATGTTTAGTTACTATCATTTATCTGAATTGTATGAAGTATAAACCAATAGACAAACTTGTTTGGGGGTGGGGGGGGAATAGTAGGAATAAAAAAACATAAAAGGAATTAGCCATTTCTTAGCAAACTGTTCCCCAAAGGTGATATTCTTCAAGTCTGGCTTAATAATTATTTACAATTATGTTAATTGTTTTGTTTTGGGGTTTTCTTTTAGTCATAAATTATTGAATAAACTTAGAAGACAATGTCTTACGCTCAATGAAAAGTTTCTGACATTTTCATGCATAAGACATATCAGCATTTATATACATTTTAGTAATGAATGATTATATATTTAAATAACTCTAAACTTGAATGTGGTATTTATTTAGAGAATATTAAAAGTTATTTATATATTTCAGATAGCATCAACATATTTGCTCAAGAAATACATTGTATCTAAGAATCATATGTATGCTATTATCTCCAAAATATTTAGTTATGTTCTTGCTTAGAGTCTGGGATATAGCAATTAAAAGCAATGTCTTATATGAATTTATTTTATTGAAAAAGGTAAACTTGCATTTTAATGCACTTGAAAATTATTTTTAAATTTATTTTAAATGCTATTCTACTAAATGGTGTGACCATTCAGTTTGCAAGATAATGATTAAATCATTTTTTAAAATGTGGATCAGATCAGTTTCAGATAGAAACCAACTTTGCAATTACCTCTTGATTTTATGAGTATTACTACTCATTATGATTATCAATTTTCTTCATTATCAATAAGAAGAAATACTAAAAGACTGAACTATCAGCACCTACTTGTCAATTTTATGTTACAGTACATGTGTTTTACTGTCTAAAATATTTAAAGTACTTAAATATTACAAAACTCTTCCACCTTTTCATGTACTTTTAAAACTGTTGCTTCCAGTATTTTCCTTTTTAATGAGAAATCTTAACTTCTAATTCCATTCACAGCAATGATTTTCTTTTGCATCAGAAAAACTTCTAGATTCCCTATCACAAATGCTTGTAAATGTCTTTTAGCTGAAATTTTGACATAAATAACAATAAAAGTGACCAACAATAGTATGACAAATAATGCTCTCTAGAAATAATTTTAAAGTCTAAGAATCTGAACACTAGAATTTATTTGTAATGGACATTAGTTTTTTATAAAGACTGTACCAGGAAAAAAAAATTGAACATATTCATATACTATTTTAAAGCTATATAAGGCAAAACAACTTTTGAAAAACTTTTTAAACTTCTCAATAATATAGTTTCCAAGCCCTTACCTCCATAAGACAATACCTCATGTCTACAAGGAACTGACCAGCAAATACACAGATATTAATTGACTTCTTAGTTGGAAAACTGCCCCAGAAAAGTAATCCAGCAAAATGCATCATGTAAAACTGCTTAGTTGTAGCAAGGAGAAGGGACCAGGAAAAGTAATTCTAATAGGTATGTCTTGAGGAGAGCAAAATATTTTGGTCTTTTACTTGTAATTTACACGCACTTTAATGTAAAAGTCCCATTAATAATCCATCTGATTGACAGTTATCAGCTGTCAGTGGACAATATGTCAGAGTGTAGTTAAAAATTACATATTACTCAGCAGTTCTGATGAAACCTTAATCTAGTGGGATTTTAAATGGATTATATATGGAAAGGGGTAAAGTTTCTCTTTTCTACCTTTCCCATTCTCTCTCCCCCATTTTTTCCTAATTTAAATTCTTTTTCTCTTCCTAATTCACATATTTAGCTCATATGCTAAATAGTACTTTGTAATTTATGAGGTATTTTACTCTCATTTTCTAATTCTATTTTCACAATGACCCTATGAAACAAATATTATCATTTGATTTTCCACAGCCCAAATTCCATAGATTTAGAGATTCAAGGGACCTTAGTGGTCATGAAGAGATCAAGGTTCAAATACTTTAAATGATTTGTCCAAGGCCACATGGCTGGTAATTGGCAGACCTTGGATTTGATTGCAAGTACTTTAACTTTGAATTGAAAAATACTTTCTCTTTATTGCAACCATTACTCACAAAGAAACTTTAATAATATTTTCTGCACCCCACGTATCTGTAGTATGTCAAAATATAGACTTATGTAAAGCCTAACTTAAATGAAGCCAAAGTCAAGATTAATCAAACCTATTGATAAGAAACTTTAGTTATTCCACCCCATCCATCCTAAAGTTGATCCAGTGAGCAAAGGCATGAGTTTGTTTCCTTTTTTTATCCTCTTCTCCATTTGGTTTGCCTTATATATCTTATTTTAAATGAAAAGCAATTGATTTTCATGGTAGCTCACTAGGTTTTCTTATGTTTCTTGTAGCCTACAGAGGGAGCTAAAGGGGAAATAGTATGCCACCAATGGGGCACATTGATGTGTTCCTGTCAGCTTTGGCAAGCAACCTTCCTACAGCCATAAATACACTAACACTTCGATAATCCAAGTGACAGAATATACCACATATCAACATTTAACCAGTAAAATCAGTGGATAATACAAAATAACTATCAATCCATTATTAACTCAGTAGTCATGCTTTTGCAGTTTCTGGTATGATGGACATAGTGCTGGCCTTGGAGTCAGAAAATGGGGTTCAAGTCCCAGGTGTGGACTTTACTAGCTATATGACTATGTTCAAATATCAATCTCTATGAATCTCAGTCCTCTCATGTATTAAATAAAGATAGTAAAACCTGTACTGCATACTTGGTAGGATTGTTCTCAGGAAAGTATGGAGTGCTTTATAAATTGGAGCTGCTGTTTGATGATTCTATAAATTGTCTAAATAACATATTCACAAGTCTCCTTGTATTTGATATGGGATATTCACTCTACTCGGACATAAAGAGGTTGATCCTTACCAAAACAAAATCCAAACTCCAAAGCAATTACTAGGAGAAACAGCAGAGAGAAGAGTTGGGAGGGAACAATAAATAGCATTTACCAAGGTACAGATATGGATGAAGTTACAGCTAAGGAGTATAAAGTAGCAGAGCAAAGAACTTCACAATTCACAAAAATAGATTTCTTAACTTTAGAAGCAGCCATAAAGAGAGGGATGAGGGTGTAGTGAATAGAGAGATGGTCAGCCTTGGTGTCTGGAAGAATTGGGTTCAAGCCCTGCTTCTGACCCAGAGTAACAGTGTGACCATGTGAAAGTCAGTCAACTGCTCACTGCTCTTTACCACTCCATAAGCTTGAAAGCCTAAGCTATAAGTTTAAGAAAAGAGGTAGGATAACATAAAGATTAGAATGCTAAATTTGAAGTTAGTTATACCTGGATTCAAATCCAAATTTGACACTCTGTGTATGACAATGGGCAAGTCAGACATTGTAAAATCAGACCAAGGTAATTTCTTCATCTGGAAAAAGGTTCCCTACTGCATTCTGGGGTATCTCCAGTTGTCCTGATCTATACCTGGTCACCAGACCCAGATAACACTGGAGGAGAAAGTGAGGCTGGTGGCTTTGCACAGCCCTACCTCACTTAAATTCAGGTCACTTGCATGTCATGGCATTACCTCCCCGATGTCATGGTCCTCTTTGAGAACTAAGGGCAAACAACAACAACCCTACCAGATCTAAGTATATGCTTATGTTAAATATTAAACAAGTTACTGATCAGCAGAGCTCAGCAGAACACCTAGAACATAATAGGTGCTTAATAAATGCTTCCTGATTGATTGAATTTAAACACTAGAATTTCCACACATTGATGAAATTGCCCACCATTCGTCATCCACCATTACCACTCTGAAAACAGCAGAGTGAGAACCTAATGGTAATAATCATTTAAATCCTATCCCTGAGGAGAAAGGATTTGTTGTGGCAAAAAAAGGAAACAGAATATATAGGCCTAACCTGACCCTAAAACTATGCTATTGTAAATAACTTCAAATAAGTAAGAGTTAATCATGGAGGGGTAGGGAGATCTTGTGACCATATAGCATTTTTAGCTTTAAAATTTTAGGGGTCAATTCTGGAATATATAAAGATATGTTTTTACCATTTCCCGAGCCAAAAGCCAATTTGAAAATATATGCCCACAGCACAAAACTGCAATTTATTGAATAGTGGTTAAAATCAGAACTAGGCATACTTGACAAAGTTTTCCCTTCCTTAGTTCTAAGCTTTAACAAAGTGGCTGGCATTACATAATGGACTTTAAGTTCATTTTGGTTGCTGGTTGCCAGCATGAGAGAAGCTGGGTGCCCAGGAACATTTATCCCCATGGTAGCTGTTGTAGTGAGGTGCAGAGGCCAATTGCCCATTGACTGCTTTGAAGATAATGGTAATTACTAGAGCCCTAAGCAGGATTGCTAATCAATGAAAGCCTTGTTACCACAGAAACCACAGTACTTTACTAACCAACTATAGTAAAGGATGACTTCAGTGCCAAGATGTTCAAAGCTGAGGCAACTAGCATTGTGTTCCAAGCTACTAGTGGTAGTGATCCATGGGAGTAAATAAAAGGGGCTTGGAAATATATGTATCACTTTGCTCACTCCTATTACCACAAATATGCCTTGTTATATCAGCAATGTTTTTCTCAATATTATTATTCTTTCCAGACTACAAAATCCCTGTGTAGAATATCCGTACCTTCAAATATGGCCAGTGGCTATGCTTGATTCTCAGTATCATCTCCTAAGTTCAGAGCCTTATAGCCACCACCAGGCAGTGGAAAATCAATTTCTTCAGTCCTTAAAGCTGTCACATATTCTTAAAATGACTACTTTATGGGCAACCAATTTATGAAGCACCCAAGCTTCAGTGACAGTATAGAATTGAGAGGAGTGGTGAAACTGGCTTAATAAATCATCGATCCACATGCCTCTTACATATTAAATATCATATAAACTGAAGAGAAAACAAGCAAAGGATAAGAAATAGCATCTCCAAGGAGATTTCAAATGTCATTGAACTGGGAAGTCAAGCCAGGGAAGACAATTTTATGTAGTGAAATGAGCCCTAACTTGGAACTCAGAACACAGAAACTCTTGGTTCTGGCACTTAGAAACCATGCAATGTTGACCAAGTCATTTGACATTATCAAGGTTTAAATTTTCTCCTCCATAGAGTGGAAACAATAATATATTCAATTTTGCCCTCATAGGGTTGCAAAGATAGGATGAAATATTGTAAGCTAGGAAGCATTGTAGAAATGTAAGCTATCATTAATTAAGATACAATTAGAGCTTGACTTTATGATATCTGACTGTAAAGTAATGAGATTATCTTTTACAACTATATCAGAACATCTTTCAATTCAATAAGCATTTATTAAGCAGTCATTATTTGCAAGGCATCATTCTAGATAAAGGAGATAACGAGATGAAAATCTGAATCATACAAATGAGTGCTAACCTTCAAACCCTAGAAAGTTATTATTCCAGTAATGTTATCTTTTCTCAGAACATATTGGAAATCATCTTTGTAACTGTTCTCAAATTTTGTGAGAAAATGTCTCATAATTTATAGACATGTCTCTTTTTAGTTAAAAACTGTTTTCTGGTGTGGTTGAGCAATAAATAATTATTAAGTGCCTACTATGTACCATACACTGGAGCAAATACCTGAAGTAGAGTGTCATGGAGTTGTCTTATTTGTGGAATAGCCAGGAGGCTAGATTCCCTGGATTGAAGAGTACATGGGGGGAATAAGATGTAAGAAGACTGAAGAGTTTGGAATACCAAGCAGAGCATTTTGTATTTGTTCCTGGAGGCAATAGAGAGCCACTGGAATTTACTGAGTGGGGGAAGGAGGTGACACAATCAGAACTGAGATTTAGGAAAATCACTTTGGTAGCTGAATGGAAGATTGATTGGAATGGGGAGGAACTTTAGGCAGGCTGACCCACCAACAGGTTATTCCAATAATCAGGTGTAAGGTAATGAGGGTCCATAGCAAGTACATTTGAGAGATTTTGAAACAGTGAAATGGATAGGTCTTGGTAATACATTGGATATGGGGAGTAAAAGAAAGTGAGAAGTCATGGCTGACTTATAGGTTTTGAGCCAGAGGAACTGGGAGGATAGTGTTACCCTCCCAAGTAATAGACTGGGTAGGATGGGTGGCAGGGTGCAATTAGGGGGAAAGATAATGAGTTCTGTTTCAACTCCTTCCCAAAATCAAATTTACTCTCAAATGAAGAAAATTTGCCACGAGTGAGAATTTTTCACAGCAAACTGTCTTAAAATTTGAAAGCAGTTCTAAAGAGCTCCAGAAATGTTTGGGACAATACATAACAGATCATTAAACTCATTGAATCCTGGTCTGTGTTGGAAGGAATTTTAGAGGCCAAAAGTCTGAACCTCCTACTCGATGCAACCCTTACATAAGTAAAGAAGACAAGTTGTTTGAGCACAATATGATGTGCTAGACAGAGATTTGATTTTAGAATAAGACTGAGTTCAAGTCCTGTCTCTAATATTTACTAGATGGGTGACTGACAACAAGTTATTTACTTTCTGTTTGTCTCAGTTTCTAAATTTCTAAAATAGGGTTTTGTGTGTGTGTGTGTGTGTGTGTGTGTGAGAGAGAGAGAGAGAGAGAGAGAGAGAGAGAGAGAGAGAGAGAGAGAGAGAGAAATTCCCTCACAAACAGTGGGCCCCCAGAAATCTACCCCAAGTTCAAGTAGGTCCTTATCCACTCAAAACTATAGCTCACAAACCACCTTTTATATGTTTACTTTTATTAGACAGCAAGAAAAAAACCAATTAGCTCAAAATAAAAGCATTTAATAATTGGATATTAATAAAAATAACAAAAGGATAGTCTTCCCATATACCCCATGCTTCTGGTACCACAGAGCCACTGATGTCCTCTGTTGATGTCACTGGATTACTTCCTGTTATTCTCAACTGGTTATATCATTCCACTGGTCTAATATTTGCTGTTTGTCTTGTGGCTGCTGTGGCACACATCATCTTTCTACTTGTGAGACCTACAATGAGTCAGTTAATCTCCCATTTACTCATCTATAAGATGATGGAGTTGAACTAGATGGAAAGGTCCCTTGTAGAGTGAGATCTTTGAGTTTCTCATCCTAGTATTTCTATTAGACATCTTCATTATTCAATTCTGGGCATGTTCTACTTAGTATAGAAGGTCACTGAGCCTCTCTCTGCTACTAACTATTAGGTTTAATTTCTCTCCCCCTACTGACCATCTCAACTCCTAACTGCTAAGATACAGTGACCAAAAAATAATGAATCTCTAATCATATACAAAGGCTATGAACCACTATACCCAACTAAGCAAGGTGCTAGCAAAGTGCTCCTATGATAAAATCTATATCATTTTCTTTTAACTTTCCCTATCTGAAGACACCTAAATTGATGTCTTTTGTTCCAAACAAATACCTGACTCAGGGTTAAAAACTCCGATGACTTTTAGTTTGACATGTAAATGAATGTGAATCAGAAGCAAAACTAAGTGAACTCATGGACTTCATCTACCTGGCCTGAACACCTGACATCATTACATATAAAGAGATAGATACATAGATAGACATAGATATATAGATATGGTAAGTAAGAAGTCTCTAAAGCGTTGTCACCCTACATTTATATATAAGTACCTCACAATCCCATGAAAAAATGTTACAATATGTAAAACCTTAAGCATTGTATAAATAGCTGGATATTATTTAGATGTTTATATTGTTAGTATTTAAAATCCATCACATTGCTTTATATTCATTCCTCATATAAGAAGTTGCTAAATTTTGTGGGTCAGAAGTCATTGGAACAATTAGGAAGCATTGATAGGGAAAATTAAACAAAAATCACACATTTTTAACCTAGGAGCCATACCAATCTGTCTCATATCAGTTTTGAGATGCTTAAGGTTCTGAACCAACTTTACTCTGCTCTTAAAACAGCTCTTTCTCCTGCTCCAAAGTAATAAGAAAACTGGAGACCATGATCAAGTTCTCCAGGACTAAATGGAGCTGTATAAGGATATCAACAGAGAACATTGCCCAGTTTTGCTACCAGAAATGATAATAAGGCTTGCACTGGATAAGAGTGAGCCCTAATTTTGTAGCAAATTCTTTGTAACATGTATAGACATTACATATCATGTTTTTAGATAGCATTGGCACAACAGTACTTGGGTATTGATTATAGGTTAGTTATTATTCATGTGGACTTAAGTACAGGGAGTTCTCAATTTCTCCAGCTCAAAGATCAAACTAGTGTGACTGAATAAAGACAATATTTATGGCCATATCTACATCCTCTATCTGGTTATTTCTTAATGGTATCATGAATCTAGAGCTGAAAGGCACTGAAGAAGCCATCTTGACTAACACTCTTATTTTACACAAGAAGCAACAAAGGTTAAGGAGGTTTAAGTGACTCATCTGCATAATGAACAATGAGCAGGCAGAAGGTTTAGAGAGTTATTTTTAGAGTATACTGACTATATTACTCTGGACAAGTCACCTAACTTATCAGTAGCCCTCATTGAGTCTACCATGCAAGAGGTAGATTTTTCACCAGGAGTTCCTGACACCGAAGAAATTACAGGTCCAAGCCAAAAGTATGGGGAGGGAGGAAAGCAAACAATGCCTGCTGAACTATGACTCTTAAAGAAAGTTATTAAAAATGACATGGGTGGACTTGAAAATCATTAAGGGTAAGATTCCCTCGGAGAAATCACCTCTTGTCTGATAAACTACTTGTGTCGGCTATTTTAGGTGGTTAGAGGATGTTGACAATGTGGAAAAGGTTGGTTAAAAATGAACATTAGGGAGGGTCTGGTGATTACTTAGTAGTCTTCATCTTACAAATGAGGAAAGTGTGGATTAGTGAGGGGAAATGAAGTCCATGGCTACCAAACCCTTTACTAAAAGCGATGGGGATCGAGCTGAGTTCTTCTGAATAACACTCTTCTACTGCAACTTACTGCCATTCATGTCCCAGATTTTGTCCTCCTGGAGGTCATATGAGGTTAATTTTCATGAGAAGAACTTAGTTATGAAGCATGGAGAGAGCAACACAAATCCATCACCACTATTGGCCAAACAATAGTACTGAGGAAGAGTTAACTTTTGCTTGCTTCCTGATTTGTCTCACCTTTGTCTACAAATGACAGAAATAGTATCAATAACAATAACTAAAACAAAAAAGAACATTTTGAGTCATATTTTTCTAGGGTACAATCTTTCCCTAGAAGTTCAGCACATTTGGAAGGCATATTAATTTTTTCAGGTAATTTGGAGGCCATTTAGGGAACTGAAATAATTTATTAGAAGCATTCTGGCACCTTGAAAAAAAAATTAGCCTGCCTTCCAGCTCCCCCAAATTGGAAAATGTAGCTCAAGAAGTCAGTACACACAGGACAGCCAATGTGTGGTAAATGGCAATCAAGGAGGTTACAATCTACAGGCAACAAGACAGTTACAACTTAATGAGTCATCTTTTTACCAAGCTCATTGAAAATATTCTTTTAAATTTATTGCATCCCACTATATCTTTGTAAAATTAAGGGGAGCCAGGGACACTAGAATAGGATAAGGGAGTAAGTTTAATAATGAAAAATAAATGGGTTAAAAGGAAGAATGAGATCAGATGTGTTTCTTCATAATTTTCTCAAAAGACAGAATTATCCATTTAGAATTACATTTATTTCTGATTTTATCTAGATGGACATGTTTATTGCATAAGATAATCATATCTAGACATTTATGATATGTCATATTTGCTTATCTCCTGAAACATACAATGGACTCAATTCTTCCATTTATTAAAAAAAGATATTAGGTCTATCATAGAAATGATACCAACTTCCATAATTCTTATCCACAAATGGGAAATAGCCTGTGTTGACACTAAATAGTTCTTATTTTTCCCTCATAGGAACTTCGATAAATATAGTGGTTAGAAGTAGAAACATGGTTTCTACATGTGTCAAACTTTACTGGCACACTAACCAAGTATAATGCAATTCCATTTATTTCAGCAAATATTTATCAAGGTCTCCTATGTGTAAGGCACTGAGGAGAGGAAATGGATGGAAAATGGCCAAGTCTGCCCTCGGGGAGATTACATATGACATATGACCCTGTGGCTCAAATATAAAGAGGGAAGGGGAAAACTTCTATTCCATCAATACAGGTTTCTGGGGAAAATAAAAAGGATTGCCATTGATGATTTCCTTTACTGTCTTTTACCCCCTGAAGTCTGCCTTCTGCCTTCACTACCACTCTATTGAAATTGGTTTCACGAAAGTAAGGCATAATCTCCAACAAATCTAGAACTCTTTTCTCAGTCTTCAGTATATTTTCTTTTTTGTCAGTATCTAATCTCCTTCTTGAAATTCTCTCATATTCTATTGATTTTGTCACCTTCCTTGTTGACCACTCATTTTTTATCCTCTCTCATATTTTTCCCTTTTCCTGCTTCTTAAGATTAGACTATCATAAAATTTCTATATTTTTCTCTCTGGATAAAGTTATTTAGTCCTGTGACCACAACTATCACCTATCATGAAGTTGACTCCCAAATCTATAACTCTAGTCTCACTCAGCCCCTTTGCTTACATCAATTCCTACATTCCTACCTACTTGCTAGATATCTCTACCTAGATGAACTGTGTACTCTTCAAATTAAAAATGTCCCAAACTACCCCCACCAAGTTACTTCTTCCTCATTTCTGTTAACAGCACCATCATTTCCCCAATAACTCAGGTAAAAAACTGCAGCCATCTCGATAAACTCCTCTCCCTTGTCTCCATACTCAAGTAAGCACCATGTCCTGCCAGTTGTTTCCATAATGCTTCTCCCAATTGTCCAAATCATATCTTATTGCCACAACTGTAGATCTGAGCCTCATCGCCTCTCATCTATATTCATTCAATAGCTTCCTCATTTAAATCTCTACCTCTGATCTTTCACTCACAATACACTCCCTCCAGAATAAATTTCCTGCAGAAAATTTATCACACACACACACACACACACACACCTAAAAAAACCTTTAATGACTGCCTCCCTATTATTGCCTACAAAAAAAGTATAAATTTCTTAGCATGACAATCACAGTCTACTCCAACCTGTCTTTATATCTTCAATTCTTCCCTTCATGAATCCTATGCTCCAGTCAAACTATACTACTGGCCATTCCCTGAACACACCTTATACTTTCCTAACTCTGTGAAAATACTTTTCCTAATGCACATGTACAACCTATATTGAATTGCCTATCTTCCCAATGGGGGTAGGTTAGGAGGGAAGAAGAGAAAAAATCTGGAACTCAAAGTCTTAAAAACAAATGTTTAAAAATATTGTGGTTTTTTTACATGCAACTGGGAAATAAGATATACAGGCACTGGGGTATAGAAATCCATCTTGCCGTACTAGAAAGTTAGAGGGGAGATAGAGGAGCATATAAGGGAGAGCAGATCGGGGGAAGGGGTATTCAGTAGGTTCACTATTTTGGGGTAGGGGTAGGGGAAAGATAGAGAGAAAATTTGTAACTCAAAATCTTGTGGAAATGAATGTTGAAAACTAAAAATAAGCTAAATGAAACCTGCTAATAGGAAAGCCTTTGCTCTATTTTCTGCCTGCCAAAATTCAATTCATCTTTCCAGGTTATTACCCTATTTCCTATACCAAACCTACTCCCCATCCCTTCAGCCAGAAATGATCTCTTCCATCATTGTGCTCCCATTTTCCTTTGCTTACCCTCTTTTGCAGCATTTCTATAACAAAATTTCACTTTTATTATGGCAATTTGTCGACTAGTGGTAGTTCCCTTCCTACACTGTAAAATTCACGAGGAAAGTCACTGTGTCCTATTCTTCTCTTTCTCCAGTAGAACCTGGGCTGGGACGTTGTACATAGTAAATGCCTTTTAAAATCCTTTAAATTTAATTAGAAAATCAAAAGGCATCCTTGTACTGTTTTGCTACTGGAGTTACTCTTTTGGATTAGGGTATTATCTCCATTAAGTCCCTTTAAAAAGGACCTTTTTAGAGAAGAATTAAGCCTCAACACAACTACAGGTAATCTTCCTTGTCACTTTATCACTTATACACATAATTACATTATAGAAATTTCAAAATTTCAAAATAAGTCTAAGTAGATACTAAAAAGGCAATATAAGAAAACATTTTTTCAGGAAAATACACTTATGCATTCTCAAAATTTATATAGTACTTTGTAAATCCATAAAATATCTTATAAATACGAGGCAGTGGGTACTGTTGTTTATCAGATTAGTTAGCTGCTTTCCAAGAAAGTAGGACAAAGAACAAAAATTAAGAAGATTCTAAAGAATAAAATATATTTCAAACATGGAATCTAAAAAAATATTGAGCATAGGGTAGTGACGAGGAAGGGCAGAATCTTGTGAGGTACCATATTGTTAGGTTCATGGGGCATCTTACATTTGTGGGGTGTCTCATTTGATCTTCACAATAACCCTATGAGGTAGTTGCTATTATTATATTAATGATGAAAAAAAATGAAACTCAGAAGGGGAAAGTGACTTGTCTAGGTCACATAGCTAATAAGTACCTGAGGTGGGATGTGAACACAGTTCCAGCTGTAGACCCACTATAACAGATTATTTTTATCCTTTCAGAAGTAAAGGTAGTGTGTCAAGCCAGGGATGAAAAGGAGGGAATCAACAAAAATCACCAAAATATCAGTTTGGGAGAAGTCAATTGATATTTGTCAACAAAATATTGAAATAATTATATTGCTTCCAACATGACTACCTAAAAAGGGGGCAGCTTCCTTGGTTGTGTAAGTTCTAGCATTGTTCTTAAACAAATATAGACATATCCCCACTTATTGTCTATTTGTTTTTTAGGAAAGAGGACTTCAGGTAAAATCATGTTTCATGGAATGGTCGGTTCCATAGTAAAAATGTTAAAAATAGGAGGTGCATTACTAAGCAACCAAAATTGATACTACAAAAGCTTAAAAATCAGTCTTTCCAGGAATTGGAGAATATAACAGGATTAGGATGGGTAGGACTACTAAGATGATGATAGAGCTCAATTAGACTGGTAAGATCAACTTTATGAACAGACACCTGTAAATCATAATGTTTATACCTCATTGCCTTCTCCAGCTTTACTGAGAGATCACTTCAATACACATTCCAGTGACAGAAATGCTTGCAAGAATATTTCAAAAATAACCAGTCAAATCAATAAGTAAACATTTATTCATGCCTACTATGTTCCAGCCAGTGTGCTAAGTACTGAAGACACAAAGAAAAGCAAAAAAGAATTCTTGCTCTCAAGGAGCTCACAATCTAATGGAAGAACAACATGAAAACTGTGTCAAAATAAGATACATACAGGATCAATTGGAAATAATAGCTTCTAACATCAAAAGAGTTTTAGAAAAGGCTTATTGTAGAAGATTCGATTTTAGCTGAGACTTGAAGGACAGTGAAGAGACTATGAGAAAGACATATATAGAAAAGTGTTAGGGAAGATCATATTAAGAGCTAGAAGGGCTTTGGTTAATGAATGAAAAAATCAATAGAAAAATCAGGTTTGGGTAATAATTTCCAAAAATTATAACACACATTTCACATAAATCAGTGTATGCAAATAAAATAAAGTAGTTAGATGTGAATAAAAACATATTTAATTAGTTCTATACAAGGTCCCAAAATATCTTAGAAAGGTTTTGCCCAAAGAGTGGAATTTGTTCTTTCGCTTCTGGTGAATCAGGATACACACATAAGTATTTACTTCTCTAGCAAGTAATCATGTTTACAGAAAAGTAGCAAACATTTCTTTAAGATATTTTCCTTTAAAAATAATCTTATGTCATTCTGTTGAACTCATAATATGACTAGAAGTTCTGAATAATTATGAAATCCTGAGAAATTTTGATAATGGCTCCATCGTGTACTTATATGTAGATGAAAGAGCTTATAAAAACTACCTGTAAATTGGGGGGGGGCAAGGAGGGAGAAGGCCTTTGTCCTAAATTTTTTAAAGAAATTTAGGGTAAATACCCCATGTAAATTAAGTGCTCTGAGTATGTTACCTATGATATTTATATATAACAATCATGAAATCAATGGGAAATGTCCCCAAAGAGGCTTTATTAAAATCAATAACATAAAATGGATCCATCTACCATCCATCCATCTATCTATCTATCTATCTATCTATCTATCTATCTATCTATCTATCTATCTATCTATCTATCCATAGAGGTGGTGAATATATTGCCCCTGACAGCTGTGGATGTTGTTGATCATGAGCCCAACAGGGAACTACTCCTGGGTTGCAGCAGTCACAGAATGCCACATTAGGCATTCCACAGGCACTGGCTTCCCAGCATGCTTCTGCTCAGCCCAGTTGCCATAGATGGCCATCAGGCATTTGGAATGACATCAGGAGACACTCTGAGCAGGTTCTGCCCTTAAAGAATTTAAGCTGGCAGGGGGCTGAAGATATCATCGTCTTCCTGGCTATAGCAGCATTCCAAAGGTCAGCCAGGGAGAAGAAGGGTGAGGCTTAGGGTTTCCTGTGTCTCTTCAAAAACAAAATAACTCTCAAGTAAAAAGAGGAGCCCCTAGAAAATGACAAGGAGGACATGGAATATCCTACAGGCAGTTTGTGTGTGTGTATATGTGCATGCCTGTGTGAAAGGGACAATGCAATCCCTTCAAAAACATTCACACTTTCTTATACCCATAGTTCTTCCCTGTTGTGGTGACCCCAATTCATCATATTGATAGCCCTTGCATATGGGGTAAGAAATTAAAAGTCCAAGAGTACATTTGCAGGAGAATAATTCACATTTGGTCACGTGGGCTGTACTGAAACAAGCCAGTTTAGCCCAATATCCTCCATGAAAGATTGAGGACTTTCAGAATGTCTTTGCTCAGAAAATGTGTGTGTGTGTATACATATCTGTGTGTGTATGTACACACATGTCTATATGTATATGTGAGTGTTCATACACACATACATACATTGACACTCACCACAATAAGCCTTTTAAGGTTGTGGAGGAGGAGAAAACAACTCCTCCACTCCACCTTTACCTCCACATACCCAAAATTATAAAGTTAAAAACAATTCATAGATTTAGAAAATAGAAAGGTACTTGCAAAAAATTCTTAGTTATATATACTCTCCCTACTCCATCATAGAAATATGTGAGTGAAAAGTATTTCATATTTATTAGGACTTCGAGTCTTTCTTTTCTCACAGACTGTGGCTTGATATACTGTAAAGTTCATCCAATCAAAAAATATAGACTTGAAAATTTTCATAAAACAAGCATAATGATGTGGTGAGAAATTATGAAATTTTTGTCTAAACATTAGAGGTGTTCCAACACAAAGGATAAGGATAATTATGATAGATGATCGGTTTGCATGGATAAGTTTAGGAACAGAACGAAAATTCCATTCTCACATTAGAGAAAATGATGATGATAAGCAATTCAAGCAATTAGCATTAAATAAAGCAAGGGAATATAATGCTTGGTTTTAAATCAGCTGATCAACAAACATTTATTAAGCACCTTCTATATACCAGGCACTGTGCTAGATGTTGACAAATAGAAATACAAAATAATAAAAACAATATCTCCTCTAAAAGAACTTACATTCTATTAAGGACAATATATCCATATATGTTTCCATAGAACTCCTCCAAAATAGTTATATACAAAGTAGTTTGGGCAGAAAGTCACTAGCATTTGAGGGTATCAGGAAAGATTTCACACAGAAGATGGTGCTCATTGACCTCTGTCTTGAAGGAAGAGAGAGATAATATGAGGTAACAGGAGGGAGTTGATTCCAGGCATGGAGAGGACGTTTACAAAGGCAAAGAGACTGAAGAGGGAAGCCAGTTTGATTGGATTGAATTATTAAAGGAAAAGGATTGTTTGTGAGAAGCAAATGAGATAATAAAGAGAGAGATAGAAATAGTACTTTGCAAACCTTAAAGTTTGGTGTAGGGGTATGTATATATGTTTGTGTTATATACACACATATATATCTGTATATAAATATGTATGCATATATTTGTGTGCATGTATATTAATGTGAATTATTATTATTGCTATCGTTATATTGGAACTGAATCATTTTCTAAATATTTATTTACAAATGATTGAGTTGTAATTATGTGTTGCATGTATACTATTGTAATTTTCTTTCCAAATTTCACTCTAAGGAGGAAACATAAATGTGCCCAAATAATATGTCATCTATATGATAAATACATACACATATTATATTTCTTTAAGAAACCCAACCTAAATTTATGTGGCATCCTTTTTTCCCAAGTTACCTGAGTGCTTTAGGCTCAATCTCATTTCAGAAGAATTGTCTGAGGACTCTAAAACAACAATAAAAATGACTTATGTTGTATGATTGATTCTTTTTAGGAAGGTTGGTATAAAAAAGTTGTTCTATGGTCAAACATAATTTGCTAATTTAACTGGTTGTCCACACAGCTTACTCTTCTCTTTATCCCATTTGACTGAATCTAATTCTATTCTGTAGCATCACTTTAAAATAAACAATTTAACTTTCTAAGTTTGAAGAAAAAAATGTGCTCCTGGTCTGAGAGTATAAATCATGACAAGTTTCTGTAAAATGAATCGATCTAACCCAGAGATAAAATACCAAGACTAGTGGTTTATAATGGAAATGTTAAGAAACTCTCAAATAAAGTTTTGGAATTATAAATTGCAAAGCATTTTACTCCTCTTCTGTTGCCTCCAGAGGACAGTTTAAAAAGCACATATAGACTGTATCCAAAAATATTTTAATGTATTTTTTTTTTTACAAACACTCCATTGATGAATTCAGGTTTAACGCAGCCAGAAAACTTTGTAAATCACTTTGAGTGCAAAGTAGGTTTTTTAAGCTGTGAAGAGGTTTTTAGTGGAACCCGTGATGATTCTTGGGGCAGACCAAACAACCAGCTCTCTTGCTCTCACCAGCAGGAATATTTTTGTTTTAGTGATGACATTTGTGCAGTAACTATGATACTATGATAGTCCTGTATGTTAGGGAACAGGAGGCTATAGTGGGAGTGGGAGTGGGGGGGGGATGGGAGGAACAGACTACTCATTCTAGCCCACCAGCAGTAGCTTTCTACTCTCCTACTTTGAGAAAGCCTCATTGGCGCATCGCTAGCAACCGTTGCTGCTGCTGCTGCTGCTGGGGCCGCCAGATGTTTGCTATTAGTTGTCCTAGAGGTGGATGACCTGAAACAGTGAAGCTATGCCTTGAGATTACAAAGTCAAGATCTCAGAGTCCCTCAGTCCATCTTCCTATCCTCCTCTTCCAGACACATACTCTAGAGGCGTGCGTGGGAGAGGGGTCGGGAGAAAGGAAATATGGCGGGGTAGGACTAGGGAGGGGACAGGACTGTGCCCTGGCTGCTCCCACACTCCTGAGGTTCCTGCACAGTCCTGAGATGACTTCCGATACGCAAGGCATCCACACCAGACCGCCTACAGCTGGCTAACGGAACGTTAGCGACCGAGCGGAGCTCATTTCTCTCAGTGTGGTCTTGGGTCGCTTGTGTTGCTTCCTCCGCTCTCTTCCCCTGCTGTGTTAGCGCACGAGCAAGCGAGCACTCTGGAGAAGTTATTCCGATTCGAAAGCACGCAAGCTTGCTAGCCTTGCAATTCGGCGGCTTTTCTCTCCCGTCATTTTCCAACCCTTCCCCCATGCACACCTAGGGTTTCTCACTCCCTGCATCCCCATTTGACCTGAGTACTCGCTCCTCAAGCTCGCAACGCATTATGTTCTGAGCTCTAAGCCTTCGCCATACGTGACACTTTCTACCTCCCCCTGCCCCAATACACACACACACACACACACACACACACACACACACACACACACACACACACACACACACACACATACACACACACTCATCCTTCCCCAGAAACGGTCCTAACGGGACCCCTGCACTACTCCCTTCCCGACTGACCCTAGCATACCCAGACACTAAGCCCTCCTTCACGCCGAGGTCCCACGTGGCACTCACCCCCCACCAGTTTCTGCCTCAGAGCTTTAGAATTGACACGGTAGCGCGACCGCTCACCAGAGCCTTCACCCTTAGCCCCGGCAGCATCAAAGAATTGGGGCCGGGGCTGGGGGGAGGGGGGGAAGGACGGGGGGAGATTGGAGGCGGGCAGAGGGAGGAGTATGTTGTTGGTGGGAGTTAAGGAGGGGAAGGGGAGGGAGAAAAATCGGATGTCTCATAGTCAGAGAGCTTCTGCTGAACACAGAGTCAGCACGGGTGAAGTGGTCACACGAATTATTGTGGTGGGACTGGAGCTGCCTTCTCAGTCGAGAAAAGAGTGCTGCAGCCAAAGGCGGCCCTTGTCTTAAGAGTGGAAACATCTGAACTAAATCTGTGTCCCATCTCTTCCACACAGGGTCCACGCTTCTAATTCTCTCTGGCCCTTTCCTTTATTAACCCCCCCCCCACCCCCCCGACAAAGGGAGAGGATGCTTAACAAATTGAGAAAGACACATATACTCCTCACACACGGGCAACTTGATACAACTTGTATGGGGGAAGAAAATATCTGACAGAACTCTCTAGGGGAAGTGTGAAAATTCATTCCTGGAACTGGGTGTCTGTGACATCTCAAGAGATGAGATAAAATCGTTTTCTTGTGAACAATTAAAAGTCTTCTAAGGAAATGAAATTAAATGAATACCTTCCCTGATTCTGCTCAGTCTTCTCTCCTCTTCTTTAATTACCTCCTAAGCAATTGTCTCAGTGAATACTTTATTCCTCTGCCATTGGTAGACGATAAACTCTTCTCAGGCAGGAACTCCAACGCCTTGTACAACTGGCTCAGTAAATAAATGTCTGTTGAAGGGAATTGTTGCTGGACTAAATTTTAGTTAAATTCACCAATGTGTATGTATACTTTAATACAAAAGTACATAGATTCAATATGCATAAACGTAAATTATAGATCAGGTTACATCAGGGCATGATGTCATTGAATTCTTACTGATAAAGGCATAGTAACATTCTTTATTGACTTTGTTTCTAAAATCAACATTTCTCTGAGATAAATGGTTGCTTAACTCTCATTCCCATTTTCTGTGCTATCAAATTTACCCCCTTGAATGGTAAGTTATGTCAGACAGGTCAACTAATATGACATACAATCCTATTACTGAAGGACTCATGGCAAAGTGTGTATACTTTAAACTATTTTACTTTGGTCCTACTTTGAATTCCCATTGCCCATGACTCCTCCCTAAAAAGAGCAGGCCAAATTAATTCATCTAGTGTAGTAAAAAGAATAATGACTGACCTCTGGAAATTTAACCCTCTAAAATACTTTATAAATATGAATGAAACTTTATCATAAAAAAGCATCTTTTGTAGAATGGAAAAGGTTATCTAGATGGAGCTATTAATTGACAGAGCCCAGGATAGTTGTTTCTGTCAAAAAAAAAAAAATCCAATTTTGAAGCCAGGGAAGAATAATAGAGGTAAAGTTACTTGTCCAGGACCATAGAATCAGGTGTAAAGTAGTGATTTCTGGCTCCCATTTCTGTCCAGACCCATAAAACAATCCCTGTGAGTCACTGTGGAAAGTAGAAGTCTGAGGGTGTGTTCTATTGAACCCAGATCTATTCCAAGGTATTTAACAGATTATGAAACTACCTTCAGCAATTGCTAGTGTGTGCAAATACTCCCTAACCTAATGTGATAAATTTTGTTAGCTTTCATTAAGAACAACCTAATTTACCCACTTTAATCAACACAATCATCTCAAGCACAAAAGCAAAGGTAAAAAATATACTTTAGAAATATGTCAAAATGATATTCTTTCATATGAAATATATTATAATTTTATATTGCAGACCTTGCTTGATAACAGATTTTACATTCATAAATGTTTCTTATGGAGCAGATTTGCTGTTTGTCTTCTTAGGCACTATCTAGTGTATTATAAAATGCAAATGCTTGGCAATATTTCTGCACTGAAAATTGTGCTTAGGAGGATCTTTAAAAATAATTGTGCATTGTCCCACATATGTTGGTAATTGATAGAAATTAAAATACAATTACATATATAATATAAATAGCAGTTCAAGTTATCCATTTAAAAATAATTTTATTCAAATAAACTTTCTCATTAATGAAGACCTACATTTTAACAGGAGGTCTCTCATATATGTTCATTTTTAAGGTGCCTAAGAAGAGTTGAAAACTGTGAAGTAACTTCCATGTAAGAAATTAAGAAAAGAATTGAAGGCTGATGGTTTTGACAATAAAGACTTGGATGTGGTGAGTGCCTGCTATTTATTGTATTCACAATAACGGAGAATTATTTGTTCAAAGTTGATCTGAAAAACTGCTGCATTATATTCTTATAGGTACTGCAGTGACAAAGGTTTTATATCATCATTACTTGCTCTACATTATACCATTTTCATAATGGCATGCCATTTTATTTAAAGTTCATGTGTCAGCTTTCAGTGCCTACCTTTGCTAGTATCTTTTACAATTAATTCATTTCACAAAAAGTTATATGCATCCTTTCCCTTGCAAGAATCAAAGAGATTATAAAATATATTTAAATTAATGCTTTTGGAATCTATATCTTGTTATTCTTAAACATTCTGAACTTTTATGTTTAATTACAAAGTATATATATATATATATGTATGTATGTATATATATATATATATATATATATATATATATATATATATATATAAAACTATTCTAACTAAAGAGCAAATACTGTACCGTTGAATAATCTTGAGGGGTAGATTAATCTATAGCCTTTCTTCATCTCAGGGTGGGTTGCTGTGGCAACCACCCCAGCTCACTTTAAAATAATTTTTTAAAGCTCACTTCAAGAGCTACACCCAGCGTGGGCCAGGCTTAAAAGCAGACAGTCAGTGCACTGCTGTTTTAATATAGAGAGGTAGGAAGAGGAGAGAGAAGGGTGGAGTAAGATAGGCCAGACCTCTAACCAGAAAATGAAAATTAACCTACCATAGTGTGAAAATCTAGAAAATTATTTCCCCAGACACTTCTGTGACTCTTCTATTAAAATACTGTATTGATAACTGGGGTGGGGGAGAAAGGGGGGTAGGGAAGGTATAGATAAGTTGGTGAACCAGAAAGAATTATGAAGCATACTAAGATCATGAATCAAGAAATATTTGTTGACCTCACATAAAATCGCATTTCCATAGAAAGTCAAAGAAATGGTGGCCCTGAAGCAACTTTTTCTCACTGGAAATATCATAATGCATTAAAATATAGAGTCACTAGAAATCATTTGGGTTAAAAGGAATATTAGAACTTTCAGTTTTCATAAAATCATAAAGTTGAAGTACAATTAGTCCAACTTTTACATATCATGAATTTAAGGCCCAAGTGAAATTGTGGCAGTTAGAAGTATAGCTGAGATTAGAACCCAGATTACCTTGCTTCTACTCCAATATTCATACCTCAACTCTAAATGATGCAATGAACAGTGTTAGTTCTCAGTAAATTGTAGGGGTGAGGTTGATTTAGGTTTTTAAAAAAATGTTAGAGGTACTTACAGAAGAAACGTTCATTCAATTTTTGGTTGCATTTTGTGGATACATTGTGTTATCCATGAATGATTTAAAATTTCTAACTAGATTCCCCATCACATACTTCTGTCACACCCCCTCCTCACTTACTCTCATTAGACTCATCATACTAAAAAAAAAAAAAAGGAAATAATTTTAATGTTAGCTGAAATCAAATGTATTTAAGAAGATCAATCTTTTGGGGAGAAAAATAATGTAATCTAGCGGTGTCAAACTCAAAGAGAGCAATCCCTGAAAGGTCTGCTGACTTAGAAAACTACAGATTAGCATTATGTTTTAATATATTTTTATTTGTTTTGTTAAGTAGTTCCCAATTACCACATACAGCTGCCAGTTAAGAGTATGACACTTCTGATTCCAATCCAAAGTCAAAGTTGATACACTTTGAATCCAAAGTTTAAAATATTTATTACCTACAGCTTTGGGTTATCAGCCCAGCAAGGCATCTTCATTATTGTGAATAATTGAATGCTAATTGTTAGATATGTTTAAAAATGTATTCAGAGTGGGATTATTCATAAAGAAAAAATTGTTTCTTTTTTGAACAAAAGCAAATCTATATTTGAAATCAACTACAACAAACAGGATACCATGAATGAGGTATCAAAAGTAACTTACGTTTATCCACTGATAGAATTCACTAGATTTGGGAGGTTTGGAAGTTTGGTTTTCTTTGACATGGGCTATAACTATATTTTGTAGTAAGATTGAAAGAAAGACTAGGGGAAACCTATCCATTCATCTTATTGCCAATGAGCCAATATATATGGATTGGCACATAGTTGATTTGTCTCTAGTAATCAGTACTGTCATCTACAATGGCCAAAATGAATGGTTGGTTTCAATGCATCTACTAAATATTGACCAGGCCTTGATGTTTAAAATGCCTATATCTCTTAAAACTCCTTTAAGTAACTATCCTCAGTGAAAACCTGCCACATCTTAATACTTCCCTGGTTAGTGAAGATAATTAATTTCAGTCATAGACCCTTCACCCAAAAAGGAGGAAGACAAAAGAAAGAAAGAAGGAAAAAGGAAAAACAGAAATGTAGATGTTAATCTGCAAAGGAAATGGGGGGGAGGGCACATCAGTGTCAAATTACTGTGGCATTTTGTATTGCTTTCTTGTAATAAAAATAAATAATCTATCTTGACTATGCTAAGAGAAATATGAAAGCTACAAAGACACTAATTGGATTATATCTATAGAAGCCACCCTCTCCTTCCATCTAAAGTCCTGGAGACAGTTCCGGTATTTAGTGCCCAGCTTGAACTAAAAACTGACTCTTCAAATCAAAATGGCCATTACATACTGATATTACTGAAATTGGGGGGTCTTTTGTGTCTTCAAATATAAGAATGGTGACTGAAAGCCGTATTAGAGAACTTAATGGGTAATGTTAATTATTAAACAGATAATGATAAAAATATGTTTGGAAAACTTGTCTAAATATGTGTGTACTCATTGTCCACTGTTGCCCTTAAACACTGCTCTTTTTCATGAAGTCTGACCTTATTTGTATAGTATTAGAGTTTAACTATCTTACAGAATTTAAGCAAATGTTGCCCATGATATTGTAAATAATTTATATTTCTACTGGCACTGGATATCCTCCTTTCATTCTGATTTTAGTTAGTGAATGAATGAATAAAGAGTTTTATCTTTTTTACCTGATATATTGAAAAACAGAGTATTGGAAATGTCATCGATTTAAATGACAAATATCATTCATTTTAAAATTATTTATATATGTATATATATATATATTACATCCTTCAAAAAATAAAAGGAATGCAGCATGGGATGTCTCAAACTTTGCTTCTGTCCTTATTTCTGAGTCCAGTAGAATTGAAACAGTCCTGGAAAAGTGAAGTCATTAGTAATTGGATAGGGGAAGTTTAATGATTTTGGGAAGTTGTTTTAGTTTACAGGCTTGGAAAATGACCAATAAAGGAGAAAGACTAATAAAGATGTGAGAGAATGAGAAAAAAAAAATTATTTTTATTTTTTTTTAGGCACCGAGGAAGCTGTTGGGTATTTTGATTGTTTTCCCCAATTGTTTAGAAAGTTTATGCCCCCAAGCTGATTTGGTGCTTAGAGATTTAGGTTATCGTAATTATTCTTATTTTGCACATCATTTGCACCCTGTGACACATTTCAGCACCCCTTTTAAATCATCCAATCTTCCAAATGCTGGAAATCTTCTAGCCTCCACACAGAGCTGCATGCTGGAATCCAGTTCCACAGGGATGCTGAACCGTTGCTTTTAAAGGATAAAGTACTACAGTACTGTACACGGAGACGCATGGATTGTAGAGGAAACGAAGTGGTTAAACGTCACAATCACGAACAAGGCACTTGAGTAACTATTTGTATTCCGATAATGTTGGTCAATGACAATGATTATGACTTTCGAGGGACTTTAGCGGTCGTTTCCCAGTCGTTTTCCTGGCGTGCGTGACTACTGGGACTCCAATTCTTTATCTTCGAGTTTCTGCAGTGATCTGGGCGTCCTCCTGCTACTGTACTTGAGAAGAAATATGGAGTTGCTCGCCGTGTTGTCTTAATTTCGCGTAAAAAAAAGAATTGTCATTAGGTTTGCGTATGGCATGTGCCATCACCCCACCGTAAAACTAAAATTAGCAAAATGTCAGGAATGGAAAGATTGATTCACCAAGATGCAATTATCATTTAAAAGTGCTTGATTGAGGTGCTGATGTTCAGTGATTTATTCTGCATACCATATACATAATTAAAGTAGTGTAGTGGAGTAATTTATCAATCTAAGTTGAGACTGGATGGGGGTAAGGAAGGAGCTGCTGTATGTTTGTTTTATTAAAATGTTTCGGGATGTAGTCCCGCCCCCTTTTGCAAGAGTGAAACTGATTATTTCTCTAGCTCTGGAGGAGTGGAAAGAGACAGTGAGTGCTTCGTTTGGGATTGTGGGAAAAGGGAGAGAGAAGGGCAGAGAGAAGAGAGAGCGCAGGAGGAGGAGGAAGAGAGAGGGGGAAAGAAAAAGAGAGGAGTGCAAAGGGAGAGAGAGAGAGAGAGAGAGAGAGAGAGAGAGAGAGAGAGAGAATCAGACGTGTGCAGTTTTAAATCTCAACCTTGCTCGTGCTATTTTTTTTCCTGTCTTTCTCTCCCTCCCTCTTTCTCTTTTTCTCTTTCCTTCTCTCCCTCCCTCCCTTTCTCTCTCTCTTTTTACGCGATGTTTCAAAGGCTGTGAGTTGCTCTCCTATTCTCATTCGTCTTCTTTCACTTCCTTCCTGGACACTGTTTTCTGGACGAGTCCAATTACTTTTAATCTGGCCAGCGGCAGAGAGCTACTTTCTCCTCCTCCACGCTGCACACACGCGCGCGGACGCGCGCGTGCCCGTGCGCGTGCCCACCCAGACACAGACACACACAGGCACAGGCACAGACACACACGCACGCACACACACACACACACACACACACACACAGACTCTCTCTCTCTCTCTCTCTCTCTCTCTCTCTCTCTCTCTCTCTCCCTCCCTCCCTCCCTCCTTCAGTCACTCTTAGACACTCGAACACACGCACACGCACACGCATACACCCAGACATCTTCTGGCTGCTATTGGATTGACTTTGAAGGTTGTGTGTGGTTCGCCGAGGCTGCACGTTGGATCAGGTGGAGAAAAAATTTAAAGGCTGGACGAAGCAAAAAGATCATTATTATTAGTTTTTTTTTTTCTTCAAGAAAGGAAAATATTCCAAGGACTAGTCTGATCGTGTCTTCCTTCATGTAAGTACCCTCTTGACATTTCTAGAGGAAATATAAGTAGCTTGGTTATTGTCTCTGAGCTCCGCATCAGTGTATCCAATTGTAACATATCAGTATCCAATTGCATTTCTTGAAGATTGAAGTTGGGCTAGGTGATGCCCTTTTCATTTTCAATTGCACGATTTTTCTGTCATTTGCTAAAAGTAACTTTTCAGACAGTCTGAATATAACTCGTTATATCACCGGTTATTCAAATCACTACTTTTCCCTGTTCTCACCAGTGTGTTTAAAGTTTCATGAAGTTAGTTCACGTCATAGCATGGTTGATATGGAGTTTGTGAAGCTTACTGGATTTTAATAAATGAGAAAAGGATATGTGACCTTGTAGTGCATGCTTCCAGCTTTATCACATAGTTCGATGAAGAGAGATGCTACCATTTTACAGCTAAATACTTTAAGGGTAGATGCATACTTAGATTCTTTTTAATTCTTAGGATTATTCTGAGATAAAGCAAGCCTATCTTAGGGCACATACACTTGTACATCTCATTTACTCACTGAAGTATTAGATTGAGAGCAGTTTTCTTAATTGGCAGTGGGATAAAAAGTCATTCACTGTTAACTTGCAGACTACATGTTTTAGAACCCAAGTTCTAGTTATGATACTAGCATGCACATTGTGGTTTATGTCAAGTCAAATATACAGCTATATAGAAGGGTGAAATCACTCCGTTTACTCTTTGCACTTTGGATGAAAGTTACCAAAAGTTGCCTTTGAAATGTAATAACAGGATCACATATAGATGTTGACATATTATTTACCCTTTGGAGGGGATCTTTTTCAATAGAACAATAATTTAAATTTTGCCCGGTAACAGGATTTTCTGCCACCGAAAAGGTGGCAGCTGAGACGGTACTAAATGAAACTTTATATGTGAGTCATTTTTGACAGCTCTGGAGCCAGTAATTATTTTTCTTTTATCCTCATCCTTTTGGGACAATATTATTAAATGCACTCCTTTTGTACAAAATACCTTTATATGTAAACGCCGGCAGCATAATTAAAGAGAATCAGGCTCTCTGCCAGTACTTTACTGGTCTTGAGTGGAGGATTGCTTTGACACAATGTGCATTTTGCTATCATGGATTTGATACTAATTCCAGGAGTTACTGTTTTAAAAAAAATGAACAGTGATGAATAGGTTGGGTTTGGTTTGTTGTTGTTGTTGTTTTTTTTTTTAAGGTATGAAAAAGGAAACTCCAACAATTCCATTATAGTAGTCAGAAAAGTGGCCAGCCTTCTTTTCAGTGGCACCTTGCATGGAATTGTGGTTGCAGAGTAAAGATGTTTATGTGGAGTAGAATAACTGTAATCCCTAGAGACTTGGCAGGACATGGAAATATGACCACCTGTGAATCCATTTTAACCTCTGTATTGTATACTAATTTTAGTTTTAAATTTACAGGCAAATGACAACTAGGAAAGTATAGCATTTAATGTAATTTTTTTTCTTAATTATGATGGTCTTGGTTATTCTTTGAAAAGGCTAAGGACAGAGTACCAAGTCACAAAGTGTCTACTTCTTTGTCATTTTTTGATTTAGAGCATTGATTTAGAATATTATATCATTGTCTGCCTATATCGACACATTTAGACAAGTACACATGAAATTCTTATTAAGTACAAAAGGTAATTCCAAAACACTTTAGTTTGGAAACTTGACAGGTAATAAATACATGATGTCCCTGAAAAATACACTATCTCAAAAATAAAATCAGGAAAATGTCCGCAGGTTACTCTTAGTGAATTAATATGGACTAATCCTAATTCTAATATTGTTTCCAGAAAAAAAAGTTATAAAACAAAAATGTTGCTTAAAATGTGTTGCTAGCCAAGTGATGAATAAAATAGTTATGGATATATATTGTTTTGTCAAACTTTAATATATCCATTTTTATTAATGTTTATTGTTTAAATTAGCATAGTATTGATATAGCTAATGGATATTTGTGTCTTTTTTGGGGTGGAATATTGAGTAGAATCAGTTATTCAAGACACTAGTTTTCAGTATGCATTATTAAACTACATGTCTTTAATTTCTGTGTATTAGAAAAAAATAGAAAATTACCAGTTTGTTCTTTAAATATGAAATTTTTAGCTTATGAGAAAGAATTAGCTTTTCCATACCCTTTGTAACCTGTTCAACATTAAAAAGTGTAAAATGAAATTTTTTAAAGTTTTGATTTGGAAAACATCAACAATAAATTTAGATTAGCAGTAGGAGTTGAAAATCACCTTATCAATCCCCCTCCTTTCTTCTCTTTGTAATAGGTGTTTCCCAGCAAATAATTGTTTTAAAATAATTCATTCTAACATTGAAAAATCAGTTCACCATACCTACTATCACAGAAGCTCAAAATCTAACACTGAATCTTCTTTTTTGGGAGGGTTGGGGGAGAAATCACCTATTTCAGTCTTTGGCTTCTGTATTTTTTTCTTTGGCCTTCATCAAGTTACAACTTACATAATATCATAACTATCCCTTTCCAGAAATGAATTTACCTTATATCTGAATGTTTCAGAAGAAAAAATAACCCTGAAATATCAAGATTCCACAAATTTATAAATTATAGATAAACTTAAGGGGTATTTCAAAGAACTTTTTTTGTTTATTTTACTACATTCTGTTTTAAAATTCCCAAAACTGAATCTATTAAATTTCAGTGTGTGACAAAATGGAAAAGCATCTCTGCAGTAATATTTAGTCTGCACCACAACTTAAACATGCCTATTTAAACTAAGAGCTGTAGGTGCATAATTCACAGGAACATGAGTTCAGCACATAACATAAGGGTCACAGGAACAGACTTTAAAAGGGTTGGAATAAGTTTTGCACTTTGTTTTAATGACATTTTCTTTTAATATAAGTGAAAACCAAAAAAATACAGGAATTTACTTGTAATAAAAGTGCAATAATTGCTTAGATTTACAGTAAAGACTTAAACTAATCTTCTGAGAACTGATGGTTAATATGAACATGTGAACAGGTGATTAAAATCTCCCACCTTCCATACTGTACCTTAATCTTACAGTCTCAGTGACTGTACTACAGTCAGTAAAGCTTGATTGTTCACAGAGATCTGTCATCTTTAGGGAATCAGACCAGTTCAAAGAGGCGATTTATAAAACAAGAGTGACAAGGAAGTCTTATGTACCATACAAAAAAAGGATTAGTCAGTTCATGTGTTATTTTGGTAGGTCATAGATTACAGCTGATTGCTGCAGAATGGCTGGGCACATTCCATTTTCAATTGATTATTAGATAAGGACTCCTTTTGCTTCATCACTTTTAAAAGCAATTGAAATAGTAGAAAATTCAATCTTCAAATAATTTCCTTTGATTAGTAAAGTAATAAAAATAATTTTTAATATGACATTCTTATTTAAAAATTATATATTCCACTACTACTTTACTAATGACACTAAAGTTGCTGTTGTTATGTGATACCATTTAAGGACTTAATAGATTAGACATTTTCAAAAGTGCTATAGACAGTCTGCGTCTATACTTCAATAGAAACATGAAATATGTGTAACACATACATTCATGGTATTAAGTGCCTCCACTCTCTAACTGAGCAGAAAATCTATAACGGTGAATATCCATTATGTTATCTTGTTGCCAAACATTATTCATACACACAAAAATATACAATTATTTAGTTGAATGAACCTTCAGTGTACCTTGCTGGTTACTTGGCTAATTCATGTACTTTTGACAAGTGTTAGGAGATAATCTCATTTTACAGTAGACCATAAAGTTCTGACAGTTGGTTCAGTGAATAAAATTATGGTTTATATAATAACATTTTGAAATACCCAACTTCATAGACATCCAGTTCTACGATAATTTCTTACTTCTTTGAAAATTGAACTCCTTTTTTACCCAACTGATGCCTCCTAGTGTTTCACACAATAAAACACTAATGAGTCACCCATAAATGTAAACATTGCATTTTCATTGCCTACATCTTGTATGATACATAAAATTAATATTTATGTGTTTAATTTTGTGTGCATTGTTATAATCAGATAGGAAATTTCAGTGAATGAAGTGTTTCATCTTAGTGAATATTGTGCACATTTACACGTTTCCTTTGACCATAACCATACCCTACTGAGTTTTAGTAAGTTTATTACCTTCATGTTCCAATTTACATTTTAGCTTTAAATTTTTTTTCTTTTATTTCAAGTGAAAAAAGTGGGCGGTAAAGCTCAACTTCCATTTTGTAGGCCTGGAAATAAAAAAAAGAAAGAGTTGAAAATTCAGGAAAATCTCATAGATAATTTTCAAAGGAATACTTTGTAATGATAACAAAAACCACAAAATTTTAAAAACTAAATATAATGAGACAACAGTCTTGTTTTTCATTTTAAGTCATTAGGTTCCTATCTATATGCGGAATATAGAACATGAGAAGACAGAAGAAAGATAGAAATACAAGATTTCCACAATTTAGATTATTTCTTATCATTAGTGAAGGGTAAAAGATGATTGTGACAATGTCTTATTTTGTAAGGGGAAGAAGAGATTTGTTTTACATATATATTAAGTAATAGATTACATTTTCTTATTTCCTTAGCAAGTTGCTGTAATAAGTTGTAATCTATTGGACTCTAGTTTTTCTGAGTATTTTCAGGCTTAATGCTGAGGAATTATGATAAAGTGACAGGATTCTTAGTACTTTCTGAATAGTTTGCCTCCTAAGACAAAAACATTGCCTTCTGAGGGTTTTTTGGCAATTTTTTTCAAATTTAAAAACTACTCCATTTTTGTGGCCTTTACAGATCTGATAAAGTCCCTACCGTATTCTTATAATATTTGGACATGTATGTTAATAAGTATTCATCCTGATAAGGTTTCTGGGAGTCAATGCAGTCTATACACACACCTAGCCACGTGTAGTTCATGTTTTCCTGCTTTCAAGTGAATATAGCTTTCCAATGTAGACTGTCATTTAACTGGTCAATACAGTACTTTTAAAACTTCTGTGCATGTTGGACACATTTCAAAGAATGTAAGAGGGTGGGCTCCTTTCGTCCAAGGAAACAAACATGTAGAAAGGGGTGGGTCTTTCCCACAAGAGCCACATTTCTTTCCTTGGAGATATAAAGCAAAATTTTGGTATTTATGTGAGTAGCAGAAGCCAAGAGGAATGAAACTTTGTAGAGAAATTTGATGTAGTTTGTAAATAGGAAAAAAATACAAAGGAAATTGAAAGCTTAATTTTAAAGGTTTTTTTTTAAAGACTGCACCTAGGAAAGTTCCATTGTTTTCTTATTATTTAGGATATTTGTATGAAAAACTAATGGATGTAACATAACCAGTTTGCTATTCTTCTGCACAGGTCAATAAAAGAATTTAATTCTCCCATTTTACAGATAATAAAACCAAGGCATATTATTAAAAAAAAAAAAACAAGGAAACCTAGGAGCACCACTTCCCTATTACCCATTGTTTACCCTAATAAATAATGTTACCACTTTAATTTCCTTTATTTTACTCTGTATTGGATACAGAATTCAGTACTGCTTTCTGAACGAATGGATGGATGGGTAAATGAATGAATGAATCTGTAGTGAAAAACAAAATGATTGTGATCTAGTAGATCTCCTCAAGCTCTCATTGCACTATAAATATACCTGTGGTGTTTCCTCAAAATTTATATTGAGCATGGAATTTATGAAATGATTTTGTGTAATAGATACATAATTCAATCATTGTGACTGCATTGGCAGCTCTTTGTATTTATCACTAACATATCTCTAATATAAAATATATCGGCCTTCCATCACAAGCGATCTCTGTATTAACTTTTAAGTAAAACCAATAGGAATAACATTCAAACACATCAAAAAAAAGGATAGCTGAGGGCATAAGGAATTTGATGATGTTGTAAGCAACAATATAAATTATACCTGTTATAGCCAGATTTCTTCAGGAATCATTACTTTTTAATAATGCAGAAAGGCAAACATTATAGAAGCTTTATTAATTCTTAATATCATAAACTTGGAGTGAAAACAATGTTTTTCATGCAGTGATCTGTTAAGATTTTTTATCAAATGGTACTGCCTATCTTTCAACAGATTGAATAAAATGACTTAAACTTATTTTTATAGACATGAGAAGCTAATCTTTGGAATAGTCCCTGATAAGATCCCGCTTTGCTCAAACAGCATCCTGAAAGTGATCTGCTTACCTTCTGCTCTCTTGTCCTTATGTATAAAATGCAGATGAAGAGTTTGTATAAATTGTGTTCAGAGATTATGAGCCTCTGGGATATTGGCTTTAAAAGTAGGTAGGTGTTATCCAGTAAAAGTAAATTAAATCAATATTTAAGTGAGGAAAGAAGGTAAAACACATTTTTAACACATATTTGTGATTGTCACAAAGTAGGAATAAATGGTAGAGAATAAATCTTTCCAATAAAATAGAAGATAACCTAATCTAAAACTAAGGTCTCTCTGTCTGTCTGTCTGTCTGTCTCTGTCTCTCTCTCTCTCTCTTTCTTTCTCTCTCCCCATATACATAGATTGTGTATATATTAGAAAACATAGCCATAAATATAAAATTTAAAAATTAGCAACTAAAGGGTACAAGATTCACTGAAAGCAAGATAAAAAAAATAAATTTTGCTCATTTCCTTAATAGCAAACCTTTGTATGAGATCTAAAACCTACACCTTATGTTGAGGGCTGCAATTGCTGCTTAAAGTAGCATTAGTAATTGATATTCCTTTAATTTTAAAGATAGTGATTATTTAGCAGAAATATTCACTGGAGCATTTTATTTTTAGAAATTGTGGTCAAACAAGGAATCCTTTATATGGCTGACTACCTAATTGCAGTCAAAGATCCCTTTAATGAATATACAGATACATTTTGAGAATGTAATGGTTCTATATTTTAAAACTTTTTGCTGCTTTTTGAAAGTCTGCACAGAACTTATATGACTTAGCAGATGTTTTAAGTTATATCCTTCATGTAGGTGAGTCTGTAAATGGACCGTTTAACTTAAGTGGCTTTGTGGGAAGGTAGATTTTGGTGTATTTTTAAAAATATATAACTGCAGTTACTTTAGTTTCAACTCTTTCATTTTAAAAACAGTAATTATACCCAGTATAAAGAAAGAAAAATAAACTCATTCAGTTCTTTGTAACATTCAGGGTTTCTGAGATGGAGTTCTGGTTGTATTTTTCTTTCTGCATATGAAGGGTAGGCACACTGGAAGCATGGCTACAAAGAGGAAACTTCCTGGCTATAGACCAGATACAGTGCATGGTGCCACATCATAAAATTCTCTTCTTGCATCTCTAAGTGATTTCATTCCTAAGAAATGCCCCCTTTTTGTACTATGCTAAGTAGAGATCCTGATCTTTTAGCTTATAACACTTCCTGGAAACACAGTTCATGAGTTTTGATAAAGAAAATCATGTTAGTTATTTTCTTTGTACATGGTCCCCAAGAGTTAAAATTTCAGTCTCTTAGATCCCTAAGTCACTGAGATAAGAGCTCAGAGTAGTCACTTTTCATCCTATATAAGTATTGCTAACACTTTAGTTATGAGATCTCCATCTCCCCCTCTCCCAGTAACCATCCTCTGGACCTTATCTGCTACCTCTTTTCCTTCCCTGCCCTCCCCCCAATCTATCATCTTCTGTCTTCTGCATTTTCTGCCCACTACAGTAAGTCATCATTGTAATGAAAATAAATGTTAAAACATTGAGGGGGAAAATATTATTTGATCAGTGCAACTTACTTTGCAGTATGATGTAGACAAGCATTGAAACATTCTTTTTCATTATTATTAGAATCAAAATACATAGTACAAACAGGTGCAAAAGTGAACTTTCAGTTTCAGATTTTCCTTATGTTCTTAGTTTTAAAATGCAGTGCAAGTAATTCTGCACAATGCACATTCATTTCTATGTAAAATAGGGTTTGGGTTTTTTTTTGGGGGGGGGGGTTATAATAATCCATGCTTGATATTAAAAAATATTTACCACTGAAAATGAAATTAAAATTCATTCAATCTTAGACCCACAGTTACATTAAAAAAAAGAGTTGCCTAAGGGGAAAAAAGAATTATAATAGATGATCTTTCATGAAAAAATAATCTCCATAAACTTTAATATCATTGTCTTAATCAGTAGCAGAATTTTTATACATATAAGTAAGGTGGGCATAATATTGCCAGCATAGTTTTCTAAAATATTACTCTTTTGCAAATTTATTAAATGAGAATATTTGGTTAAAAGCATTAATGTGCAAAAAAAAAAAAAACCTCTTCTATAAATTTATCTTCAAATTAAGTATTTAGATGCGAGTAGTTTAGGTCTATTCCAAAAATGGAATTTTAAAATACCTGTATAAAATTGACCAGACTAGATCAGTTATTAAACGTATGTTAAAATTATCTTACCAGACCAGCTATTAAACATAAGTATGTTAAAATTATCAGAAAACATTATATACTTTGTCCAGATATTATAATTTAATCTTCATTTACTTGTAGTAGGTACTTAATAAATGTGTGTTGACTGACTAGAATTTAATAAGGAAGATAATTATCATGAGTTTAACTGTCTTATCTTTCAAAGTAGGTACAGACACCTCAATACTAATTTTTCAAATGTATTTGGTGCAGCTCACATTTCAAAATGTCAGGTTCTCATTTCTTCTTTAAGAGAAAGAATATGGTCAAAATGATCCATTTGAGTTTTAGGAACGGTGTACACAATCCCAGTCCTGAAAAACTTAAGAATTTTTAAGAGGCCATAGTTGAAACTTTTTCATTATCATGCATATTAAAATAGATTGACATCAAAATTCAGATTTTACATTAATACATTACCTTTATTTCAAAGGGTGCACTGAAACTTTATTTTCTAAAACCTTCTACTGAATAATTAGACACTTTAAATTAAACTGGGAAAATTTCAGGATTTATCTTTTAAAAAATTTTTGGTCATGATGGATTTGTTGACATAAATGTGCTGGACAGCAATTTAAAGTTTAAAGTCTGCCATTTGTCTGTTTGAATATTACCGATGATGACCAAATAAAACATGATACTTTTAGGATATTTTAATGCTTTCTTCTGTAGATAATAATGTTAAAGGACATCATTTAAAAACTAGTGTTTCTGAAAATCAGCATACAAGATTTTTCTTCTTTTTTCCTTTATTTTTCTTTTAGGAGACTTGTTGAGTCATTGGGTGGTCTTTAAGGAGAAATTTCTATGGGTTGGCAAGCATACCTTCTTAACCAGTTTCTGGAACTGTTAATATTAATATGCTGATATATCAATATATATCCAAACCTTACTTCCCCTCTGGATTATTATGCTTAACTAAATGAGTAAGAATAACAAATTTGGTTTTTAAAAAATGCATTGCTGTTTATTCTTGACCATTATTTATCTAAGAACTATTTAAACCCCATATAGGTTGTAGAATAGAGAACTGGTTTTCACTTTGAGTTTTTCCCTTTTTCTTAAGTGCAAAATATTCTCCCATTACATAAGCCAAAAGGAAATTCACACAGAGACATTAATAGATTTACTAAAGAGAGCTGTATGAGATCCATTGCAAACATTTCTTGTTTCCTTGTGAAGGGCGAGATAGGTTGTTAACCTCACTGTCTAGGTCTATTTTGGTCTTTAGTTAAAATAATGGCTTGATATTCCCTTTTATTCCCTTTACTCTCAAACTAAAGCTTAAGAAAATGAATAGAAAATTCTTGACTTAATTTTTTTTCCTAAAAAGGCACCAGAACCCACTCAGCCTATTGCATTGGCTAATATGCGGTTCAAGCATAACAAAGAGATTTATTTTGTGGCACCAACTCCTCATCTTCCCAAACTTCATAGGTGTGCATCATTCACATAACTGTAGTCCCTGTCCTAAGAGAGTCAGTGTGGGCTAAGGTACAACCTCTTTGCAGGTGTGCCAGACAGATCTTTGGGAAGCTGAAAAGTCAGGGCATAGCATAATAACATGGCTCTCATTAAATGTTCCTAAGCTGGGCAATTTGATAAATACATTTTCCTTAATACAATACAATAATATTTTTAATTCTACAAAGTTTTGGTCAACAAATTTTAGGGGTGTGGTGTGTGTTTATGTCTGTGTGTGGTATATATTTGTGAGACAGAGACTAGTATATGCAGATAAACATGAAAATAAGGAGTGATTAGGCCCCTTTTCTTCTGATACATGAGTATCATCGCTCTTTCAAATTGTCCTGTCTTACTTGTTGGCTCATCATCATATCCTTATAGCTTTAATTATAAGTGTGGTATTAATGAAGAATTTCAAATACCCCTTTGTCCAGACCCTCTTCAATCTTGGGTACAGGCCTTCTTCCATCTCCTGATGCTGGGCATTTTCACCCCTGCCCCCATGCCTGGAATGCTCTCCCTCCTCATCTCCACCTCCTGCCTTCCCTGACTTTCATCAACTCCCAGCTGAAATCCCATTTTCCATAGGAAGCCTTCCCTGGTGCTTCCTAACTCTAGTGTCTTCTCTCTGTTGATTATCTCCAGTTTACTGTTTATATAGCTTACATATTTGTTTACATGCTATCTTCACCATTAGACTGTGAACTCCTTAAGAGGAGGGATTGTCGGGGGCAGCTAGGTGGTGAAGTGAGGCCCTGGAGTCAGAAGGACCTGCCGGCCTCAGACACAACACACACAAACAAAAACCTAGCCGTGTGACCTTGGGCAAGTTAACTTAATCCCAATTGCCTTTAAAAAAGCAAAAAAAAAAAAAAAGAGGAGGGACTGTCTTTTTACTTGTCTTTGTATCCTCAGCATTTAACACAGTGCCTGGAACCTAGTAGGTACTTAATAAGTGCTAGATGGCTACCTTGCTAAGTCTCAAGTCAAGGAAGACCTGAATTCAAATCCAGCCCTAGATACTGACTAGCTGTGTGACACTGGGCAAGTCACTTAACCTTTATTTACCTCAGTTTTCTCAACTGTTAAATGGAGATAATCACTATGTATTAAAAATAATGTATAACATTCTCATTGTTAATTCAATTCAAGCATTAATTTTCCTTTTCTTTTTTTTTACCCACCTGTATCTATATCTAAAGAAAGGTGAATTACCTTTCTTTAGGAAATAGAAGTGAAAGGGAAATTAGGGATCATCTTACCCAACCTCCTTCATTTTTATAGATCAAGAAACTAAGGCTGAAAAAGGTGAAGTAATTTGTTTGAAGACACAAAGGTGCTGAGTCAAGATTCAGACCAAGATCTAATGACTTCAGAGTCAGTGCTTGTTTCCATCATACCATGAGGCTCTGGGTTTTCCTTCCTTCCTTCCAAAGGTGAACATTCAGAGAAGGCCAGTATAGGTAAATCTCATTAGTCTTTAATCCAAGGAAGCTGCAGTAACAGTCATTCTTTAAGAAGTATTCTGATTATATTCCTAGAACTAGGCCAGGTATTTTGTTTTATGCTATGTTTAGTTACTTGTAACTATAAACTTTCTTCAATAAAACTAAATTTCTTCATTATTTAAGTAAATATTATTTCCTCTCATCACATAAGAAAAAAGTGAGTCCATTAAAGGATAGTCTTATCAAGAAAGTACAACAGTTTAGTAGGAGAAGTACAAGTAGAAGGAAAAGGACCCACAGATATGATTCGGTATTGCAAAAAGCATGTTTATTGTTGGATATGTTTTCAAGGTAGATTATTTTGTATTTGGGGTCCAAAGCATCTTGTACTTGCTATGGAATTTTAATAATTAAAAGTTTATGCAGCAATGTTGCATATGTTATGGCACTTTAGTTACAATATTGTATGTTTCTGTCTTTTTTTTTTACTTTTAAAAGCAATGCTACTTATTAAATTACTGTATTAGCAAAGAGTATGTCTAATTCATTACTGTATGGACAACACTGCTTATCCCTAGTGCCTTCCACAAAATAGGCACCCTATAATATATTAAATGAAATATATTTACCCATGGGGAAAGGATTTGTGTTTTTAAGCAGTTATATGATAGGCAGGTCAAAATTTCTGCCTTCTTTAAAGATATTAATAATTTTTAAAGTTGATAGGTTTTGTATTCAAAGTTGAAACTCCCATTAGCAATTATTGCATGATTAATCATCGTTTGTTTTACTATCATTATCATTATTATTAACCATTATTAATAATTTCTTAGTGAAAAGATAAGTTAATTCACAAAAGTCAGAATGTGAATGCATTCCTAAAGATGAAAATGACCAATGATATTGGTATAGATGAAAAATGAGCATTCCGGATTCAAGGAATTTTCAACTATTTTATCAGCGGGGGGAGGGGGGTAAATCACTTTTCATAGAAACTGACATTTTAGATGATCAGGCAAGGATGATGAATCCTTCTCTGTTTTTCCAATCTGTGTTTATTTCAACCTGGTGCTGAAAGCATTTGAAAACTATCCTCATGGTACTGAATTGATTTATTCTGCTGTGTTTAATGTCCTTTTCTTACAATGCATAATCTCTTGGCAGTAAAGTGTTCACCATCAGGAGCACTTCCAGAGTGGACCTGACTATAGTAAAAAAACAACACACACACATACACAAAAAAAAAAACAACAACCCAATATGGACAGTTCCCAACACTGTAAGCAAAGATTCTTCTAAAAGCATTGATTTGGCAAAAATGAATAGTAGTAATAATATTAATAATAAATCTGCATGAAGAAAGATTTTACTAAGGCACATGAGGTTAGAGAATTTGCCATGTGCACTTTTCCCACCTCTTAGTAGCCCCTTTTGAGATTATGATTATTGGGAAATGGCTGTAAATCACCAGGATTTTTTTTTACATTTATTTTGCTGCAGCTGCTTTGAGCATATTACTAATGTATTATACAACTTTGTTTTCAGTTTTAAATTTGCACTGTATGATATATAGAATAAATTATCACTGTAATCATGACATGCAAAAGAATGTCTAGATAAAATTTTTGAAACACATTTGATTTTTGTAAAATTTTTTCTAATGACAGTGACTCAATTTTAAAAACAATGATGGAGTTGATCATCACATAATGAAATATTATGGAATGATCATCTTTATATATAAGTAAGTAACACTGACAATAGTCACATGTGAGGAATATTTCAATTACTGTGTCTTCCATACATTAGAATATCAATATGCCTCTCCATTTGCAGTGATGCGGGACTTAAGATATTTCCAAAGTTAATACAGACAAGGGCTAACTAGAAATTTTATATTTAGTTAGATGTTAGTAACCTTTTATCAAACTAGTAGTAGTACTGTTGGTTAAAGTTATTTTTGTTTTCTATCAGATCACAGAATTGTTGTCTTGGCATTTCAGATATAATTTAAAGAAATATTCCTGAATGTAATTGTGTCAAACTTTTGAAGCTTAGATGAGATAAAGCAATTCTCATTTTTTAGGATCCTTTAAAAATACATTTGTATATGTAAAATAGGCCATGAAAGGTGCTTGGATGGTTTTCATCTTATTGGAAAGCACTCAATTAAAGTTGAGAACTTTCTATTCCAGGTCTTTTTTTTCCCTACATTTTTTATTTGTTGTGCCAAGGTATCCATGTGCGTTTTTTTCTACTGTCATCTGGCTCATACCCAGCAGATGCACACAATCTGTTCTGCTGTCACTAACAGGGTTCAGTTTATGAAAAGAATGTGTCAGAACATGCCACTATAGTCACTTTTACAGATTTTTTAAAAAGAGTAACTGAGAATATATGCATTGCCCTAGTTTTATTGTACTCAGTCCTAACGAGATTTCTAAGAAACTTTTGTAATATTCATAAACTAAGTCTTTATTCTAAGCAAACTTTTTAGCCAAGTTATTTACTTTCCTTTTAATATAGTAACATTAAAATATTCAAATATAAATAGGGATAAACCTTAGGTTGAATACATTTTTAAAAGGTCATTTTTAATGAGTCAAAATAAAAGACTTGTTTCTTATTTAAAAGATTAATAAAATTTGTTATCTGACATAAAATATATTATACATAATGATATAAAATAAAATCTATAGTATGCTATCACACTATAAAATCAATTTTCTAGAAATTATTTGAAAAGTAATTGAGTGATCAGGTTTTATATAGTTCTATTATTGATTCTGTATATAATATTGGCCAATTTCAATCTTTGCCACAATTAAGATAAATATAGTTTAAGTATAGTCTAAATGTTGTCTTCATAAAAGGAATTTTGGGGAAATTTTAAATCTCAAATTATTAAAATGCTTATACTTCAAACTTTGTAAAAATGGCATATAATAATTAGACTATGTGGGGAGTGGTTTGTTTTTAAAGTTTTTTCAAATACTACCTACCTCCTTATTAGTAAAGCTTAACTTTTGCCTTTCTTCAGAGACAGTAATTTTTTATGTTTTTTTTTTTGCATAACAACAAAAGTTCAACAACATTGTAAGTTTTCATTCATTCCTTAAATCAAAGGATTTAATGAGCTTAGTGTACTGACTTCTTAAAAACACACACACACAAACACACACATTCATCTTAGATGTCTTAAGTTATTTGTTGGGTAAACATAAATTCTCAAACAAAAATTGTGGTTTGTTTGATAGACTGGGCTCCTCTCAGCAATGCAAGGTTGTAACACAACTCCAAAGGACTCATGATGGAAAGGGATATTCACATACAGAGAAAAGAACCACAGAGTCTGAAGGCAGATTGAAGCAAACTACTTGCTCTCTCTCTTTTGTGTTTTGTTTTGTTTCATTCCTTCTTTCTCATTCATTGTTCACTCCATTGGTTATAACTCTTCTTTACAACTTGACTAATATTTAATTCAAAGTAATTTATAGAAACTATATTGCATTATATGCCGCTATGGGGGGGGGGAGGTTTAGGGGGAAAAGACGGAGGGGGAGAAAATTTGGAACTCAAGGGATTATGGAACCAAATGTTCTAAACTAAAAGTAAATAAATAAAATTTTTAAAAATATATTTTAAATATTAAGACAGGCTATACATTCAAAAACAAGTTAAGGAATAACCAGACAAGATACAAGCAATAGTGTTTCTACTAACTTTGTAAATTTATATGGTAAAATGCAATCCATTCCAAACCAACAACATGTGTTAAATGCTTCTGATATGTATGGCGTTGTATTAATATTAAGCACTGGGAATATAAACATTTTTAAAAATTTAAATGATACCTGATTTCAGAGAGAATTCTGATGGTAGAAACAATGTATGTATAGATAAGCAAATAGCAAATAATTTGGAGGAAAAAAAATCAACAACTGGGGAATGAGGGGAAGTTTCATGTAGAAGGTGGCCCCTGAGCTGTATCTTAAAAGAAGCTGAGTTGTAAAAGATGAGAATAAGGAGGGGGTGAATTCCAGACATGAGAGACAACCTGTATCAAGACACACAAAGGCATGACAATGCCAAGTTCAGGGAACAAGAAGTTTGTCAGTTTGTCTAGAATGTAATTTTCATGTTAGTGCAGTGGAAAATTACAGGATATATAATAATGTACAATGTATCTACAGATTTATGTATCTCATGACTTTCACAATCTCACTTTTGCATAATTCACTAGCATAAAAATAATCTATAGCTTGGAAATCTTCAGCCAAGACATTATGATGGCTACAACAACTGCCAAATAATTTATGTGTAGCCTCATTAGTCAAAGCCTGTAAGATCCCTTCTTTCTCTACTTTTTATCATTCCAAATTATCGCTGAGAAGTTAGTCCAATATATCTCGTATAAGTTGAACTAGACATAGAGGAACAGACAAATATGAATTATAATTACCCCCAAAGGTACCTGAATGTGTTGTATTTTGTTACCTAATAGTGTCCATCCTAACACTAAATTGAGTTTAAAAAAAAAAAACATACTCCCTCAAATAAAATTCACAGAGTTTAATGATTGTTTAGAAATAAGTAAGGAATATTTTGCTGAAAAAATTTTTGAATACTGGGATTCTAATGAATGCTGTTATCTCCCACACTTATGTTTAATTATTACTAATTAAGGAAATCGATAGATGATTTCATCTTGATTAGGCTTCTAAAAATGAAAGGGGAAGCTGCTCTGAAAATTGAAATTTTCCTGGTGTCCACAGGATATGAAAAGTGTGGGCATTTTCTCTTAAAAATATACTTCAGCACTTTGCCAGTGGCCTCAATTTCCGATGTGGAGGGACCACCCTCCTCAGTGGTTGAGAGGTAATTCTTTCTCCATGTTAGCTTAGTCATAAGTCTTTCTTGAGCAGAGTCTATTTTTGTAAATCTGTCCCCAAAATATGTATTATTTATAGACTATGTGATCCAGCAAAGAGACTCACTGCACATGTAATGATAGGTTGGACAGTAAGGACCTTGGATAAACTTTCTTAAAGGATGTTAAAGATACTTATATCCATTTGCAAGATATTTGTCTCTCTCTCAATTTATGTTGCCTAATAATTGGCTTCAGTAAGTGATGAAATGGTATTTGGAAGTAAGGATGATCTATTATAAATAGATGTGAATTCCATATGTAAACAAAGACATTGTGCTTTGACTTGTACTAAGTACCATGATACCTTTTCTGGGGGAAATTTAGTAATTTCTATGATTGTCAGAATTTTTCTACTAATGACAATGTTATTAATGCATACAACTGAGAAAGTGGATAAAGATATTTATCTTAAGCTGATATTGAAGAGGTCAAGAGAAAGCCAGGAATTTAGGAGACAAAAAGCCATTATATCTTTCTTACATGTGATTATTTATTTTAACTTATTTTAAGAAGAAAAATAAATATGATTTTTTCATATGCATATAATTTTTCAGGAGTATTAAACTCTCAGCAATTAAAGATGATTTCCCAAAAGTCTATTATTCCAGATTATCAGTTTTTTGTTATAACTATGGAGTTCCGAATTTTCTAGTTACACTTACGTGGTATCATATGATTATAGATTTAAAGCTGGATGGGACCTAGAAATGATCAAGTCCACCTATTCATTTTACAGATCAGATAACTCAGGTAGAGAGAAATTAAATAACTTCCTCGGGATTACACAGCTAGTTAAGGGTCTGCAGCATCATTCAAACCAAATTCTTCCAAGTCTAGTACTCTATGCTGCTTTTAAAATATTACATTATATTTACCACAGGTCATTCTTCGTATCAAAATTCTAGCAGCTCCAAATTGAACTAATCTTTAATTCTTAACCTTTACTAGCTAGATATGCAATAACTTCATTTTCATGTATTTGTAATAATATCTTTGACAGTGACTACCAAGGAAATTGATGGTACAGTGGATAGAGGGGCCGACCTGGAATCAGGATGACTCATCTTCCTGAGATCCAATCTATCTCAAACACTTACTAGTTGTGTAACCATGGCCAAGTCACTTAGCCTTTTGCCTCAGTTTCCTCATCTGTAAAATAAACTGGAGAAGGAAATGGCAAACCACTCCATTATCTTTACCAAGAAAACCCCAGATCTGGTTCAGAGAGTCAGATAAGACTGAAAAAATGAATAAATGAATGGATGAATGAATGAACCAATGAAATTGAACTGTAGTTCAGTAATTATACAATTAATTTGGTAAACATACAGAGAACTGTTCAGGATAACTTGAAGCAAAGTGATCTTTTTCATCAGAAGATTTTCCCCCTCCAGATTTTTAGGAAGTTATCTGTGCTGTCCACTTTGACTTTTCAGACATAACTTTTGAAAGCATAGAAATCTGATGAAGATATAAAATATTCAATGTTTTAAAGAATAGGTTTTATTAGAAGTAGAAAAAGAACACTACATCCAGTAACTCAATAATGCAAGTTTTTTTTCTTTTTTTAAATTTTTGATTGAAAATGTCAGCATATATCTTTTTTAAGTATTTGAAAGAGGGGAAAGATCATATTAGTTTTTAAAAAACAGAACTAACAGCATGAACTTTTTTATCTGATAGTTTCCTTATTTCTCCAAAAATGACAATGCCAAGTTTTAATCTATAAATGAAGACCAACCAGTTGGTTAGAGGTCAAATTGGTCTCAGATAGTACAGAATAATCAGATGAATTAATATTTTTTGTATTATGAACTTAATAGCTACCATGTATTTAATTCCCTTCCAAACTTGAATAACTCTCAACTAAAATAGGTTCCAATTTATAGAATCATTGGTTAGAAGAATTCTTTCCTTTCTCCTTTTCCTTCCTTCCTTCCTTCCTTCCTTCCTTCCTTCCTTCCTTCCTTCCTTCCTTCCTTCCTTCTTTCCTTCCTTCCTTCTTTCCTTCCTTCCTTCCTTCCTTCTTCCTTCCATCCTCCTTCCTTCCTTCCTTCCTTCCTTCCTTCCTTCCTTCCTTCCTTCCTTCCTTCCTTCCTTCCTACCTTCCTTCCCACTTATATGTAAAGCATTATGCTAGATGCTAGATGCTAGGGGGACATACAAACATAGATAAGAAACAGACACTAATTATTTTAAGTTAACATAGCACCAAAATAATTTGTATACATATACAATACATGCAAAAAAAATATCATATTAGAATATGATGTGTTTAGAAAATCATGTGCTCTTAAAAATACATCACCATAATTGATTAGCTATCATAATTATTTTGTCCTCTACTTTCCTTTCCAGGAAATGCTATGTTTTACAAAATCTTCTAGTTATCTGCTAGTTTACTTCAAGTTTTTTTGCTGCTATTGTTTACAAAGATAATGCAGCCATTCTTTAGAAGCAGATTGTGGCTACTGCAATTTATGCTTTACCTCTTGCCTTTGTGTTTTGGAGTAATCACTAAAAAGTCTTCGGCAGACCTTTAAAGATCCACCAAAATTTGCATTTATGAATTATAATTTCCAATTCAACTCCAAATTTGCAAAAACTAAACTTTTATAGAGTCATAGACTAAGAGGGATCTTGAAGGGTAACTGATGCAACGCTCTTTCTGGTTCATTAATTCCCTCTATAATATTCTTGTATAGTGAGTCTTTCCTTTATTTTAAGATCCATAGCTCTATTTTATCAATATTTCTTTAAACTTTCTATGCTCAGAACTGAACACAATATTCTGAATGTCAAAGGCAAATTAAACTGACTCTTGGTTATTTACTTAAGTTCAGTAAATTTAATAACACAATACCCAACCTATGTCTCTATTATTGATATGTTTGAACTAAGACTGAACAAAGGACAGAGACTTGTGGCATGTTATTTCCACATTAACATCAAGCTTTTGATTAACATTTATTAAGCATATGTTGTACACAGAACACTATGTTTGATACTGAGAGATATAAAGTATAGCTAATGTATAAACTTATAATCAAGGAAGGGCCTAAAGCACAAATACAGATTATTATTACTGTATACTAGTATATCATAAGTAGATTTAAGAGTTTCAAAACAAATCACTATGTGAACCCTCAGAGGGACAGTTGTTACCAATCTGGGCGAATCAGGGATTCATGGAGAAAGTGATATTTGAGTTGGACTTTAAAGGATGGGTAGAAATTCAGTATGTAGGGCGGCTAGGTGGCGCAGTGAATAGAGCGCCGGCCCTGGAATCAGAAGGACCTGAGTTCGGAGCCGGGCTCAGACACTTAATCCGCACAAACAAAAAAAACCTAGCCGTATAACCTTGGGCAAGTTACTTAACCCCAATTGCCCTAAAGGGGCGGCTAGGTGGCGCAGTAAGTAAGAGTGCCTGCCTCGGAGTTTGGATGACCCGAGATCAGATCCGGCCTCAGAAAATGAGCACCCACGCATAAATCAAATGACTAGCCGTGTAACCTTGAGCAAGTTACTTAACCCCAATTGCTTTAAAAAAAAAAAAAAAAAGAAATTCAGTATGTAATGCAAAGAAACAAAAATATCCCAGGAATGGGGAATAGTGTGAATGAAGGCAAGGAGACAATGTGCATTCTGGGAGACTGAGAATGAGAATTCATCCAGAGTGTAGAGGACATGGAGAGAAATGCGTTAGAAGCTATTGTAAGAATGGTGAGAATCCTTAGGGAAGCCACCTCCTACATGAGTCCTTTCCTTTCCTTTCCTTTTCTTTTCCTTTCTTTTCTTAAGCGGTAAGGCTAGGTAATTGGGGTTAAGTGACTTGTCTAAGGTCACACAGCTAGTAAGTGTCAAGTGTCTGAGGCCAGATTTGAACTTAGATTCTCCTGACTCCAGGGCCCTTGCTCTATTCACTGCACCACCTAGCTGCCACCACATAAGTCCTTTTCTGATTCCTTCCAATTCCTCTTCCCCTTACTGAAATTATCTGATATTTGCTTTATTTTTATTTTGTATATTCTTCTATGCACATTCTTTCCTCCAAAAGAATGAAAATTCCTACAGAGCCCAGACAGTTACGTTTTTCTTTTTCTGCTTTCTATCCTGAGTGCCTAGCACAGTGCTTGGCACATGATAAGTACTTAATAAATTCTAACTTATCAGTTGAAAGTGAAGTTTAAAAGGAAGGAATGAATATGAGAGATGGTATGGAAGTGATACCAAGAGGACTTGGTTACTGATTATATGTGAAAGAGGAATGATAGAGAAAAGTTAAAGATAAAGTCTCTAACTTGGAACACTTGATGAATGGTAATATCATAGAAAGGAGAAATAAAAAGCAGTGAAAATCAATTCTGATTCAAGAAATTGTTAAGTATGTGTGCAGGGAATCATATTAGGGGCTAAAATAAACACTGCCCTCAAGTAACTTATATTCCCCTGGAGACATGACAAGATACGAAGATCCACAACTTGAAGAGAAAGAGAATTTAAGACTCTGTGATCACTTAGGAGTATTAAAGAGAAATTCATAGATATATATAAATATAGATATATGTGTGTATGGGTGTGGGTGGGTATGTGTGCATATATTCATATATATATATATATATATAGTGATTGATTTGAGATTGTGTTCTTGTTCTTTCACCTATGCACCTATATAATCATAATGTAACTATCCTTTAATTCAAATTAGAGTAGATAGCAAAAGATGAAATGAAGAGGGGCAATAAACTTATATCGGGGCAGTTGGTATACATGAAGACACAAGGGTGAAACAAAGAAACATCTAGGGAAACAGGAAGATAGAGTCAAGGAAAATCAAATGCCTGGGTAATTAGATGGAGAGGTAAAACCTACAGTAAAAACACTTTTGTCTACCCTGGGAAGTTTTTCCAACAACATGGCCCTTTCAGTTGGGGAACAATGCTCATTCCTTCCTCTGAAATCAGAAAACACTTGCATTAAAAAATAAAAAGTTTAAAGAGTTTTGCTGGGAGCTAGTCCTTCAGTCAATAAACATTTATTATGTTTACTAGGGCTAGGCAGAATGCTAAGTGCTGGGGATACAAAGAGAGGCAAAAACATGACCACTGTTCTCAAGGATTTCATATTTTAATAGAGGAGAATATATAAATAACAGTGTACATAAAGAAAAAAAATAGAGTGGTAAAGGAGGTAATCTAATAAGAACAGGGATTTGAGTCCTCTCTGTTGTGCAAAGCAGCCTTCTAAAAATAAGAGTTTGGCTGCTCCAACTTAACAGTATAGTGCCACATTCTAGAATTTCTAAGACCCTTTGAGGGAATAGAAAGCAAGACCCCCTTTTCCTCCCTGTCTAGAAAAAAAATATGCTCAGACTTGTCATGAATGTTATGTTTCACAGGAAACCTATTTTGTTGGTGAGGCTAGGAAGACATGTTTCAGAATATAGTTGTAGATAGACTCCTCTATGTCCTGCATCATGCCCTCAAACTCTGCTTGGATGAACCCCAAACCAAAGCTTCTCCCCCCATGCTTCCTAGACATAGCTGAAGGGAAAGATGTTCTGATCCAATTATTCCCTGGCAGTCTGCTATTTTGGCAAAGTTTACAGAACAAAATATGAATGAAATAATAGAGAATATTAAACAGACAGTATCAGAGGAATAACATGTTTAGTAAGGGAAGATGTAGTGTATTGGGAAGAGCACCAAATTTGGGTTTTGAAGACTTGTTTTTGATACAGTCGTCTATACCAGTTTATAGTGATATGATATTGGATAAGTCTTAATATCTTCACATTTCAGTTTCTGTATTTCTAAAATGGCAATGAAATTACTCTCATTTACCTCTCAGGATTATTGTAAGGAAATATGTGTGTGTGTATATATATATATATATTTCTAAGCTGTATATTAGTAAACTTTTATTGGTAGAACTATATTGCAATATGAAAAAATATGAATAAGAAAAAATGTCAGTGAAATTAATTTCTTTCCCTTCCCATATTACACATACACTTATATCATTTTAGATATACCAGATTGTTGGAAAAATTTTGGAAGAGAAAATGTACTTTAGAATGCCTTGTATATCATAAGCACATAATAAATGTTTATTTACTTGACATGTTATCAGTTTTAAAGAGAGACATGTCATAAAGCAAAATATATGCCTTTTGAAATATAAAGGGCAATGGTTTTGGAATCAGATTTGAATTCTGGCTATGACATGAAATAGCTCTATGACCTCAGACATTTCTCTGAGCCTCAGTTTCTACACATATAAAATACGAATAATAATTCTTTTAACACCTATCTCACATTTTTTCTGTGCTATACATGCTTTGTAAAAGTTAATGGTGTTGAAGTGCTAATACTTTATCAAGAATTATTAAAGTAATATAGATATATGAATTTATAATTTTTCTTTATTGCTATAATTATAGAGCACACAAAGTCAAAGCTACTGAACTCAATCCTTCTAATCTGGCATCTCTATATCAACTTGGATGTGTATAAAATAAATAAAATGTAGAAGCTGTTATTATAAACCATAAAATGAATTCTACAAGACTTTCATGTAGTCACACCTTGCATATAAAGCCAAAACAGCATAAATGAGGAAGTTTTACAGAAAACCAAAATGTAATCTATGTTTAGTGTAGGAGACTAGGCTATAAGCCTCACTTTCCCATTAAAAAAAAACAAAAAACCTTGTACTCTGCATCTTAAAATTCCTTCATCTCCACTGTTAGGACATTTTTGTTTAAAAGCCAATTACCCTTGTATCAGATGGGACCAATGTTTTATTGTAAAGAAATGGGCAACACCAGATCTTGCCTTTTCAAAACTATCTCTAGTTACAAGAAACATGAATTAAATTACTTGTGGCATGTCGTTTGGTAAATTTGATTTCACTTTAATTGGTTTTTCAAAAGGAATTCAATTTATTTAATTCACTACTCACATAATACAACTATGTTACAAGTGTAATTACAAAATTATTATCTTGAATTAACTAAGTACACAATATTAATGTCTATTACAATACCACTGGACTTTTATAAGTTAGTAAACATTAAGAGTTCAGATGTGTATCTTAAAAAAAAAGCTGGGAAGGAGAGAGCTTCTTTAAGTTCAAAATGATTTCATTAAAAATTTGTGAACTTCTAAAATGTAAAACCCTCCTTCAGAAGATTCAGCATGCTATCTGTGCAGAAAGGTGATATTCATCAGAATTTCAATTACTAATAATTATGATATAATTTCGACTACTAGTATAGGCATTGTATAGTGGGGAAAGACCTGGATTTGGAGTCAGAGGACCTGGGTTTGAATTCTGCACCCAAAACTATATAACAATGACAGCTAACTCAACTCCTACGTGCCATTGTTTCAGGGAACTGTGAAAGACCATCTCTAAGATTGTTTGCCTATATATTCTATGAGTGAGGGAAATCATAAAGGTGAATTATTTTTCTTTCTCCATGAGGTAGCTATGCAGTATTTAGGTATGAATTAATTTTTATCAAAGTGGGCAAATTGCTAAATTTCAAACATAATTGCCACCAAAGGAAATAATGCTACTTTGCATTTATATATTGATATGGAACGCACAATTCTGCCATGCCAACACATTTTCTCCCACAATAAGTCATTAATCGACTATAAGAATTATAACTAAACTTTACCATAATGTTGTTTGGCCAATCACCTATTTATAATTTTGTTTCTATTGAATTAAAAGCTCCCTGTAACATTCTTTCCTGTGGGACCTAATGTCATTTGTCAGAAGTAACTACCAAAATTTAGATAGGGTATGCCAATAATGCTTTATATTTTTAAGTTAGACAGTTTTCAAAGTCATTAGTAGGTAATATTCTCAGCACCATAGTAAAGTAGGGTCAGAGAATTATTATTATTTCCCTTTTGAATGTAAGGAGATGGTAAATTATTTTTATTTGTTTAGAAGGTCTCTAATAGCAGAACAGTAAGGAAAGATTCTCTTCCAGAGAAATTTTTCTTTTTATAAAATCATTTGTATCAGTCAAGTTTCTAAATGACTGGAGTATCTAAGGATGAAGCAACAAGGAGTATGAAGGACTTTATAAATAAACTCTGCCTGAGATAGTTGGCATGAGAGACCAAGATGTAGGCGGTACTGGAAAAGGACTTTAGCTTGGGCAGCAGCCCAGGACAACAGTTGCTAAATTCCTGAGCTATATTGATAGAAAACTGTCTCTAAGAAAAGACAGGGTAAAATCCCCTTTAAGAATTTAACTTGTCTTTTCCTCCACAAAGGTAGTCATTTAAACTCAAAGGTAGAAAGAGGGAAAAATCCTCCAACACTTCCTTTGAAAACAATTTCAAAACTTACCACAGTAAATTAGAAGTAGGACTTAAAATATAATTGTTCTGGATTTGCTGTGGATCATCTGAATGTTCCGCATGGGGTGAAACCATTGCTTCCAGATTATAGTTGCCTGGCACTGCTATATAGATCAGCTGCAGCAGACTGAATTTGACAGTCCCAATGGTTTGTCATAGATGCACAGATATGACATAAGGCAATGCCTTGTAAGATTTTTTTCAGTGTGGCATCTTTACATGGAAAAAAAATTACCATTTCTTAAATTAAAAAAAAAACCTTCAATTTTATTTCACGATCCTTTTGGAATGTCTATATGATATATAGCATGATATTAAAGAGAGAGAAGAGAGTCAGACACCAAGAAAAACAGAGAGACAAGGAAAAAAAAATCTCCAAAGATCAAAATCTGGTATGAATTAACCTCGAGCCATAGGTCCCTGATAATTAGAAGTTACCAAAAGAACTTATTTCTCAGTTTAAAAAGATCAATACAGTACAGATTTAATTTCTTAGAGAAGAATGCTCCCATTCACATTTCAAGTACTGCCTTCCATGAGACCATTGGCCTTTTCTCCTGACTTTTGCTTGATATTTTTAAGTGTGTGTATATGTATATATGTGTGCATATGTATATAAAAGTTATTTTATTATATTGCTATTTCTGGTCAGTATTAGACCATTTACCTTACTTTATAAAAGACTTTTCCCATAAAATAAAAGAAGAGTTAATTTCTGAGTCCTCTAACCTATGTGAAGAAAATATCATATAACAAAATGTTAGACTTTTAGAGTTTAGAGTCAATCATTATTTGTAATAGAGAATTTGTATCTTTCTGCTCATGTGTGTGCGTAAGGGTGATATATAACAGATGTTTCCAGTAGTAGATACATTTTTGAAAATAAGTAGAAAGTTGAGTTACATCCTTTTGGAAGCTATAGAATGCACCCCTACTACCTATTCAATTGTAATAAATTGAATCCGTAATATTTACATTTCTAAATTCTTAAAACATTTTGCCAGAAGAGTTTTTGTAATTCAGTGCTTTTGGATTCACCAGGACTATCCAACAAGACAACATGTTTCCAGGACAAGAGGTTTGGGGAGTTTTTTTGTTTGTTGGTTTGTTTTTGTTATGTTTTATTTTTTGTCCACCCAGGAAAATTATACAGTTTAAAAAATTAGTTTTAGGGATGCTAGGTGGTGCAGTGAATAGAGCACCGGCCCTGGAGTCAGGAGGACCTGAGTTCAAATTTGACTTCAGACATGTAACACTTACTAGCCATGTGACCTTGGGCAAGTCACTTAACCCCAATTGCCCTCCAAAAAGCAAAAACAACAACAACAACAACAACAAAATCAGCTTTATCAGGCAAGTTTTTAAACTGTGGATATCTCTAAGTATGATATAATGCAAAATAGTATACTTTGTACAGGTCATTGAAATATTTTATTAAGCTACAGGTCATTGAAAACATTTTATTAAGCTATTATTTAAATAAGTAATTGTGTTTTCCTCTTTTATGGAATACTTTGTTTAAAAATATTCTAAATATAAATATGAACATTTGGAGCAATTTGCTTTCTGAGTCTCCCCTTCATGTTGGAAACATATTCTCTGGAAGAAAAGTAGCTAAAACTGTCATTTCATAACTTCCTATCATCAATATAAGAACAGAATTTGTGAATTCAAGTTAATAATCCTGTTACATATGGCCTTTGATTTCTATATATGCCAATAAGACTTTCCTCACAAAAAAATTTCCAAAGAAAGTATTTATTAAATAATAGGAATGTGGGATTTATGCTAGATTATATATAATATCATAAAATTGTCAAATAGTGTCATAGATATTTTTGGTTAAGATGGAGCATAGAATTTGAGTCTTGCTTCAGACCACGCGGCTACTCAGTCGCTGAACCAGTAAAGGAAAGCAAGTACTCTGCCTTCCTAATATGCCACTTTTCCTTTCATTATACCACCCTCCCTGCTATATAACTGACTGATTATAGTCAATACTACTACCACCATATAGTACTTAGTAATTATGCCAGTTTTGTTTAACAATGAGAAATGGTAGCTTAGTGGATGAAGGCTGGCCTGGGAGTCACAAAGAACTGCAAGTGAGCTGTACTTCTAACATACTGTGACATAATCTTATACAAGTCACCTAACCTCTCAGGGCACTCAGGCAAGATTCTAAATCTATAAATAAAAAGACATAGAATAGATAGATAGATAGATAGATAGATAGATAGATAGATAGATAGATAGATAGATGATAGATGGATGGATAGAAATGCCCTGACTCAGGAATTAAGTAATAGATTTTGTGCCTTAAAATGGCATAGTTATAATGTAGGTAAGGGTTTCAATAACCAGGCCTGGCCTCAGAAAGATCAGAGTTCAAATTTGACCTCAAACACTTAATAACTACATGACCCTATTTATTCTAGGATAAAATGGGCATCATAACAATAGCACCAACCTCCCAGCGTTGTTGTTGGGATCAAATGAGATCATAATTGTAAATAAAGTACATACTACAGTGACTGATACATAGTAAACACTACGTAAATGTTAGCTATTAGAATTCTTTATATTGTAGAGCAGATGCCAAGTTGTAGTAGTAAAAGGAGTTTACTCATCAAATTTCCCACACTGATGAAATCACAAGTCCAGTTTTTAAAAAATGCTCAGTAATATGTATGATAAATATAAAAGATTTTAGGACTGAATTTCAGTCCTGAGATCCCATCAGCCCCTCCACTGGTATGGATCAAAAAAAAAACCAAACAAAACCCAGTAGTTTTTCATTTTCTGTATTACTTATTCATTTGTTCCCATCAACCCTTCACATAGGACCCATTTGGCATGCAAGCGGCCTTCCTAGAATTGCATACATATAAAAGTCAATGATGTTAGAGAGGAGGAAAAAATTGTGGATTTTATAAGATTAATATAAAAAATAAACATTGATTATGAGCTTCTTTTTGCAGTTGCCCCATGTTTCATAAAGACCTTTAAGCAGAAATTCATTTGTGCTCTGTTGAAGGAGAACAATCAAGTGTATTCCATGTGAACTTCAGGAGAATAAGAAAAGGTTATCTTTTTTTTTTTTAACATGGCAGAATTACTACCTCCGAGAAATATTATATATGTGCTGTTTTGTGGCAAGAAATATGTTTTGGAATTTCTAAGGGCATTTTATCTATCTGTCTGTCTGTCCATCTACCTATGTCTACATATTTATTTTCATTTGAATTGAGAAGGAAAAATGTATCTATCAAATATATATATATGTAAATATATATGGGTTCGGATGTGACTTATTTTTTTAAAATCTGACAAGTATAGAAGCAATGCAGTGAGTCTAGACATTCAATTATCATAATCCATTGGATTATTTTGATTTTGATCCTGGCTTGTTCGTAGGAATGAAATTTCTCGTGGGTAAGAAATATATATACACATATATATATATATTTATATATATATATATATATATATATATATACACACACACACACACACACACATATCTCAAAAGTATAAATGCATCAAAAAAGTACAATGATAATATCATCTTTTTGTACACTCATTTTTGACAGACATCTAACTCTGAGCACAATTTCTAAGTCTATAGAAATATTTATTACAATCACGTAATTATGATCCACATAATAAAACATGCTTTGATGGATTTGATGGATTTCTGTGTATGAATGCATAGAGATCCCTTCGGTGTGGATTCTTCCTCTCCTGAAGCAAATCATAATCTCTCTATACCTTTTTATCCTGGGTGAATCTTATTTGAATCATTCCATAAATCCTCCAAAGAAGATTCATCCAAGCACTGGATGATATTTGCAATATTTGGGGAGGGAATGTTGGACCAGTATGCATTTTTGCCTCTTTATTTTTGCTATTTGATCTATTTGTTTTTCTATTACTATATAGCCTTGGTAATCTCTTTCACCATTTCCTTCACATTCAAATCCATTTTAAAAATCTTATTTTCTACATAATGAGGAAAGTTGGGATGCTTCTAAATGACAATTCCCTAAACACAATGCAAGTGTTAAAGTGCTGATGTATTTCATTTATTACCAGTCTTTATTTTCTTATCTTAAAAGAGTCTGATGAGGTTCTATTCTATAGAAAGAAATATGCCTATAAAGAGATAATGTGTATATCATGTATACACAAATATAGTTGTTGTTTATCCTTCATCTTCGAAGAGGACCAATGACATCACAGGGTGATGTCTTAACATGTACATGAATTATATTTAAGTGAGGCAGAATTACACAAAGTCATCAGCCTCACTTTCTCTTTCAGAGTCATTGAAGTGCAGTAACAAAGACAAAAGTCAATTTATAATTGCCTAAATGAGTGTTTTATTTACCCAAACTTATCCTGACCAACATAACTCAAATTTCATTAGACTGACAAAGAAAATGTATAGATGTTCCTCTATTTCCTTCACTATTCCCAACTTTTCTATTACTATTGAGGGTTTCACCATCTCATGCTGCAGGCTCTCAACCCCCATGTCATTTTCTTTTTCTTTCTTTCTTTCTTTTTTTTTTCTTTTTGGAGGGCAATTGTAACTTACCCAAGGTCACACCGATAGGTTTTTGTTTGTGTGTAAGTGTCTGAGGCCGGATCTGAACTCATGTCCTTCTGACTCCAGGGCCGTCGCTCTAGTCACTGCACCACCTAGCCACCCTTCCCCCATGTCATTTTCAACTCTTCATTTCTACTCATCCCATCTACTTAATCTGTTGTAAATCTTGCCGTTTCTACCTTTACAACATCTCTCATGTATGTTATCTATTTACCACCTTAGTACAGGGACTCATTACCTTGCTCCTGGAATAATGCAATAGCATATGGATCTATATCCTCCCTCAAGTCCCTGTCCACTCCAAGCCACTCTTCACTCAACTGCCATACTGACTGTCCTGAGGACCAGGTTTTACCATGTCACCTCTCTACTCCCCACCCCCATCCCCAGATGCTAGAGCCTTCACTTCTGAGTTTTACGTTTAATGTATCTTTCATATTCATAGTTACTTGCCTGTCAGTTCCCTTCTTTCCCCATACCCCATTAGAATGAGGTAGAAGGCAGAATCAATGGGGGTTTTTTGTTGTATTTGTTTTTGTTCTTCTTGGTATCTTCAGTGCTTAGTACAATACTTAATACAGGGTAAGTATTTTTTTTGTATGTCTTTCCTCGTCTCCAAATTGTATTTATTCTTTTTAATTTTTAAAAAAAATTTTCTTATTTTATTCTGAACCTAAGAAATAAAACAAGCATTTCTCTAACATGGTAGAATAGGGAAAAAAGATGATTATATGTGAAACTTCAAGTATATATATATATATATATATATACATTGTGTGTGTATGTAAAACCTTTCTATATATACTTTTATTTATCAATTCTTTGTCTGATGCAGATAGGCCTTTTAGACCTTGACAAAATCTCGCCTCTTTCATAAGGAATTCCCCGCACCAGGGCTTACATTGATCTATCTTTTTCATTCCTCCCCCTCTGTGTGCTTATCATCCCTGCCCACATGGTGCCACTTAATAATAGTCTTATATTGCCCTCTAATTGTTTCTTGAATGTTTCTTTGTCTACCTAACAAAAAGTAAGCTTCTTAGGATCATAGGATTTAGAGATAAAAGGGAACCAGAGGTGCCAAGCTGTTCCTTTTCTAGAGGAAGAAACAGACTTGTGACTTGTTTAAGGTCATACAGATGGGAAGTAGCAGAGTCAGAACTCTGAAGTCTGTGATGATTGTTGCTATACCATGCCATATAAGTAGTAGTAGCCTTGTCTTATGAATGAAGAACCAGGTTAAGAAAGTTAAATAACTTACCTGTGTTCACAAAGCTACTAAATGTCCAGGCTGTGATTTGAATCAGGTCTTCTGACTCCAAGCTGTGTCCTTTGTACTATACTATGCCACCTTGTCATTATTGTAGGTACACTTTTGTACACTCCCTGGCATCTAGCATTTTTGTTGTCTGGACCTGGGGTTGTATAAGGAGCTCTGGGTGAGGAAATTCAATCTTATCATAATAACAAATTGCTTCAGATACATACTGAGAGGTAAAGTGACTTGACCAAATACACCATAAGCAGTATATGGCTGAGGCAGTGCTTAAAGCCGGGTCTTCCCAATTCTCAGCTTTCTAACCAGCTCTGCATTTTCATCTGGCATAATACAAAGTATATAGCAGGTCTTCAATAGAGTAATTTTTTTCCACAGCATAAAAATTGATTGTGTCCTAGAAGTTTGTTTGTAAGGTAATTGAGTGCCAGTCAGAATATTTGTTCCCATGGAAATAAAGTTGTAGGTACTAGTAAGGTCCTCAAGCTGGCCAGCAAAAGCCTATTTAACCCATGATACAACTGAAATACCATTCCTTTATATATATTTTTCTTTAAATAATGTTCAACCGTATTTTTGCCAAATTACAGCCCTTTATATAACCAATGTGACTATTAGCAATTCACTAGCTTTCTCTGAGGCTGATGGAAAATTGGAAATCAATTCCTATAGGACCTACCTCATAGGGTCATGGTGAAGGTCAAATGCATATAAAGTACTTCACAAACCTTAAAGTGCCACATGAATGTCAGTTCTAATTATTATTACTTATATTGTCTAGCAACTTTCAGCTCCAGTTATGAGGCAAGTGGTTTGTAAATCATAAAGTGTTATGTGAGAGTGAAACATGATTAATACTGCTAATCAAGCAAAGCAAAATATTTTAAAGAAAAAAATCATTTTTTTAAATACTCGTGGTTGATGAAAACCAAGTTTAATTATAGAAGAATGAATAGGTAGTTGGAAAAAAGGAGATTACAAAGTTGAACTTCCTGGCATTTCAAGACCTGCGGAGGCTTATGACATTATTCTTTTCATTTGACCATAGGACCCTAGATCTAAAGCTGTGAGGAACTGTAAAAGCCATCTAGCCCAATACCCTAATTTTATAGATGAGTAAACTGAGGTCCAGGGTCTCATAGTTAACTGAGATCCTGTGATTTTCCTTTTCCTTCATAAAAATGTGTAAGAGTAGTATCATGTTTATCGACTGAGATTAGCACCATTCTTAAATAATAAATGAAACAGATTTTCTTTGAGAGAGTTATACCAGAGAAGAAAAAGGAAGGAGAGTGAAGAATATTATGTATGTGTGACAAAGAAATTGACAGAAATGTATTTAAACAAGGTATGAACAATGGGAAAAGGAGGAAAGGGAAGAATTTAAACTGGTACATAATCCCATTGCTAGGGAAGAAAGGAGAGGGTTGCAAAGAGATATGAAATGAAATCTGATGTTTCCCTTGAAGACCACTACGTGGCATCATTATACCAATGTCTTAGCTATGGAGTGGGTTGATGAGTATAGTGACTTCAGTGTGGGTAGGGGGGAGAAAGAAGTGGGGTTTCTTTGTTACAGTGGAAAGAATACGAGTTCTTGAATCGGGGAAATTGTATTCAAATCACACCTCTAATATTTATTACCTGTTTGATTCTTGGACAAATCACAATCTCCCTGAATCTCAGTTTACTCATCTGTGAAATAAGGGCATTGGACTAGGTGACTTCTTTTATTGAGTTAAATAATGATTTAAACTCATTTAAATTCAATACTATTTCTGAATTTTTTTTGAATTGGTTGTTTTTTAAACCTTGAGTTTAGATTTTCTATACGCCTGACACCTCCTGACCCAAAGAAATGCCCAACACATATGTGGCTTTCGGAACAATGCAGCTCTTAAAAATGAATGAATGAATAAACAAATTTCTAAAAAAATGCGACTTAACTGAGAAAAAAATGTTTAAGAGTAACTGTACCCCCATAGGTACTATGATGTAGTAGATAAATGATGAACCTTGGAATCAGAAAAAAAACTGGGTTCAAGTCCTGCCTGTTACTATCTGTACACAATTAGTGACTAGGAAATGATTATTGGCCAATTACTAGCTAGGAACCAATTTTTATGCTGTGGTCAAAATGACTTTATTGAAAACTTGTTTATACACCTAGTGTTATGCAAGATAGAAACACAGAGCTGGATAGAAAGTTAAGAGTTGGGAAGTCCAGGCTTCAACCTCTGCCTCCTATATACTGGATGAAATATATTTAATCAAGTCACTTAACCTCTCAGTAACTCAGACTGTGCAAATCACATTATTTTTTAATTGCCTCAAAACAACTGTCAATGGTGATAGGTTCCAGAGGAAATACTCATTCGTATCAGTGGAAGGTATTTCCATACTGAGAGTTACCTATGCTAATAAAATCACAGTTACATACCAAAAAAAGCACAATCTATATTAATAGGAAGATAAATTATGAAATCTTCTATCCTCAATAAACAACTTTTCCTCACGCATGAATGTTAAACTCTCATTAAAACATGGACATAATTAATAGTCTTTTTAATGATTTGTTTACAAGAAATCTAACCAAGCTTTCATTCTTTTATTATTTAAAGAATAGGGAAATTCCAGACAAATACATTGAAGTATAATTCACATATTTAACTTCCACAAGATATTGGAAGGTAAACTTCTGGGGGGGGGGAATTTTTATTTGCCTTTTCTATGATCACTTACTCAACGAAATTTGCCAGTTAAAGGTGCAGTTTTGGAACTGGGGCTCTTCAGCTAAAGTACTTACTCCCTAAGGGGTGTGTGTGTATGTGTGTGTGTGTGTGTGTGTGTGTGTGTGTGTGTGTGTGTGTGTGTGTGTGTGTACTGTTAATCAAGACAAATCTAAGCCAAAAATGACCAATAGTGCCCATTCCTTTAGGGTGTTTTTTCTCTGCATTAGTTCTATTGATGGATTGTTCTTGGTATGATAAAGTGATCACATGATAACTACCTCGATGCCCTGGGCACGTCCCATTATTTTCTATGATATGGAACTCCAATGATGATACTCATCCTATGAAGAATCCACCTTGATTCTGGAATGCTTATTCCCTTGGGTCCTGTCATGGTAAAAAGATTACTCCATTTTATAGAACTCCTCACAGTCTATAGATTTGGAAAAGTAACTCAGTGATGCCTAATTTATTTGGCATATAAGGCACAGGGTTGTTAGTAGAATTCTTATTAAATTACAATTTTATATTCTTTAAAAAAATTGTTACCCTTCAGGAAATGTAATAGATTAATATGTATGACTTTGTTTTTATTATATGCTTGAGTCACACGAGGAATTTTCTTGTAATTGAAAAAATATAAAAGAAAGGGAACAATTATGGTTGGTTGGGAGGCACGCCTTTTTAAATACTTGTTATACATACTTTAGCTTTAATCTAAACTAATAATCTCACATTGTGTGTGTGAGAGAAAGAGACAGAGACAGAGAATGCACTGGACTGATTTGGGTTTTTTATTTATTTTAAAGATATAAATAAGGATTAATTGTGTATATTACACTTAGGAAGTCAATTTTGTCCTTTTTAAAAACCTTTGAGATATTTTTCTTGTTCATGTTGTACTGTATGGCAACATCTCCACTATAGTCACTTCAGAATTATTTAGGAATTGATTACCAAATGCAATTATTTTCCACCATCTTTTAGCTAAAATGACCTTTTAGCCCTCCTGTTGAATGTTGTAAATTTAGTATACAGTAGGAAGAGTCAAGAGAAGATGAAATAAATCACTTTTACTGTCTGTACAACTTTGTAAAAGGGGTGGTGGAGATAGAGACTGGAATGAGTGGCATTTTGATTATTCACAGATTTTATTCATACATTCAGTTTCCCATTGGCAAGGCAATTAAGAGGTCATTATTACTACATTATTAATGGTCAGTATTTTTTGAATGTCAACATTAGTCTAGGGAAAAGGCAAAATTACCCCCTACTTCATTAGTATTCATCAAAAAGATATTAACCCCTATCTAAGATATTTTATGTGCACATAGAATTATATAATTTTAAAGTTATAAGGGCCCCCAGATCATCTAATAACAATAAATCATATTTTATACTCTAATAATAGTGGTGAAATATATTTCTAGTGGATATATAGATACAGATAGATAGATACAAAGATAGATGCATAGAGAGAACATTTATTAAGTATTTATAATGTACCAGGTACTCTACTAAGAATTGGGGATGCAAATTCAGGGAAAGGAAAGTCTCTGCCCTCAAGGAAATTATATTCTAATAGGGTAGCATCACACATGAAGGGGGCCAGATAGAGAAAGAACTTGTGCAGGGCAGTGACATGAAGCTAGCAGGAAGTGGCCAGCAGGATAAGGCAAATAAATGCCTACCTAGTAGAGCAAAGGGCCTAGAATGCTAATAGAGAGAATTTGAAGGTGATTGTGTGAGTAGCCAGAAGGAAGATAGGAAATAGGTATTTCATTAAATGCCTACTGGGTGCCAGACAATGTGCTAAGTATCTTATAAATATTATCTCTTTTTATCCTTACATCAACCCTGGGAGATATATGCTATTATTTTCCCATTTGACAGATGAGGAAACTAAAGCAAGTAGAAGTTAAGTGACTTGCCCAGGGTAACACAGCTGGTTAAGTGTCAGAGGCTGAATATAAACCTAGGTCTTCCTGACCTGGAGTCAGAGTCTATCTAGGTTGCTACTTAGCCAGTTTAATTTCAAATCAACTTTAAAAAAATCTTATACTTAAAATCTTTTTTTTTTTTTGCCTTAGCAGTGCCCTGAGACAAATATGTTCTCCCAGCTTTCCCATTCCACTTAGTAAGTCTACTGAAGCAAAAGCCATTTACAAATTATTCCATCATACCCATAAAGCACGTTCTTCTCCAGTATTCCTAAGGCCAGCATTCTCATTTTTCTTACTATACAGGTCCAGTATCACTGGAAGGAAATGCTATTCTAATGAAAATCTACCTAATAAAAAAAGATTTACTAGCCCTAGAAGATACCACACATTTCTTGTTTAATTTTTAATTATTTATTTTTAATTTTCAACATTTACTTTATAAGATTCTGAGTTCTAAATTTTTCCCACTCCCTCTCATCCCTAAAGACAGCATGCATATCATATAGGCTACTTTAGTCATGCTGTGAAAGAAGAATCAGAACAAAAGGAAAAAAAAAACATGAGAAAGAAACAAAAACAAAAAAGAAAGAGAAAATAGTATGCTTCGATCTGCATTCAGATTCCATAGCTCTTTCTCTGGATGTGGATAGCATTTTCCATCATGAGTCTTTTGGAATTGTCTTAGATCATTGCATTGCTGAAAGGAACTCAGTCTCTCAAGGTTAGTCAATAAGCAGTGTTACTGTTACTGTGTACAATGCTCTCCTTCATACCACATTTATTTTAAGAAATATTTGATATAATCAAGAGTATGGACATTTCTTTGGTATTTATTTTAAGAAGAGATGATCTATAAAAATTCAGTTTTATGATAGCTTTCTCTCACATTTTTCCTATATTTCCTCCATTTTAAACATATTATTTTTTTTACCATTACATCATATTATTTTGTTATTATTATTATTACGATCTTGAGGAAAATGTTACCAACTAGAAAGAAGAGAGCATCAGGGAGAAGTTGGCATTTGAGTTGGGCTTCAGAGGATAAGCGGGATTCCAGTGGAAAGTCTCAAGGAAGCTACAGGAGGGAAAGCATTCCAAACAGAAGGAACACAAGTAAACGCAGAGTCAAGAAAGCATGGGATCTGTACCAGAGGCAGAGTAGTCCAGTTTACCTAAGTGTAAAGTACAGACAGTGTTGCATTAGGGGAAGATGGAGAGGTAGGATAGTGACAGTTGTAGAGAGCTTTACATTGCAGAACAAAGAGTTTAAACTTCACTTAGTGAGTAGTAGGGAGTCATTGAAGGATTTTAGGGAGAGATATAAAATGACCAGATCTACACATAAAGAAAATTATTTAGCTGGCAAAGGTACAAAGAATGGATAGGAACATCATAAAAGAGATTCTGAGCTCCTTGAGGACAGGGACTGTCTTTTGCCTCTTTCTGCATTTTCAGTGCTTAGCACAGTGCCTGGCACATTATAGGCACTTAATAAATATTAATTGATTGATTATTGAATTATTTATTGAAAGTTGACTAGATTAAGAGACTATAGTTCAGCAGTAGTTCAATAGAGTAGTCAATAGGTAAGACGAGTAGAAGAGACCAAGAATGATTCTTAGTAACTATCATAATGATCAACATAAAACACTTGGCATATATCACTTTTTTTTTGCTTTTTTTTGGAGGGGGGAAGGCAAGGCAATTGGGGTTAAGTGACTTGACCAAAGTCACATGGCTAGTCAATGTTAAGTGTCTGAGGCTGGATTTGAACTCAGGTCCTCCTGACTCCAGGGCCAATGCTCTATTCATTGCACCACCTAGCCACCCCCATAAATCACTTTTAAATTGAATCACTCTTGAAAGGTTGTATTTCCTTCATCATTATGGATATTAAGATACTTTTGGTTGAATTCTCAATCATCATGGAGATTAAGATAAAATATAAATATTATAGTTCAGTTAAAGGTGACTGAAGATTTTCTAAATTGAGATGAATAATAATGATTGTATTAATTTAATTAAATATATTTTATTTTGTTGAGATGCTGGAATATTTACCTTTAACAGTAAAGCACAATGTAAGCGAAATTTTGTAAGTTCAGATATTTGTTATATATTGTATAGTATACCAACAAATATACACGTGTAGAAATAATTGTAATGTGCAACATTACAATTGTAAATCATTCTTATCCCTTTACTTTCCATCAATTTATATGTTTTCCCAGATATCACTGAAAGCCTCCCTTTTATTGTTTCTTATGTAACAATACATTCATATTCATACTATATATACATATATAATGATTTATTTAGCTCTCACTCAATTGATGGTGATCCCTTGAGTTTCCAGTTCTTTGCCACTACAAAAATAACTGCTATAAACATTTTCGAGCCTATAGATCTTTTTTTATATTTCTTTATCTCTTTGGGGAATAGGTCTAGTAGTAGTATGACTAGGACATAGGGTACTCATAGTTTCATAACTTTTTGATCATGGTTCCATATTTATTGCCAGAATGGCTGGAGCCCGTCACAGCTCGATATTAAATTAACAAGAGTTATAGAATTCACAGGGCTTAGGGATCATCTAGACATTAAAAAAAACATTAATGATTTGGTATAGGTGGGTCAGTTTAGGACAGAATCCAAGGCTTCCAATTCCCAACTTAGCGTTACCATCTCCATATCACATTATTAAATAGTTTCAGAATACTAAAGTTAAAGTTTTCAAATCTGCAAAAATCATGTCAAATACGTTCTGAATTTATACCGTGTTAGCATCCTTTGGTACGTTAATAAATTTGTGATGTAATCCACATGATTATCCACTGAAGTGACAAATATAACATATCATAACCACACCTTCTCATCTGAGGCAAATCTCATACATTTTCTCATATAATCTGCACAGGCCTTCCTCAAAAACTTAACATTTTGTTGATATCAGTGGAAATATAATATTTAAGAAAGTTAACATGGCATACGTACTTTTTGAATTGTGTAAAATATATTGAAGAATAGAGGAAAAGAATCCAAGATTTCAAGGAGCCTGACTTCTACAGAAGGAAACAATATATCCACATAGAATTATACAGATGGTGTGTATAAAATAAATAAAAGGGAATTTGGGGAAAGGGAAATATTTATGTAGAAGGAAAGATCAGGAAATATCTCATGAATTGAGCATTGAAGGAAACTAAAGATTCTAAGAGGCAGAAATGAGAAGGGAGTACCCTCCAGGCATGGAGGATAGGGGTGAGGGGGAGATAATCTGTACAAAGGCATGGAGAAGGGAAATGAGTGTCTTGTCAAAGTAGAAAGACCAGCTTGACTAGACCATAGAGTGTATATAGGGGACTGATGCATAATAAGCCTGGAAAATACAAGAGTATATATTTGGTCCTGGATATGGTAGGGAACCCCAGGACTTTGTTGATAAGGAGAATGGCATGACCAGATGTTGCTTTTGGGATAATCCTTTGGCAGCTATATGGTAGATGAACAAGAGAGAGAAGAGACTTCACGTGACCATATCACGTAGAAGACTATTTTAATAGTCTTGACAGCAGATGATGTCCTGAACTTGGGTAGTAGCAATATCAGTAGAGAGAAGATAATGATTAATTTATTATTTTAAGAAACAAGTTCACTCTCCCCTCTCTTGCAAATAAGAAAGATTTTTCTGTACAACTTCCATGCTCTTGACTCTTGTCCCCATGAATTCAGAAATTTGTGTATGATTCTAAACTTGTTCTGAATTCTAAAAGGTGTTTGAACCCTTGGAATTTTTTAGTAGTGCCCTTTACCTCAAAAAGGAGATGACTTGGATACAAGCAGAATTAAATACCTGTTAAGAGACAGTTTTCAACATCAGAATCCATTTCCAAATGATTTCCAGAATGGAAGTGTCTTGTACATTATTGGTAGAGAAAACAGAACACTTCTAAGTGGCAGCATTTCCACTTTCCATTGATAAATTGTATTAATATCTTCTTATTAATTTATTTCTCCTTTTCCATCATAGATGCACGTGCTAATGAAATAGTGATTTCAATGTTTCTTTAGCTCTTTGGAATACCCACTGAAAAACAAAAATGATTTGAAGTGCCTTATAAAGTTTGAATGCATAGAAAATGAAACAACTAGAAATAAAAATATAAAAAATTAAAGGAACACAGCTCTCTTAACAATATAGAAATTCATTGACCAGCCTTTCATTGGTATGTTGAAAAAAATAATGGTAGAGATTTTTTTTTAAATCTAAAAAGAAGATAACTAGTTTATAGTCATAATGGATGTCAAGCAGTTGTTTTTGTAGACAACATGGAAAGATTTTTTCTAAGGTTGTTCAATCTTTTGATCGAGACCTAAACTTTTTAAAAAGAATATTGATTGTAAACAAGAAAGATTTTTTTGTTTTTTTCATTGAATTACAGTTGACTGAAATGGTTCACTCCATCAGTTACTGCTCGAAAGTGAAAGCACGTTTTTAGTGGTGTTTTGATAGATTACAATAAGTAAAAGAAAAAGAAAATCGGAGGATATTATCTCTAATTCCAAATGGATTTTTTTTATCATCTTATTCTTTAGACAGTTGTCTAATATATTGTTAATTGTTAGACCTTGAACTGAGATCCAGGCAGAACATGATAAATTTTTAATATTGATGTCCGTAATGAGCAAGTTTTATTGTAGCATCCTAGAACGTCATTCATTCTTTTAATTTATGACTTATTCTATTTAAATGTATAATTGGAAAGAAGCTCTGTTAATCTATCTTTTCACTCAAAGTACATAAACATGTCTGCTACACTTTAGGAACTAGATGTATTCGGAAGCCAATATTCACATACAACTCACATTTGTTCTGTGTATGATGAATAATATTGATAAATGAAAGCAACAGATCTGCAATAGAGCTTAACTATTGAACACTAAATCATTCTGTTACTGTGTTCCAAAGAACTTTTCTAAATAAAAAATGTCATTCATACATTAAAAATATTTGTATGAGTTTTCAATAATTTAAGCAAATGTACATTTGTAAGAAAATTCATAATGTAGTCACTAATAATTCTAAGATTCTTTTTTTTTTTTGCTTTTTGGAGGGCAATTGGGGTTAAGTAACTTGCCCAGGGTCACACAGCTGGGTTTTTGTTTGTGTGTACATTAAGTGTCTGAGGTCAGATCCGAACTCAGGTCCTTCTGACTCCAGGGCCAGCGCTCTAATTCTAAGATTCTTAGTACTGTCTTCAAATGATACTGTTTTCAGGATGGAGTAGTGTATTTAGGACCTCTTTTCTGCCAGGAGCTATGTGCTACTCATTTGGTAGAATTAAACTAGAAGAGTGGAAGACTACAATTCTCCTATCTGTATTTTGGAAAACTTATTCACTCACCTCAATTTGTCAGTATGCATTAAGAGGTTGGCCATTATTCAGGAGGGAAAGAGTAAGAATGCAGCTTTAACTCAAGAGACTGACATACACTTCACATGGCTGTTAACACAAAGTGACAGTGACCTTGGCAACATTACAGGATAATCTTCTTGTAAGGATGAACTCTTTTTGAATGATTTCTTTAATGTATTAACCACAAAGAAGCTTCTCCTTTAATATCACACTTACATCTTTTCTTCTTAAGTTTCTTTTATCTTAAAGAAATGTTTTAAAAGTGATCATTGCAGACTTTCCATTTCCCTGTTTCTCCTTATATCCATTACAGATTATCTTGGGGGCACTCACTCATTGGAATTTAGTAGTATGGCCTGCTGTCATTTTTTTTCTTGCAACAGACAGTATTTACATGAGAATGGAGTGATTTTTTTAGCATATGTGGTTGATTTTTACTTATAGATATAAAGCTTGTCCTTGAACTTTTTGTTATCCCATAGTTTAAAAGATGGAAAAGTACAGGTAGAAAAGTGAAGATAGACTATCAGAGAACCGTCATAAGTAGATTATTCTAATAGGGTTCTTCATTAGGTACTTACAGAAAAAATATTCATTTTTACCCAAAATATTTTCTATAGTCAGAAAAAAAGAGAATTGATAATGATTTTTCACATACTTTTTACTCATCTAATGAGAAATGTCATTTATTTAAGTAATGAGCTTGTCAAATTGATCATCTACAGATTACAGAACATGTAGATATAGAAGGGGGAAATCATAATATATGATTGAATTGTGGGCATTTCTCCTCAAATCTAAATTAAAAACAAACTACCTTTGGTCCTTGTTTATTCATTGATCCCTTTCCTCTCTTTCATTGTAGATAGATTCAAATGTGGATGGATAACCAGATGCAAAGAATACTCATTCATGTAATTGATGTCAACAATGAGAGATCTCATATGTAATGCCCTGGGAATCTGTCCTTGGCACTGTGCTTTACAACACTTTAACCAATGACTTGTGTGAAGGCATAGGTGGCATGCCTATCAAATTTGTAGATGGCATGGAGCTGGGAGGAATAATTAACATTTTGATTAGCAGAGACAAGATTCAAAAAGCTATTAATTGGCTAGAAGAATGGACTGAATCTTATGAGATGAAATTCAGTAGAGACAAATATAAAGACTTAAACTTGGATGCAAAAACCCAGCCATGCTAGGTCAAGATGGGGGTGCATGCTAATCTAATCTTAGGGTGCATTATGACACGTGTCTAGAATAAGCAATAGTTGTACTCCATTCATTAGTCCTCACTGAGTATTACGTATAATCCTGATCTTCAAATTTTAGGATGGACATTGACAAGTTGGTCTGTGCCAATAAGAGGACAACCATGGTAATAAAGAGACCAGAGACTATGTTGTATGGTTAAAGGGACTAAAGCTTTTTAACCTGAAAATCAATCTGTACATGATAGTTCTCTCCAAATTTTTCAGGAACTGTCATGTGCAAGAGAGCTTAGACTTACTGTGTTTCTTGGCTTCAAAATACAGACTTTGAAGCTATGGGTGGAAGTGCAAGAGAGGCAGATTTTGACTTGGTATAAACAAAAGCAATTAAGAAGTGATGGATTGGGGTGGCTAGGTGGCACAGTGAGTAGAGCGTCTGCCCTGGAGTCAGAAGGACCTGAGTTTGGATCTGACCTCAGACAATGCACACAGAAACAAAAACCTAGCCATGTGACCTTGGGCAAGTTACTTAACCCCAATTGCCCTCCAAAAAGCAAAAAAAAAAAAAAAGTGATGGATTGCCAGTCAATGGAGGTCTGCAAGTGAAGACTGGATGTCTACTTGTTCTGAGGCTTATATAATGAACCTTATTCAGGTAGAGTTTGTTCTAGAAGATAGACTAAATCCCATTTAACTCTGTGATTTTGTGATTCGTTGTCAGACAACCAAAGAGTATATGGTTATTATTTCTGACACCTCAACATTCATCACCACATTTTTGTAATTACCCTCTTCCTTGAGTTCCTTATCCAAAATTCCAAATATCTATAAGATATATCTCTTGAATATTCTGTGGGTGCCGCCATCTCAACATATCAAAAACTGCTGAATCTTTCCACAATGATACTTTTCTTCTTGATACTTCTGTTTGTTAAAAAAAAATGCTTTCTAGACACTGAGGCATGAACTTTCAGTGAAACACTACCTCTTCCCCTTCTCCTAGTTCAATTAATTGCTTATTCCAACCAGTTCTACCCCCACAACCTCTCATGCTCATATGTGTACATATCTGCAATTCGATATTCTTATTAAATGTCTAGACTCTACCACTTGGTTATAAGCTTCCTTACTGGAAGATACTGCATATTATTTATATTTTTAACCTTCCTTAATTTAGTCATATGATCCTGAACCCATCTGATCTTGAAAGCTAAGTGGGGTCATATCTGGTTAGTACTTGGATAGCAGAACACTTAGGAATATCAAGCACTTTGGTAATACAAGTAGCATGATCAACAGCAAACCAGTCTCAAACCCAAGTAGACCTGCCTTCAAGCCCTGCCTCTGACACCTGTTGGTTGTGACTTGATTGTGACACCTAATGTGTGACCTAGGAAGCTATTTAACTTCTTGATGGTTTAGTTAACTTCCTATGATAAAAGTTGCAGGAAAGGTACAGACCCACATTGGTAGAATGAGTTTTGCAATACATTAGCAGCTGCCTATACCAATAAAATCATAGTCCAACACTATCCCTGCTACCTTCACTGTGCCTGGTATAATTCTTTTCATATACTGCAGTAGATGGTTGATAGATTTGTGTTTAATTGATTGAATAAGCTAATTAAACTGACTTAAAACTCTCAGAATAATTGAGAAAGAAACTGCTCATCTGATCCCTTGGATCTGGGAGTTGTTTCTTTTTTGTCTTTGTCATTGCCTCCTCCCTAGTACAGTGTCTTGTATGTCATAGGTGATTATAGTTCATGATTTGAATAGGCCTTAGTAAATGGGCCCAAAGCAAATCTTATGCTCTTCCAGAAGAAAAAATCTTTTCCATCTCTAAAGAGCTTTGCACTTTTCAAAAGTGTTTTCATTCATATTGACTACATGAATCTTAAGATTACCCACTGTGGTTGCTGATGCCTTGCCTCCCTCCTTCCAAGAAAACATTAACCAGAGAACATTTCAAATTCAACATATGTCTTAAACCCCAGAGCCTTTACTAAGCTGTTTCTTATGATTTCAAATATTCTTCACTTTTGTATTCTTAATATTAAATTATAGAAAAATTTGAGCTTGCTGTGACCATATTTGTGGGTACATTTGTACCAGTGAAATTAGGTTTTGTAAGTATCTTTTAAAGCTGTGGTAAAGAGGTTGTGGGTATTCTTTGCTTCATAGGCTATGTGGCACAGGAGGTTGTGTTTCTTTCATAAGAAATGTTGCATTCAGCACTTCACAGAGTACATTTTCACAGAATCAAAGATTTTTTTAAAAAATCAGGTACCTGAGATAACATCTAGGTTAAATTGCTCCTAACCAAGAATGCAATATCCCCAATAAGTGTTCAAGCACCCAGCCTCTCCTCTGAAACAGGAATTGATAATTCACTCTTTATATAGCCCCTTCCACTTTGGGACAGCTTTACATGATAGCAGAAGGTTAGTCATACATTTAACTACCCTCTGATTTACACTTTAAAAGGGATTTAAGGCAGTCACCCTGAGTTCATTCCTAGCAATACAGGAAAAACAGCAATATTGTTGAGTATCAAGTATGAGGAAAAATTTTCAAGAGTTTATATAGAAAGGTCAGTTCAAATGAGTGAGGTAAACTGTTATAAATTCACAGTTCCTATATAAATTAAAAATGCATCAGAATGTTAATAAAATAAAATGCACCAACTTACTAACTAGGAAAACATGCAATAAAATGTAGGTTACTTTTTCATTCTTATTTGCTAATATTTCTAAAGATAATGGAGGACAGTAATCTTTGACATTCAAATTTCTGGAATAAATCTCATCTCTATACACTTAGTATAAAGCTAGAAAGGCAAATATTTTTGAACATTCTGGAAATATTAAATTATTTCAAAAGAAAGAAATATACAAATATTTTATCACTGACTGAAAATTTCAAACAAAGCAGTCTTGGCAACTAACAATGTTGTTTTGAAGCTCAGCCTTGGAAAGAGAATTTGCCCTTGAAATTAATGTAAATAAAATATTCCTAAGTATAAAATCAAATCAGAGACCATTTTAAGCTTGCTTAGATCTTGAATTTGAACTGTTTTTGGTAACTTTGACCAGTTTTCAAAGAATGAAGTGGAAAAAGAAAACAATTCTTTCACTAAAGTATTCTATAAATTAAATCTGAAATTTCATATGTATATATATATATATATACATATGCATATGTGTGTGTCTGCAAGATAAGAATCCATTCAACCTAAGTCAATTCCAACTTAAATTAGTTTGAAACTTGACATTTAAAAACTTCTCTGTTAATGTCTTTGATTCAGTGAGATTATGATCACACATTAAAATTGAAACAAATCAGCATTTTGTTTTAAAAGACTGAGATTTTGGGCGGAGCCAAGATGGCGGAGTAGAAACAGCTCATCCAAGCCACTCTGCCCCCAGATTCCCCCCAAACTATGTAAGAGGGGACTCTGAACAACTTCTGGAGCCCCAGCACCCACAGAACAACACAGAGAAGCTAACCTCCTGCTGAGGACAGCCCAGCAGCCCTGCAGGAAGGACCAGCACAGAGGTATCCAAGCCGGCAGCGCGCAGAGCGTGGGGAGCCGAGCCGAGTGGAGCCCAGGTCCCTGTGAGCCGAGGTTTTAGCCCCAGGGCTGCAGGGCCAGCAGCCTGCTGGAGAGACCCCAGAACACCAGGAGCTGTGGCAACTTCAGAATTATCAACATAGACATGCCTAGGACAAAGTAAGAGGTTAGTGTCTTATGGATTTTGGGACAAGTATTTGGGGAATGTGTCAGCTCCCTCCCCTGGAGGCTAGAAGCTGCTGAGGAGACACGCCATTTTGTAGTTTTCAGAGGCAGCTCCAGCTCCTGGCCTGCGAACTGTAGGGAGATCCAGCAATCAGTCTTGGGGGGTAATCACTCTTGCTTTAACCTCCCTGGATCTGGATTGTGATCTAGGGTGGAAGTCGTGGGTGGGTTTACAGCTTGCCAGAAACGGAAGTTGCCCCCCACACGTTCTGGACGAAAATTCCTCTATCTGGGCTTAAAGCCATAGTGTGGGAACAAGCCCAAAAGTCAAGTAATTAAGTGGCAACATGCCAAGGCAAAGGAAACAGAAAAATGCAACCCTAGACTCCTATTTTGGGGGCATAGAGCAGGAAAAGGACTGTGAGGTCAGAAGTCCTGCTCCAAAAGCCCCAGGGGAAAACATGAGCGGGTTGCAGGCCATAGAGGACCTTAAGAAGGACTTTAAAAATCAAATAAGAGAAGTGGAGGAAAAATTGGAAAGAGAAATGAGAAGGATGCAGGAAAAGTATGAAATGAGGGTCAACAGCCTGACTGAGGAAAACAACACCTTAAAAAATAGACTAACTCAAATGGCAAAGGAGGCCCAAAAGGGCAATGAGGAGAAGAATGCCTTAAAAAGTCGAATTTGCCAGATGGAAAAAGAATCTCAAAAGTTCACTGAGGAGATTCATTCCTTCAGAGTTAGACTGGAGCAAATGGAAGGTAATGACTTTATGAGAAATCAAGATGCTGTTAAGCAGATCCAAACAAATGAAAGATTAGAAGGCAATGTGAAATGTCTCATGGGAAAAACCACTGACCTGGAAAATAGATCCAGGAGAGACAATTTAAAAATTATTGGACTACTTGAAAGTCATGATCAAAAAAAGAACCTAGAAATCACCCTTCAAGAAATTCTCAAGGAAAATTGCCCTGATGTTTTAGATCCAGAGGGCAAAATAGAGGTTGAAAGAATCCACTGATCACCTCCTGAAAAAGATCCCAAAAAGAAAACTCCCAGGAATATTATAGCCAGGTTCCAGAATCCCCAGATCAAGGAGAAAATACTACAAGCAGCCAGGAAGAAACAATTTCAATATTGTGGAAACACAATCAGAATAGCCCAGGACCTGGCAGCTTCTACACTGAGGGATCAAAGGGCATGGAATATGATATTCCAGAGGGCAAAAGAGCTGGGAATGAACCCAAGCATCACCTACCCAGCAAAACTGAGTATTTTGTTTCAGGGGAAAATATGGTCATTCAGTAGAATAGAGGACTTTCAAGCATTCTTGAGGAAAAAACCAGAATTGAATAGAAAATTTGACATCCAGACACAAGAAGGAAGAGATGCCTGAGAAGGTAATCAGGGAAAAGAAATCAAAAGGAACTTATCAAAGTTGAACTATTTACATTCCTATATGGAAAGGCAATAACTAGGACTGATGATATCTTTTTCACTATGAAAATAATGGAAGAAGGGTATGTGGTCATATGAATACATATGTGAATGTGTGTGTATATGGTTACAGTTATATATGGATAGAGGGCATAGGTTGAATTTGTTGGGAAGGGAGAATACTCAAGGGATGAAATTATGAGGTGAGAGAGGAAAGTGGCAAGAGGAGATGGGGAGAGACAGGGTAGGGTAAACTATCTCATGTAGAAGAAGCAAGGGGAAGTGGTTGCAAGGGAGGGGGAGAATAGGAAGGCAAAAAAGGCAAAACCACATTCTCATTGAATTTGGTTCAGGGAGAGAATGACATACATACTAAATGGGATATCTCAACCTGCAGCAGAATAGGGGGAAGGGGGATGAGAGGAGGGATGATGGATGGGAGGGCATCCTTAGAGTGAGGGGAGGTTGGAAGTACCCACTATAGAAGAGGGACAGGATAATGTAGGGAATGGACCAGGTGAGGGATGGGATGAGTGGGAGGGAATTATAAGCAGCCTTGTACAATATATCTACTATGATAATGTTTTGCATAGCTAGACATGTACAACATATACTGAATTACTTACCTCCCCAGAGGGAATGGGTGACAAGGGAAGAAGGAAATGGATCTGAAATTCGAGGTCTTAAAATTCAATGTTTCAAATATATATAAATACTATTATCAATACTCTTTTGCTTGTAATTGGGAGATAAGATGTGCAGGCATTGGGACACAAAGATTCACCTTCCTCTAATGGAAAAGTCGAAGGGGGTATGGGAGAAGGTATGGGAGAGAGCAGATTGGAGGAAGCAATATCTTGTGGGACTGCTATTCTGGGAGGTTGGGTAGGGGAATAACGGGGGAAAAATGATTGTAACTCAAAATCTGGCGGAAATGAATGATGTAAAACAGAAGTTAATAAAGCATTTGTTTAAAAAAAAAGACTGAGATTTCCAAAAAAAATGGTATAGCCAATCTTTTCTTGGACAAACATATTAAAGCTTTGTTGCCAAAATTCTAGATTGTTGATTTTCCAAATTTTCTTTCTTGAAACTTGCCTCCTCAAACTTTAGACTAGGAGAGAATAATGTACCCTAGCAATTTTCTGGAGGAGGGGAAATTATTAAATTCAACTTTAATCGGTTAGAGATCACTGCTGAATCATAAACTTTTAGAACAAGAATGAAATTTCAAGGTAACTTCCTTGATTCCTTCATCAATCCAATGATTTCTTGTTACAGATGATTGAATGACATTTAGAGAAGGAATTAAAAAAAAATCTTTTGCAAATGTATACATAAACAAATCTTTATATATAGTTACATAGCATACAATACCTTCATAATAATTGGTCCTGTTTTGTTATATTTAATTTTGTTTTTGCTTTGCCTCTCAGGGTACAAACAGTTGTCACCAACTGCTGTACTTCTTTCTAAGAACAAAAAAAATAAGCTTCCAAGTTTATGTTATTGAAGGATAGATTAGATATAAGGAAGAGTTAACTCAGAATGAGAGTTGTAAGATTTCATCATGAGTTTCTAAGGGAGTCTATTTAGTTTCCTTTGCTAGAGATCCTTAAAAACAAAGAATAGTTAAATTCAGGATGGGAATGAATTAAGTGCATAATATCTGAATGAAGGCACAAATTCTGTGACTTCTTTCCAACCCTTCCACATTACTGTCTGCCAAAAGTAATTTCTGACTCCTGAGGTGTCAGAAAATATCTTTCACTAAAAGACTTGTTTTAAGGTAAGTAACCTTTTTAAGCCCATCCTGAATGTCACCAAAAAAATGTTTAGGGGCAGCTAGCTGTAGCAATGAGTAGAGCATCAGCCCTAAAGTCAGAAGGACCTGAGTTCGGATCCGGCCTCAGACACTTAATGCACACACAAACAAAAACCTAGCTGTGTGACCTTGGGCAAGTCACTTAACCCCAATTGCCCTCCAAAAAAAATGTTTAAAAGTACTTATGTAGCTCTTAAAAGTTTTTAATCTTCTATGTTAATTTTCTCCAGAAAAACTTTGTGGCATCATGTGTCTACACTTATTTACCAATGTTTAGAGGGAAAAAACAGCTTCAAAATAGAGTTTCCATGTAAGTGTCACCTATAACTTTTAAGTCATATGGTACTATGACAGCTATTAGCCAAAATATTTAGCTAACCTTGGAAAGTGAGTATCAGGTGTGAACCTAGACATTTTTTTGTGTCTAACAGTGATATGCACAGAATTATTGTGAGGATAATATTTTCTATTCAATTCAATTCCATTTAATAAGCACTTATTGATTGTCTACTATAAACAAATGCTATAATAGATACTATGGGTAAAAAGGTAAAATGAAAAAGTCCCCATATTCAAGGGACTTTATGTTATTTGGGATGGGAGATGAGGGGGGGAAGGGGAAGGAAAGAATGAAATATTCATGTAGATACATAACTATCAGATGAATGGCAGAGGGAAAAGAGAACCTTCAGCTAGAGTAAACAGGAGAAAACTTCTCTAAGAAAGTGGTACCCAATCTAAGCCTTCAAGAGAACTAAGGATTCTAAGAGGCAGAGTCAAGAAAGGTGCATTCCCAGAGACCCAAGATGGGGTAAAAAGTTCTGCATATAGCAAGTAGGATTTGCTATTGATAAAGCATAGTATCCATTTGAACTATGATTAGCCTTATGACAGTCATTCCATAATTGTGTATTTTGTTCCTTGAACTGCTGGGTTTTCTATGGAAAAGTGTTGGATTTTATGAACATTAAGAATATTTCGCTTTGGCAGGTTGTTCTCACTGCCAAGGGTTTTCTTATTAAATTGGAAACCTCAGATGATTCCTTGTTCACCAAGAATTCCTTTTGAATATGTGGCAAATGCCATTTGTGGTTTTTTTGTTGCTCTGTATCATGGGGCATTAGAATGAACAGTAAGCATTCTAGATTGAACTCAGTGGTTGAGCATGAGTAGGATCATATCTATTATCTCCATGTACATGATTTTCTGTGCAGACCCAATCCACCATAACTCTAAAATAGTGTAATAATTGTTATAGAGAAGTCTGTGATGTCTCATGTTTTAGAAAGCTGAAAAAAAACTAACATAGACTTGTGATACTATAGATTGTAAAATCCTTGTGTTGCATTAGCCCTGAATTTAAGGCTACATAATAAGCTGTGAAAATGATAACTTTCACAGACTTACCATAAAAATTTACTCTCAAAGTTTGAAATTAATTTTTCTTAGAAGACGTCAACTGGTTTTCCCCAAGAAACTTAAATATACTTGTCACAATTATTAAATTTTTCTTTTAAATTTCCTTTCTGTTAACAAACAAAATTACAGCCCACAACTCTATCATAGAGTAAGGATAAAGGTAATGACTGGAGATACAATTCCATAGGTATAGGCAACTGCCACAGGATGCTGGTTTACTACTTCTCTGTAATTTATAGACTTAGCAGCTTAGAGTATTGAAAGGTTAAATGATTGTATAAGGGTCCAATTGATGGCAGTGATGAAGATGAAGATGATAGTATGTCTGCCATAAATGAGCACTTATTGCTATCTTTCAGGGCCTACTAGTTTTCCAAACTAAATTCCACCAAATTAAATTTGTATAATAATATTGCTGTCTTAAATTGTGATATTGTGTGACAGTAGTGTCAGAAGCAGGATTTGAACCCAGTTTCCTGGCTTCCAGGCTAACTTTCTTAAAGAGACAGACCACACTGTCTCTCAAGCACTATGATGAGGTTTAGTCTGAAGAAGAAAAAAAAAATTAAAAAAATCCTGATATGGAAACCAGGAAACTTGGGGGGGGGGGAAGTTGAATTTATCTCACATAAGGCAATGTTATTAGATAAATATAGTTTGGTGGCATTTAATCTAGAATCCTATCTAACAAGGTGAGTACCTGTACTTATTGAAGACATGGTATCATTAATACTGTCTTTCACAAATAAAGATGATCCTGTTGGGAGATCTTTGAGCTATTTTTTTCCAGTATTATTGATGCATTCATTGCTAATCCATTCACACTCAACAGATTCCCTTTGTTAACAGCAGACTCAGTAATACGAGAGGATACTTAGGATGATGCATTTACAGCTTTAATACAGAGTATGTCCAGTTCAGATTTCATCCTGATTTACTACTTGCTGCAGGTAAATAATTTATGCCAAGAGAAATCAGAAGATAGTAGATGAGCAAAGAATACCCTTTAAGAATAAACTACTTCAATTACATTGAAGAAATCGGAACCTCATAATTTCTGCTTGACATTTCATTTTTGAAGTTCGCCTTTGTAAGTGTCTTGATGGTGCTTAGGATGATTTCATTGTTAAGTGTCTGGCCATGGTAAGCACATGCAAGTTGCATAATGTAATATCTATTCATTTCGTGGATTTCTTAGTTTCATGGAAAATTCATAATACATACTATGATTTGACTAGCCAAAGGAACAACTTTTGTTTGGAAAACAACACTTTTGTGCAATTTGATGAGATTTTCAGATAATATTGTTTGGTTTTTATATGACTTTGGTACTTTTTAGATAACTACTTATTTTGAATTTTATATTTCACTGGATTTAATTAATGAATGAAGTTAGAGCTAGAAAGGAATTCAGTGATTTTGGAGTTTAGCCCTTTCGGTTTACAGAGTTATAGATAAGAAAACTGAGGCACAGAGATTAGGCCAAGGACATAGAGCTAGTTAGTGGCAAAGAAGGAACAAAATTTCTCATCCTGTCTCAGGTCATTGTTCTTTTGTTATAGTTTACAGACTCTTACTAATTTGACTTTGAAGATGAAAACAAAGGGATTCTTAATCTCTTAACCTGAGGACCATGAATTTGTGTGTTTGTATGTTTCCCCTTCTTATATATACTCATATGTCTATAATGCACATATACATATATTTATATAAATAACTATATTTTAACATAGTTGGTATTCTTCATAATCTCACATATTTTATTTTATACATTTAGCAACATTATTCTAAGAAGAGGTTCCTAAGTTTCCCCAGACTGCCAAGAAGGTCTGGTTAATAAGCCCTGATCTAAGTGCTAATTATATATAAGCCCTGATCTAAGTGCTAATTATGTATGTGCGTGTGCATGTATGTGTTTGTGTATATGTATATATTTTTGAATATTTACTTTTTCACATTTATATTATTCTTTTGAAATCAAAACCCTATAGACATTCATAATGTTTCATAGCTTTCTGTCAGTATATGTTGATTGTAGCAAACTGGCCTATTCATCAAAAAGGTCAATCAGCCAGCAGAAGCGATTTCCTTTCTTTATGCACGCTGGGGCCATGAAGGCCTACAAGGAGAATAATGAAAGAGCTTCCCTCTCCCCTGTGTTTCTTTCTGTTTGCTTCCTGGAGAAGCTCCAGAAATGGTGAATACCTGATCAAGACAAACATTGATACATTTTTAAAACTCCTGATATTTCATTCTTTGGATATTAACCTGCATGGCTATAGAAGTGGTTGTTGTGATCATTCTTTCCTTCTAGAGAAAAAGTTCTTAACCTAGAGTCTTGAGCTTATTAAAAAAAAATTTATAACTTTATTTTAATATAGTTGGTTTTCTTTGTGATCCTATGTATTTCATTTTATGCATTTAAAGAACAATATTCTGGGAATAGCTTAACATTCTCCAGACTGCCAAAGAGATCTGTGACACAAAAGGGTTAACAGTCCCTGGTATAGAGATTTCAAGACAGTATATTCAAGTATATATGCATGTGTACATATATGTCTCCATGTCAGGATTCTGCAATTTTTTTCTTCCTTCCAAGGTCCCAATACTACTGGCAAAAACGTATTTTTGGTGGAGAAGTGGCTATAGTGTTTTCAGTGATACAAAATGATGGCCTTGATCTCATCTTTTTTCCATTACAACCTCTCTGCCTCAGTGCTAGCTACTTAACAGCATGCACATACATGTGCAGAAAAACATGGTGCCTCAGTGACATTGATTGCAAATCAGCAGAGCATGTGAATGCAAACCAATCAATCAACAGAAAATTATTAAGTGCCAGACCCTGTGATATGGGATTAGTGAGAGGGAGAGAAATTAGACTTGTGAATTCCTCTCAAATGAGGAAACTCCATCAACCAATATAGATTGTCTCCTCTTTTGTAACTTTTCATCTTAGACGATTGATTAGTAGTATTGAGCCCAAGGATTTGCCTAAAGTTATATTTGAGGCTAGGATACAAGACAAAAACAAAATAATCCCTCCCCTTAAGGAGTTTACTTTTTATTAGGCAGACAATATGTATGCCATAAGGATACACAAAATGTATACAAAATAAATCCCAGGTAAACTTGGAGATGAGTTGGCAACTAGGAGATGCAGAAGAGGTTTCACGTAGGAGGTGATGTTTGGGTTGTGCTTCGAAGGAATTCTAAGAGGCAGATGTGAGGAGGAAGACAGGTGGAATGTCATATATGAGAAGCAGCAAGAAGTTCAGTTTCTATGGACCACAGAGTTTTTGAGGGTTTGATAATGTATACTAGTGGACAACTAAGTGACTCTGGCATGGGACCTGGAGTCAGGGAGACTTGAGTTCAAATCTAGTCTCAGACACTTATTAGCTGTGTGATCCTGGGCAAGTCACTTCACCCTTTTTTCCTCAGTCTCCTCATCTGTAAAATGATCTGGAGAAGGAAATGGCAAACCGCTCCAGAATCTTTGCCAAGAAAATGCCAAATGGGGACATGAAGAGTCGGACACAACTGAAATGACTGAATAACAACAATGTGTAATAAGTATTCAAAATAGGTTGGAGATTGATTGTAAATGGCTTTAAAAACCAAACAGGGGCTTGTATTTAATTTTAGAAGTACTAGGAAGCTACTGTAGCTTCCTAAGTAACGACACAGTTAGGTTTGTGCTTTAAGAATATCACCTCTGGGGCAGCTAGGTGACACAGTGAATAGAGCGCCAGCCCTAGAGGAAGGAAGACCTGAGTTCAAATATGGCTTCAGGCATTTGACACACTTACTAGCCATATGACTTTGGGCAAGTCACTTAACCCCTACTCTCCTCCAAAAAAAAGGGAAAAAATATGACGTTGGCAGCTGTGTGAGTAATGGCTTGGAGAGGGAAGAGAGCTGAGACATGGAGTTCAATTATGAAGCGATTGCAATAATGCAGGCGAGAGAAAGAGAGCCTGAGTTGCGTGGTGGTCCTTTGAGTGGGGAGAAGTGGGAGGATATATGATATGTATTCAAATAGGAGAAATCCAGTCATTAGTTGATGCTTAATCCTTCCCAATAACCTCACCTGGCTCGCCCCCAACTACATCACTCTTTCTATAGAACCTTTTAACAGTCCACAGGAGGCACTAGGAGCCTCTCGTCTTAGACTAATCATGTTATACTTCTTTTACTCACTCTATGTTCCCGCCAAATTTGCCAAGTTGCTATTGTCTTGTACCCAAAACTCCCTGACACACACAGCCTGCTTCTCTCTACCAACAACACCCTTATTCCTCACCTCTACCTTGGAGAATACTTTCCTTGAAGGTACATTTGAGGTGCTACTTTCTCCTGGAAGCCTTTTGGGATCCCCCAATTTTCAGTGCTCCCCCTGAAGTTATTTTGTATTGACTTGGGAGACTTATTATACTTTCATCCATGTAAAGTTGTTTATGCCCCTTTCAATGTAAACTTAAGAGTGAACTTTTTGACTTTGGTGTTGTTTGGTCAGCATCTAATGACAGTGCCTGACACAGAGCAAGTGCTAAATTATTGCTGGTGGAATTGAGTTGAATTGAACTGAGTTGATATTTGAACAGACATGGTATAGAGGTTTTGAATATGGAATCACTGGACTGTGCTACTTGCTATGTGCATGACCTAGAGAGGTCACTTCCCTTCTCTGGGCTTCAGTTTCCTCATCTCTAAAATAGGATGGTTAAGCTGAATAATTCCTTACATCGCTCTTAGCTCTAAATTCTAAGTTACTATGACCCCCTGCTACTTCCATTGGTTGTGTTGGCTACAGCAGCCCCCAGCAGAACTTCCCATGTGATCTGTTTACCTTGTTCCAGTGATATATTTAATTACGGCTTAGCAGTAGCCACTTAGGGCAGCTAGGGGATACAGCAGATAGAACACTGGGCCTGGGGTCAGGAAGACCTGGGCTTAAATATGGCCTTGGACAATCACTAGTTGTGTGATCTTAGGTGAGTCACTTAACCCTGTTTGTTTCAGTGTCCTCATCTGTAAAATAAGCTGAAAAGGGAAAGAGAAAACCACTCCACTATCTTTACCAAGAAAACCAGGAAACTTCATCCCCAAAAAAGGTCATGAAGAGTCAGATATGACTGAACAACACTAAAGCAGTAACCTCTTAGGGCAAGTCTCCAGAAAATGCATAATTCTTGCAAGAGCTTTCTTTCATCCATTTTACCTGGCTATACTTCTTTTCTCTTCGGTGTTGACACTTAGATGGTTTGAACCAATTTCATAACTAAGAACATGTTTATGTAGCTGGTGCAAATGATTATAAATTCTGAGATCAGAGGCAACGTGAAGTATTAAACACCTACTATGTGCCACACACTGTGGTAAGTACTTTATAAATATTGTCCTATCTGATCCTCACAACAACCCTATAAGGTAGGTGACATTAATACTTCCATTTTACAATTGAGGAAACTGAGGTTCCAGGTTGAGGAAACAGAAGTTAAGTGACTTGCCCAGGGTCCCACATTACTCCATCTACTCAGAATAGGTGAATTCAAATACTAGTTCTACCAGTTATTGTGTGTGTGTGAGAGAGAGACTTAGGCTAGCTATTTCCCCTCTTTGGGCCTCAGTTTCCTCATCTGCAAACTGAGCAATGTGGACTGAATGGAATCTGAGATCTCTTCTTTCTCATCAAGCCTAGAGTGCCTTATAAAGTTACACATTCTAAAAGTTGCTCCTGCATAACTTAAGCTCAGTGGTTCTGCTCACCATCTTTCTAATTCAACTACATATCCCTCCTCAGCACTGACATTTAAAAAAAACCAAACATGTGCCTCTTAAAAAATGAATGACTTTTCCTCTTTACCTCACAATACACTCTTTTCAACCACTTCATTCCAGAATCTATGACCTCACACTTTGAATTAGACAGTAATGAAGCAATAGAATTAAGAATTAAGAAAAAATATGAAATGAGGTTGAACAATAAACATGTATTTACATTCTGAGTACAGTCATCCTTGGGATTAGGGGGATGAAATGGATGACCTCTAAGAGTCACATTACTGTGATAAGGAAGGAGCAGAGTGTAATATGTAATACTGGCTATCCCTGATCAGATAAAAGAAAAGGACTGCATAATGGGGTTTTTATATAATAAACCTTCTCTGCAAATACATGGAGAAAAAATGCTTAATGCTAAAGATCTAAAATTTTATTTCTTGTAAGATCTTTGCTTACTTGTTCCTGCCAATTGTAGATTAAACTAGTTAATGTTGCCAATTATTTCCCTTCTTCTGTTTTATTTTTAAGAGCACAATTATGTTCATGTATTAAAATGGCCTAGAAGTAAGAGCATTTTCTTTTCTCAGGAACTTCACTAGAAAGAATTAAGTATATACAATTAACATTTCTTTTTCTCCTTTTTTTTGGAGATATAGGCAATCTATAACCCTTCTTTAAACTGAAATGCTTTTAAAATGGAAAATTTCAGGGGAAAATGTACAAAAATCTACTTGCCATTGTTCTTCATTGGCTATTTGTATTTTATAAATTTATAAGATTTATTTATAATGCTTTGATTCGTATTTTGCTTTTAAAGTCTTCCTTAAAATGCATTGGTATTAAATGCATTGGTATTAAATGCGTTGGTATTACTAGTCTAGTTCCTTCAACTGTTCAGTCCAAGTTGGAAATTAATCTATTTGGCTTGAGGCTTAAGAGTTTACTCTCATTAGATGGAAATGTCCAAAGATATGTGAATATTTCAGCTATAACGAAGCCCTGGGATTTTCAACTATATGCTGAGATCTTAATCAAAAATGTTGCTGATTGCTTGGGACTTAAGACCCTTGAGAGGAGAAAAAAAATCAACATAACCTGAAGACTATTTAAGTTACATTAATAATTGTCATAAGACTTTCATTTGCCAGTGGTACAAAATAGTTGGTTTTGCTTTAGAATTGGTTTCCTCCTTTTTATAGAAAAAGTGTATGAAAAATGTATTTTAAGGAGATTTTTCATATTTACATAGTGCAATTAGTAATGTGATGCTGAGAAATTTTTATCATTAAAAAAGCATATTTCCATGCTTTACTGCTATTGCCATCAGTAGTCATTTCCTGTTTTAAATTCCACACATTTAAAGGGAGAGATAGTTTAGATTGAAATGACGTTATTATATCTATTTCTTATACCTATCACCCCTAGGATCAAAAACAAAATCCTCTGCTTAGCATTCAAAGCTCTCCATTGACTTTCCCCTCCCTCAAACTTTCCAGTCTTTTTATGCCTTATTCCCTGCCACACACTATTTGACCCGATGACACTGGCCTACTTCCTGTTCTGAGAACAAGGCACTCTATTTCTCCCATCCATGCATTTTCTCATACTGTCTCCCATCACTGGAATGTTCTCCTTCCTCATTTCTACTTCCTGACTTCCTTCACTCCCTTCAAGTCCCAACTAAAATCCCATTTTCCACAGGAAGCCTCTTTCAACACCACTTAATTCTAATACCTCTTTAAATCACTTCCTATTTATCCTGTATATAACTTGCTTGTGCAAATTTATTTTCTTGTTGTCTCCCCTATTCTGGGAGTTCCTTGAAGTCAAGGATAGTCTTTTTGCTTCTCTTTGAATATAGTTTTGCTGTCCAGTCATGTCCAACTCATCGTGATCCCATTTGGGGTTTTCTTGGTAAAGATGCTGGAGTAATTTGCCATTTCCTTCTCCAGCTCACTATAGGAATTGAGGCAAAAAGGGTTAATTGACTTGCCCAAGGTTACACAGCTAGTAAATGTCTGAGATTAGATTTGAACTCACAAAGCCTTCCTGACTTCAGGCCCAGTAATCTGTGCACTATGGCACCACCTAGCTGCCCTCTGATCCATAGTAGGTGCTCAATAAAAGCTTATTAACTGACTGTCTACAATGCTGCAAAACATTCCTAGGTTTTCTACTTTTATATAACAGTGAAAGGCAGAAAACAAGCTTAAAAAGTGAATTCATAAAACATCATCTCGACCAACTAAATTCTTTGTTTTATTAGTTTTCCTTTAAAAAATTTAGCATTTTGTTTTACACTTTAACATCTATGTAAGGGGCCAGGTAAAGACAATATTTGTCAGGGATAGGGATAGGGTCTGTGATTTCAAAGTTATAAGGTAATTCATAAATGAGGAAATGCCTGCTACCAATTCAGATGGGCAACCTTTAAGTAACATTTGGGAGGACTAAATGACTTTCCCAGGGGCACACAGACTATGTATGTCAGAGGAAAGACTCGAAGCCAGGTATTCTAGGTTTTGAGGCTGACTCCCGGTCCACTAAGCCACATTGCCTCTCCATAGAATGTCAGATATGGTATACATAATAATTATAGCATGTAGTAGTGTAAACTTCCAGACCCTGAAACAAAATGCTTTTAAGGGAAAATAATGTAAATAATTGCATTTGCATAGTACATAATAATTTGTTTTCAGACCATTTTCACATATATTATTTGATCCTCAGAACAGGGTTTTTTGATAGGCAGGGTAGGTTTTCTTATCCTTGTTTTGAAGCTGAAGAAACTAAAGCCCAGAGAGTCTCAGTGACTTTTCCATGGTAACATGATTTGTAAATGAAGGAGCCAGGATTAGAACCAGTTTTTGATGCTTCATCCAGTGTACTTTTCGTTATTTGTCATTCATTTGTTATATGGGGGGGAAATTATCATTATCACTTTAACCGTATTAAAGCCCAGGCTGAGATTTCTTTTTAAAAATGCATACTTGGGACTTGGGGAAGCAGAGGAAGAAGGATATTGTTGTTCAATCATTGTTCAGTCATTTCTGATTCTTCATGTCCACATTTAGGGTTTTCTTGGCAAAGATACTGGAGTGGTTTGCCATTTCCTGTTTCAATTCATTTTATAGATGAACTGAGGCAAACAAGGTTAAGTGACTTGTCCAGGGTCACACAGCTAGAAAGTGTTTGAGACCATATTTAAATTCAAGAAGATTAGTCTTCCTGACACCAGGCCTGCTCCATTTAAAAAATGGCTTTAAATCAAGAGTACCTGTTATTGAAATTCTTTATGAAGTAGATCTATATTTAACACAATCTCATTACCATGTATATTAACCACTTAAAACACTATTCTGACCCCCACTCCTGAAAATGCAGCCAGCATGTACAGGGAAGGAATCCACCAAGTACTGTCGGGCATGTTTGTACTGTCCTCATCAGGTGTTCAGAGTTACTGTGACTGGACCCTGAACTGGACTTTTTACACAGATAAAGATAGAGAGTGGCTATAGATTTTAGAGAAATGCCTTGACAACGGAGTGTATCCTGAAGGCCATCCAGCTCACAATGAAGGTCTGTATTTTAAAATAGATCTATAACAAAGTAACTACAGAATTTTGGCAAGGGTTTCAACTATTTATAGCACTCAAGTAAGGCATAGTAAAATGTGCTACAGTACCCAAGTTCTCCTTTGCAGTAACCCCAAACCTAAAAGAAATACTATAATTATCTTTTTTTCAGCTGTTTTTAAGGAAAAATCATAGTAGCCATTATCAGTTTAACCATACTAAAGCCCAGGCTGAGATTTCTTTTTAAAATGCATAGTTTTGATTTTTCAACAGCTGCATTGGGTCTTTAATCATATATTATCTTTATGGAGCCTTTTCCTAACATATGTTAATTGGCTGTTTTCTGTGACAAATTATGAGCTCTTACTTTGATGAGGTTCAATTGCAATCATGTTGGAGTCGAGTATGTAGAGTTTCCAGCCCCCGCTGGCTCCTCAAACCACTACAAACATCTGCACGTCACTGCAGTGCTGAGTAATGGCAGGATTTGGGTTGGTCTGATTTCTCTACAGTTTTTTTTTTCCACAGGATATTTTCAGCTCTTTGTACTAAATCTGTTGCAGGGTTTGCCCTTTTTTAGCAGAAGTGTGCTCTAAAATTAACATCAAATCTTATTTAAGAGTACCAGAATACAGTGAGAAATATCTTATAACACAATACCCTCTGCATCTGTTTTGCTTTACCAAAATTTCATTGCAATTCTTAGCCATAAAAAGTCAGTCTTGGTGTGGTTAGTTACCATTTTCTAGATCATCAGCATTTTGAGGGGGCATTCTCATCTAGAGTTTCCTATTCTCTTCATAATATCTATGTTTTATTATTTTGGATATTTTCCCATTATATTTGATGAGAAATCTATTTAATACAGATATATGTAACCAAGAAAAGTATACTGCCCTCACTTAAAGGAAGACTACACTCAGTGATTTATATTTTTAGAAGTTTGCACAGTAGATTAAAGATATAATTCCTTTACATTTCCAGTGTGCTTTTCTATTTGCATCTGTTAGTCAAATAATTAAAAAAAATTTCTAACAAGGTTAATGAGCCATGTGATACATATCATATATTCCACAAGGATAGTCCTAGTGTCCACTTTAAAAATACATTATTAAGAAGAACAAATATGTAGTAATTTATCTTTGAAAAGCTATGACATACAGGATGGTTTTCATACTGATGCTGTTGAGTCATTTCAATTGTGTCCAACTCTTCTTGACCCTATTTGGGGTTTTCTTGGCAAAGATACCAAAGTGCTTTGCCATTTCCTGTGCCAGCTCATTTTACAGATGAGGAACCTGAGGCAAACAGGGTTAACTGACTTGCCCAGGATCACACAGCTAGTAAGTGTCTGAGGCCAGATTTGAATGCAGGTCGTACTGACTCCAGGACCAATGCTCCATCCACTTGACATGTTGCTGCCTTTTCATACTATCATTTTGTTCAGTAATTCTGTTCCTTCAGATAAATAAACTTATTTTTAAAAATCAAAGAGTATATGCATTTGGAAAAGCCACCATATTTAGAGCCAGAGCAGTGAGACCCAAATTCCACCTCTGATAATACCTGTGGGACCTTGGGCTCATCCCTTAATATCCTTGGGTCTCCGTTTTCTCAGTTGAAAAAGAGGACGGAGTTGAATTAGCCGGCCTTTTGGGGTCCCTTCCAGCTCTAGAACTATGATCCCATGAAATTCAGGAGAAAGTAATCTGGCAATTCAACTTACTTGAACAAGACCTTTAGAAACTGTGTCAAACTTCAATTATATTGCAATTAATTTAGCTGAACATTTAATGATTCAGCCTTGACCTGAAGCGGATGGCTATAGATAAATCTGTTTGTTCTTCAGAGCAATAGATAGGGGTTAAATTTCCAGGCAGGTGTGAGAGTTTAGAATAAGAAGGGCCAGATGTGAATGGGAGCTACTTCAGCCTCATAGGGCTGTTTTTAATTCAGCCGTTTCCCTAGAGGAGCACACAATCAATGAGCTCTAAATCCTGGGGCTACCTGCATTTATGTGAAGACCTGAGAACACTGTTTCACAGCTTACCACTGAACATATGTGAAAAAATTAGAGCAGAAATTAAGGGTAAAACAGGTTAACTTCAGCTTGGATACAACATTTTTTCAAAGAAGATTGTAAAGAAGTCACTTTAAATTATAAAAAGCAAACCCAAGCTGAAATATATCCTAAGAGATCATTGTAAACAATCCAAATAAAATGTTATTATTAACTTAAAATTAGTCAGTACTCTTTGAACCAGTGAACTGATTTAAGAGTGTCTAGCTAGGTTTAGTACAACATAAGTTACTAAATCTAAAATTTCCTTTTCCTTTCATAACATCAAGGTGACAACACAATAACTAGAAGTGATGACTTTCAAAGAACTGTCCAGTGTCTCAATGTGTCTGTAAAGTAAATTGATGGATTGTGTCTTGAGTATAACGAAATTCAGTTCTACTTGATGGCACATGCTTAATTGGCCTTAAGAAAATAAAGTAAGGTAAAAAAAAAAACAATGTGTAAATAAAGTAGAGGTTCTGGTACTTTACTGGATATTGAGGCCTGTAAGCCATGTGTCTTAATTGGGGCCAGTTGGGATCATTTAATGATTGCTGTCAGAAGATCAAATTTAATTCTCCTTATATAAAGACCACAGTGGGATAGAGTTAAACAAATTGTCATCTGAGGTTTCAGATGAACAAAGCCTTAATTAGGTTGATTAGGATACTGTAAAAGAGATGAAGAAATAGAAAAATTAATGAATCATTCCTAAGTATGTTGAGTTACGTAAAGTAGCAATATCAAATATCTTTATCCTGAGTTTTTGGAGACTATTCTATAATAATCTCTGTATTGTCATTTAGGTTTTGGTGTAAACCGTCATATAAACTTGGTACATTCCCAGAATTAACTAGAGGCAAGAAAAATGGCATACTGAAAAATCTTGAAGATTTCAGCTAAGCATTTTTCCCTCTTAAAAATGATTCCAAATTGGGGTGGTATGGGTGGAGAAGAGGCCCTCTTAAGTGTTTCTTCACATTTCAAGGTCATTTTCAAATACTCAGATTAATTGGGAAAGATACATATGACAAAAGCAAATCATTTTCAAAGAAAGGGATTGTATATTGTTCATCCTTTCATTAGAATGAAACAGAACCCTTTACTTAGAATTTCCTTTTGACCACTGGGATCACACTATTAACATTCCTGTAAATGATATACTCTTAATACACTCAGGTCGACTCAAGTATCTTCCTGGTGAATTTTAAGCATTATTATATGAGATGCTGAAATAGGCTGAAACAATGAATCCCCCCTCCCTCCGCTGGCTGTAGTTCTACAGTGAAATGTATCATGTATAAAAGCAAGACTCTAACATGCCTTTATTACATCCAGACTTCTGACAAATGTCCCTGATGTGTTATTATTATTCTTAATGAATTCTGACCATTCCAAATTATTTCCAAATAATCAATATTGAAATTTAAGATGTAAAAAGAGGTTTATCAAATCGCAAACAGCTTTTTTTTTTCTAACTGGTAGATTGTGAGTTCAAGACTTTAGACCTCATCACAATAGACTGAATACAAACAATAGCAAAATTCCCCTATTTAAGCATGATTTGTTTCTTTAGTAGACCATTTCAGCGCACACTGATCTGTGTGCTGCAAACTCCTTAACCTGCTTTGTTCTCTATCACCCCCCCCACCACCACCAAAAAAAAAAAAAAATCCAGCTGCATGTCCTTTTGGAGTGATTACAGCTGAAGAGCAGTACATATTATATGATTCTAATGGTGTCTTCTGCTTTTTCATGAAGTGTTGGATTTACCTTTTGATCAGCACTGCTCACCAGGAAAGGACCTTTCAGAGAAAACAGTTATGCAGAAAATTAGGAGAACAAAGTCATGATAAATCTCCAGGTTAATTATTTAATTGAATATGGAAAGGCTGAAAACCTAGTGGTCTGGGGGAATAATAGAGGCTTTTGGCATAGTTAGCCTATTTGGAATTACTCTGGCAAAGATAAATACTGGCCTAAATGCACTGAGGAAAAATAAAAAGCCCAAGATCAGATAAACCATGGGTAGCTGTGACATAGTGGTTATGCTGAGAATTCACTAAATTGTCTATAATACAATGTGGTTATTTAAAGGTATGCTTCTTTCCTAATTTTTGGAGCTGTGTAAACAAAATTACTTGTGTCAGAGATAAACACAGGTTATTCCTACCTGTTAAAACTAATTGCAGGGGTTTTCAAAGAGGTTTCTTTTTTAGCCTTATTACATCTCTGACATACATTTCATCTCCTTTTGTCCTTGGGGAAAGATGTTAAAGTAGGAATCGAAACATTAATGTAGAGTTTTCAGCTGTCGTGGTCACTGGGAAGATTGATATATTTCCCTTGCCATTTCTGCATTTTGAGCCTAAAGCAGTCTCTTGGCAGACAGTGAGATAGGAGAGCCCTCTTAGTTTTTATAACCCTGTTAAGTTTTTTCATAGTATGCTAATTCTTGTAAGGACTAAATGGAGTTTAATCCAATAATGGGTCTTCATTCTTTGCTTTTTAGAGTGACTACTTGCTTTACATGAAAGCCACAATTTAATTCGTGACCTTACCATATGGGCTCAGAGTTATAACGCAAAATGTAAATAGGCTTATAAATAATACCGCATATCATTAGTATCATTAATTAGCATCACACATTTATCCAGAATACAAGATGCTACTCAAAGACAGCAAACTATTAGGTGAAGAGTGCATGTAACCAATCTACTTCCATATAAGTTACCAGCATGAAATTCACGCTTCCATGTACATCACTAGTATAAAAATTATTCTTAAAAATGTCTTTCATAGTCTTCAAAGAATAGGGTGAATATATATCTTTTACTATAAAAATGTTTTCAAATTCCCTAAGCATTAGCTTATAGTCAATTACATATTAGCATGACATGTAATACTAAAATTTCAACATGACACCAAAATTTTGTCTTGCTATTAGTTATACCTTAAATATATATTTGGAAATTAATTAGATGATCCAACTGGAGTGATAAAGAGCTTGGTTTTAGAAATATAGAAGGGTGACTTCTGTAAATCATCTCTATCAGGCTGAATCATAGGAGGATACATATTAAAGAGAATGACAGTATTTTATGTCCTTATAATGCTATGACCGGATAGTAGATAGCATCAGAAATAGTGATCTTATCTTGAAGTGGAGTGATTTTCAAGACTATGGTTATAGTTATGAACATATCCAGCATCTTGTAGCTAAATACCAAAAAGGATGATCGCTGGTTTATTAATATAGAAGTTGTGATAGAAGTAATCAATACAAATCAATATAAATCATTGAGTAATCAATACAAATTCTGCTTTCCCTTTGTACCTTCCAGTCAACTGCACTTATGTCATGCATTTCAAACTTGGAGTAAAGTAGCCAAATTAATGCATTGAGACTCACCAACATGAGTAAAGTTTTCTACTTGAAATGAGTCATTTAAGTGTGTGAATCAGTCATACAAACAGTGCTGCAGCTAGTGAGCTCATGACCATTTTTTCACTTCACAAATGTTTAATTTGCCTTTCTTTGTATTTGTTAGTCTTGTGATGGTTTGCTGATAGCAAGTTGAGTTTTTGTACTGTTTGTTGAGAGTGTATATCAATGAAAGCATTATTAGATAAGATGAGAAAAAGCAATTCAAGTTTCTCGTTTGCATGTAGACTTGATACATTTGAATGTCTTATCTTTATGCATATGCTCTGTTTTAGTTAAAGTGCCTACATGATGACTATTGTAGCAAAATCTATGCTTTGCTCAGATAAATTTAGTAGAATTGAATTAATGTCTTCCCACATTTTTGATGTGACAGTCGTATTTTAATAGCAAAACATATACATGAAGGGTTTGTTTAATTTCTAAATCAGAGTTCTGTGGGCAGATGATTGAAATCTGAAGATGACTCAGATTCACTTGATATGTGGATTTCTTCCTACAGAAATGTTACAGTAGGCTGTACCATTTTCATGTTAGAAATATCATAGCAGTGATGAGAAAAATAAATGTAGTTTTTACATGCACTTAAATTCTATCAATTATCATTTTATCTGTCTGATTCTGATTTAATTAATAGACTTTGAGGGGGATTTAATCATTTTTAAGTCAGTGTATCTTTTAAAATATTTATTTTAAAATATACATGTCAGTAAATAATATCATTAAACTTGGGGGAGGGTTATGAAAAATTTTGTGATTTGTCCTTTTTTTTTTTTTATAAAAGAAAGTAGTTTACCCATTGACCATTCAGTATTTGTAATAAATACTTCCTGTTGCAGGCCCGTATGAACATATATAAAACATGTTTTTGTGAAAACATTATTCTTAAATGGTTAATTGTCATAGTAAGGGAATATATAACCACACCAAAGTGAAAACATTTTTATTTTGTTTGTATTTTCCATTTTATAATGCAATCTTTAAAATTTCATTAAAGTTATATTGAACTGGATTTTTGTCATTTCTAATAGTAGTTAAAACCTACTTGGCTATTCCTTAGTATCCCTTATCTGAAATGTTCAAAAGCCTCTGTGTGTAGGGGGGGCGGGAGGGGGTGGGTGTTGCAGCACAACAGAATCGGACAGTTCTGTTCAGAGAAGGAAGTGGAGAGTTTTGGTTCCCATTTTACACTTCTGGAACAGTTTAGGGAAGGAAGCACCTTTACACCTTTTATTGTTCGTGGTTGCTGACATCATATCCTTCCCTGACCACTCTGTGCGTGTTTCCTGCTATTCTGTCAAGATTCTTCTATGTTACAGGGAGGGATAAGGAGGGAGGGAGGGAAAAAGGAGGGAGTAAGGAGAAAGAGAGAGAGGGAGAGAGAGAGAGAGAGGAGGGAAGGAGAGAAGAAGCAGAAACAGAGTAAAGGAAAGAGAGAGAGAGAGAGAGAGAGAGAGAGAGAGAGAGAGAGGGAGAGAGAGAGAAGGCAGAAAGGAGAGAGACAGAAACAGAGAGCATGTGCTTGAGAGTATATGAAAAAAAGGAGGTGGGTAAATAATCTGCAGCATCTGTCCACAACTTTTCTCTTCTTGAGTTTCAAATCACTCTTCCTTCATCTACTTGCTAATGACAAATCATATAGTGAACAGAAGTTTGCCATAGTGAAGTTCCTCTTTTTAGTAAGCAGTCTGATTTTGTTTTTCTTATATTTGGGTATGAAAAAAATAAAAACATGCTAAAGACTCTATAGGAGTAAGGATGACAGAACTGTGTTATTTTTTTTTAATTATTATTTCCAATTGTTTATCTATAGCTATGCTATTATCCAAGAATGTCTTTTATGTGGAGAGTTATTTCAGCAAAGCTTCTGAAACTATTTTAAGCTTTTTACAGATTATTCATAGAGCTTCTAGGCTAGTAGGAAATTCAATTACAGTTGGCTATACTGACAGCCTTTATTTTTAATGTAAATTTTAAAAAGTTTTACAGATTGAAGAAGCAATGTAGTCATCTGCCCTGTTCCTGTCCAATTTAATATGCTTGAAATTATATCCTTTAACATAAGGCTTAGAGTCAGAGAAGTAGTAGTGTAACTAAAACAGGTGGTGGGCAATTGTTGACCTTTCTAATTCGTAACATTCTCACTGACAACCCTGGAATGTGGTGACCCATGAATCAGATGTTCTAAACCACACACTTCAAAACGGACACACTTTGCTGGGTCTGGATAGCTGCTGGTTATATCCTCCTAGCCACATTATCACTTATACACATAATTGCATTAAAGAAATTTCAAAATAAGCTTTCAGTAGATACTAGAAAGAGAATACAAAAGGAAACTGTACATATATTTTATGTTTCAGGAAATACATATTTTTTTAGTAGAGGGAAAGGAGACAGTTTCATTTCTTGAAAGTTAAACTTATTTCTCCTAGAGCTACCTAAAAATAATGTACAATACATTTTTGATGAGGAAATCTCAAATGTTTTCATCTAGCAATATATTTTGAAATATATCCTTTAAAATAATAATAATGGTCCAATTAAAAAATATTTCTTTTTCTAGGCTGTTTGAAAAATGTCTCCTGTTTAAAATATTGGTGTGAAACATATGGTCGATATGGGAGGGGCTCTTCATAACTTGAGTTCATCAAGAGCTCCCTATGCTACCCCTGGAAGACTTTCAGAGCCCTGGATTCTTCTCTCATTCAGTTTCAAAATCTTGATCTGTAAAGGAGCTCTCATTCTCACTAACCCTGTCACCACTACTCTAATCTGTCCACCCTGACCTTCCACCTTGAAGTGAAAAAGAGCTTAGACAGGCGTAGGCTATAAGCCGATAGTGCCACTGGCTTCAGTTGAATGAAAGGAAGGGAAATTGTTGTATGTGCATTTGCTGTGGATTCCTGTGTTGGAAAGCCTGTTAGTTTCTTTTGGTTCTTGCATGTGTTTGGGAAATACTATTCTAACTTGCTGTTTATTTTTAAGGTAAGACTTATAGGAAACACAAGAATGCAATGCAGTTGACTGATATTTAATACTTTCTAAAAATAGATGGATATTGTTTGGCAACAGTAAATGTGTGATACAATTATGTTTTGCAGGTTTTCATATTTTAATGTATAGTTTAATGTCTTCAACAGCAAATGTTGGAAGACATTGCTAGTTATGACTGTGTAGATATATGTTATTTATATATCATAAAAAACTTTTGAACTATTTCTAGTTCCTAAAGAAACAGCTGTAGTAATAGTTTTTGTTTATCCCATCGTGGTCTTGATGTTGCTCAGCCTATATATATTCGGAGCCGAAATCAAGCACGGATTTTCTACAAAAGCATTTGGCAAAAGGGAATAGATATTCTTAGTGCCTGAGCACTGTTTAATCCACTAGAACTAATTATATCATAATAGCTATTGCAATTAGCTGACCATAAAAAAAAACTTAATTTTTTAAACGTTCATTCAAGGTGATAAAGTATTTAACAGTTAATGCAAAGAAATCAAAAGTTAACTGAATATCAGAATAAGTGTATAACAGCTTTTCTGCTCCAATAATTTTGAATTGGAGCCAAATAATAGATTAAATAGCCAGGACATTGGCTTAATGTTACATAACATATTGTAGAAATTTATCAGCTTGGTTGTCAGAACAGCAAGTAAAAATAAACAGGGAAATTCCAAGCTATGTGTAAAATACTTAAATATTCCATATGATAATAGATAGAATTAGGAAATTTATTGCTTCTACATAAAGAACCTAGTATGAAAGGTTTTTTTCTTTATTTGATTTCATATTTTGTGGAGTCTTGGTTTTTCTCAAATAAAAATTTAAGAAAAAAGCATTAAAGATACAAGGGAATATGCAGATTAGTAAGGTTCTATTTTTCTTGGGTTTATTTTATTATAGATTGTCTTTTCTTAACTTTTCTTTTTTTCTAAAGATAATAAGGATTTAGCAAGTTTCTATAAGTAATCTTTTATAAAGTTATTGTTGCCATGAACTATTTTGGCCTCTTCAACCACTACATTCATGATTTTGTTAATATATAAATTAAATTACAAATGAACCAGTATTGTCACTTACATAATTTTTATTACTGAACACTGCTTTCTTTGTTTTTTATTGATTTCATTTGTGATACAAGGTTTCTTCAATGTAAAACAAACATTGGTACTCAAATAGAGAGAGGGTTTTCTTTTTATGTATGTACCAATGCAGAATTGATATATGTGAATATGTATCAGTGTAGCATATTTTGGAAAGTTATAGCATTATCATTGATATATCCCATATTGTGTTTTCTAGTATTCTCCTAGAAGTGTTGTATGGGGGTTTGTGTTTGTGTATGTGATTTTTTTTAATGAGATTAAAGGATTTAGATTTAAACTAGATGACATTTCCATATATCAAATACCACTTTAATAATGGTCCATCCTATTTGCATAACTAGGGACGTTATCACCTCTGCTGTCAAAACACAAGATTGTTTTCTCTTCAGAAATGAATTAGCTGGCCTACTTAGCATACTCAGGTATAGAAAGGTTCATTAACTCTCTGATTTAAGTACTTTGTCATATTTTAATAGTGAATAATAAAAAAGAGACACCTAATTCCATAAAAACATTAAGAAACACTTTGGAAGAGATATTATTGAAATATCGGGTTTTAAAGCATAATTTAATAATTTTAATGACTTATTAAATTAATTATGAGATAATTTTAATTATAAAAATAAACTGTTCATAGTTAATATGGCTTTACATATAATATATGATGGAACTTTAATAAATGCTTGCTTTCATTTATTTGTAAGATTCCATATTATCTCATTGATAAAAATAAGACATAACTTTGTGGAGCTAGCTTGCTTTTTATTTATTTTATGGTAATGTTTAATTTTTTCTGTGTTTTATATTTAGCAGGAACGAATGCAGGGATCTGTGAATTGAGTAGTGCAAGTGCTGAAGAGGGAGGTTTGTTTGGAGGAAACGGGAAAGAGAAAGAAAAGAGAAGGAAAAAATACATAATTTTAGGAACGAGAGAGAGAAGAAAAACGGGGACTATGGGGAGAAAAAAGATTCAGATCACGAGGATTATGGATGAACGTAACAGACAGGTAAGTAATTTGGAATTTTATTTGTATTATTGCTTCTACCAGATTATTTGCTTTTTCCTCAGGAGTTTTTAAAGCATTGAGAATATTTTGAACTTAAATTGCTGTGTCCATAAATCTGACATAAGAAAAATGTTGGCTTATTAAGTGGAGTCATATTTACAACGTGTTACATTTTCTGTCATGAGCTTTTTTAATTCATTCTCTTGTATGTATAGGAAAAGTTACGTTGCCTTTCAGGAAGACAACTGGATCATTTAATTAAAAAAAAATAAACCTTCTCATTTCAATATGGATTTCAAGTGGGAGTAGTACTATGGAGCACATGTTTAGCTTAATAATCAAGAGTTAATAAGCATAATATTGCTGGATTACATGCATCATCAAACAAAGATTCTCTTATATTGTTAGGAAGCAGATTTTCCATGATTGTATATTTAATGGTTTGTGAGTTCAGACAACTAGCCTCCATAAAACTATATTCATTCTACTTACTGGAAAGTTGACTGGGAGACTGGATGTAACAATAACATTTTATTTCACTCCTTAAGAAAAATGTCTGCTTTGGTAACTTAAACTATACAGAGAGGGAAAAAAGTTAAATTAATTAAATTTCTTTAACACTTAGGAATGTATAAAAGGAACAAGACACAATTCAGAAGAAAGTTCTCTAGGGACCCAGTGATGGTGTCTACATAGATAGGGATAACCTGCTTTGAGTATTCACTGAATCCAACTAGAGTACCTGAAGGCTTCAGTGATAATGTTTTTATATTATGAAGATATTAATGTGTTTTGATTCCAAGTCGATAATATGTTTAATAAGTAGGAAATATGAGGGATATAAAGTTGTGTTGTGTGTAATCTTTGATTTCAGTGAGTTAATGAAATAGGAGGGGAGATGAGATTTAACCGTGGAGCAGTTAAATTTTGCAATAATGGGTAAGGGATGAATGTAATGTCCTTTTAAATATTCCAATACTGAAGGAAAGAGAATCATTCTTGAGAACAGACACCATACTGGCATGTGACAGTATTATACTTTATGCCTTAGAGTAAGTCTTGTGTAGCAGATGCTCGATCTGGATTTAGCAGACCTATGTTTCGACCCTGTCACTTTCTGTGTGCCTTGGCCAAGTCACTTAACTTTTCTGGGTCTCAGCTTCCTCATCTGTAAGATGATATCATCGACCAATGATTCTCTATGTTCCTTCTAGTTCTAAATCCCTTCTCCTATTACATTAATTATGTCTAAGTACTGGGACACTCACAGAGGAGGTATGGACTATGGATAGATCTGCTGATAGGATATTGTTTACTGTTTAATGTCTCTGTGTTCCCTAATTCTCTGTTTTCAAGTGAAAACAGTATATCTCCCTTGTCTATATTGGGTGCACAAGGATAGGCATGGTATAGAGCACCTTTCCGGGGTCTAGAATTTAAAAAGTCTATGATGACTACTTTATGCATAATTTATCACTTGTATTAAATTATGTTTATCTGTAAGACATTAAAAACCATAGAGCAATCAGGGGGAAAATGCAATCCAAGATTTTGTGAGGGGCTTTTAAATCTCTCAGTTTTCAGGCTTGTCTTCCACTAAATTTGTACATGCTTTGGTATATGAAAAACTTAGGCTTTGTGTCAGAAAATTAAGTTTGAAAGGCTAACGACAGTACGGGTTATGATGGATACATTCTTTGTTTTCCCTATAAGTTGTTTGTTGCAATTGGCTATGCCAGAAAGCAACAATTCTGCCTACAATGTTTGTTTAAATTAAATAACTATTTGGAATTAAAACTGAAATGTTGATTAGCATATACTGATAACCCTTTGGACTTTTCGTATTTCACTGATGTGGTTATACTTTGTTTAAAATATTCTATAGGGGCGGCTAGGTGGTGCAGTGAATAGAGCATCAGCCCTGGAGTCAGGAGGACCTGAGTTAAAATCCAGCCTCAGACACTTAACACTAGCCATGTGACCTTGGTCAAGTCACTTAACCCCAATTGCCTTGCCTTCCCCCCTCCAAAAAGCAAATATATATATATATATATATATATATATATATATATATATATATACACACACACACACACACACATATATATATACATACATACATATATATATACTCTATAAGAATAGGAGCAGTCCCTTTGATTTTATTGGCATAGGGAATTTGTAGATGAAGAAATTCCCTCTAGCAATGCAGGTTGGGAATCTCTATGCAACTTAGTCTAATGGTTCTCCAGGGTCACAGAGTCATTGTATGTCAGAGGCAAGATTTGAATCCATGCCTGACTGATTTTCTATTCACTATGCCAAGCAATCATGGTGATTTTTACATTAATAAAATTAATTTAGAAAGTTACCTTTAATAAAAAGAAAGGACAAGAATCATGGATAGTCAAACCTCTGATATCTGTGACCTTTAAATGGGTCTTGTAAAGAAAGCAATACAATATTCAAACAGGGATGCAAATTTTTTAATACTATCCTTCAGATCTAATCACTGAAAAATCTTTCCTGGATTTAAATATAATTTCAGTTACAGATGCTTATGCCATTCTTAGCCATAATATTGAAAATCAGCTATTCTAGTATGAAAAGGCACCTACTTAAATTCTGTGTCAGACTTTTACTGGGAAAATGAGGTATGTTTTCTATTGTTTTAGAGGCTGACTAATATCTATAGAACGTTTTCTTAAGAACATTTTTTCTTCCTGCTTGCTTTGGGGGAAAGAATAATAGACTCTTAGATTTGATACTAATAAATTAGTACGAGAATAGAGTTAACGTCTACCCACCTATGTTGTATATTCTAGTGATGAGGCTAGACTTTTTCTTTGATAGAGAGACTTTCTTATACATTGATGAATGTATTCATCAGAAGTGGTAGTCACCTGCTTCTTCCATGAAAATGATCATGAACCACTTGAGAAAGGCCAAAAGGATAGGACTCGAAAGATCTCATTAAAATGCAAGGCAACTTCTGCTACACATAATGTCATGTCAGAAAGTATTCTTAACCTTTGTCTCCTTTAAACTATATGTTAATACATTGTAAGGTAAAGGAAGGTATTATTAATATTGTCATTTCTTTCAAATCTTCCTCTTCCCAATGAACTGTACAGTAGATTGTCCCAATGGAAGCTTAACTACCATAGTTTCTTAAAAGTGGTGTGAGGAATACTGAGAAAACGAAGGAGTTTCTTTGGATACATATGTATAAAAGTGTTTTCTTACCATTATAATAAATATAGACATAGAGTGTGAACAAAAATTGGAGGTAAAATTTAAAGTTATTTGAAGAAAAATAGCTATTTTAGAATGTAGTACAATTAAATATTTTAAAATCTATATTTCCAGATGCTCTTTATCTTTAATAAGAGAGATATTACATAGCTAAACATGTAAAATATTAGTACAATAAATGTTATAAGTTTAAAAAAACCCTACAAAATACATAGGAAATATAGCTAAGGGCATCAAAATCATTAGCTATTCATTGTGAATTTCTAGTCTGAATAAAAAGACTTACTTCCTTCGGCTTATACTTTAACAGATATGCTCTAAAATATTTGAGATAGCATGATTCCTAGGGCAGCTAGGTGGTACAGTAGACACAGTGTTGGGCCTGCAATCAGGAAGATTCATCTTCCTGAGTTCCAATCTGGCCTCAGACCCTTCCTAGCTATGTGACTCCCGGCAAGCCACTTTACCCTGTTTGCCTCCATTTTCTCATCTGTAAAATGGGTTGGAAAAAAAATGGCAAACCACTTCTGCACCTTTGTCAAGAAAACTCCAGGTGGTGTCACAAAGAGTCAGACATGACTGGAAAATGACTCAACATGGTACAATGGCAAAAATGCAATTCTAAAGTTGGAAGAGAGTTCAAATTCTTCCTCCAATTCTGACTTCCTTGTGACATTGGACAATTCACTTGACCTTTCTGGGCATCAGTTTTCTGAGCCCTGAACTTCATTTTAAGGGACAGGTTAAAGACTACTGGGTTCAGGGAAGGAGTGGTCTAATATAGAAGAACAGGTCTAAGAACTCATGATAATAGAATCAAAGAAGGCTGGTCTCACTAGAGGTTTGTGGATAATGGTGGAAAGATTATGTAGAATTATTATAGGGAAGCAGATGGGGAAGCAGATGGCCTATTGGGTGAGTGGGAAGGGGTATCTTTGCACGAGGCTTTTGGGCCCTGACTTTAAACTTACTGTAATGAATAGAACATTTTGCATACACAAACTTATCACAATAGATTACCAACTATGTACTGAAAGAGATATCAATTCAGAGGCAGGTGTAACTAAGAATTTTTGTACCTGGGGCAAGCAGAACTAAAGGCACCCTCAGTTTCTGGAGTTTAAGGAAGATGAAGATACCCCTACATGTAGCCCTACCTGCCACCCCCAGGGAAGAGACAGAGACTCCGAGATACTATGAGACTACTGATGTGAAGGGAAACAGACCATCCTGTCTACCAAGGAATGCAGCCATTTGGTAGCTTCCTATTTTAAACTAATTATTTTTGATAAATAGATGCTAAGTTCAGTTATTTCTTCACACTTGGCATTCAAAAAACCCAGAGGGGTTGGGGGAGGTTTGGGAGAGGGAATGATTGCTCCCATAACAGAGAGATAGAAGATTTTGAAGAGAGGCAGGACTGAAATAGGATTTGAGATGTTACACAAACACACACATATACACACACACAAGCACTCATGCACACACCCCTATAATAACGTATTATATCAGAATTGGAAGGGACCTTAAGAATCAACTATTGATTGTACAGAAGAGAGAAATGAGTCTCAAGGGAAAGGAAGTGATATCCAAAGTTACAGAGGAAGGCACATTCAAGTCAGTAAGTTTGTGGCTGGGCTGAGAGGGAGTCAAATGAAGCCTACATCTCAGTCTGAGACTATTAGAGCTGAACTTTGCCTAACACTTTTATTGGATCTAGGGAGAAACAGAGACCCACAGTTGATTTCAGAACCATGAATGACATGTATTCTCTTGACTCCCAATTTACACTAAGTTCACTGAAATCTTGCCTTCCTTGGAGATAGGGTCACTGATCTAGACTTGTTGTTGTGCTTGCTCATCTGTTTCTGAGTCTTCATGACCCCATTTGGGGTTTTCTTGGCAAAGATACTGGAATGGTTTACTGTGTCCTTCTCCATCTCACTTTACAGATAAGGAAACTAAGGCAAGCAAGGTAAAGAGACTTGCCCAGGGTCACACAGCTAGTAAGTGTCTGAGGTCACAATTGAACTCAGGAAGATGAGTCCTCCTGACTCCAAGCCCAACACTTTACCCACTGTGCCAACTAGCTGCTGGTCTAGATCAACAGTCCTTTGTTGCCATGACATAGGACCAATAACTAAGACAGTGGTTGTCTTTAGGTTCTTCTAGGTATACTTTACCTCCAAGCACCATCAAACTCTTCCTCCCTTCACTCCCCATGAATGTTTAAGGAACTTGAGACTGCAAAGCTTGGAAGGGGAAAAAAATCTCACAGATGGGGGACTGAGGCGTTGATTCCCTCCTCCACATTGCCCAGCCTTAACTGTCCCCAACCAACTGCCTGCTCTCTCTGGGCAGACCATTCTGAGAAGGGGAGGAGAACTCATAAGCAGGAAGAAGTGTTTACACATTCCCAGGGAACCCAAGCCCTGTCGGGGTCTGGAATCCCTCAAGTGCCCTCTTCTATCTCCTTACAGGGCAACCCGCTCTTGAAACCTAGGTCTTCTCTCAGACCCCTTGGGTTTTATAAAAGCTTGAGAAGTCAGGGAAGGGGACAATATGGGATCCAATTCTTAGCCTTTTTGTGTCATGAGCCTCTTGGATATTGTGAAGAAACCTATGGACTCCTTCTCAGAAAAAAAATATTCTTAAATAAAATATGTAAGTTTACAAAAGAAAACAATGATGTTAAAAGTTATCCAATATTTTTCAAAAAAAATTCACAAATATCAGGTTAATAACCGTTTCCAAAGAAAAGTCAAAAGTCCCTGGAATAGAGAAATAAAGGGGTCCCTAGGAAAACATCAGAGGTGTTCTCTTCCTTTTTCTGCCTTATCTCTGACCTGATGAGGCTCCTTTTCCATTAGTTGACAATAGGTAGGGAAGGCTAGTCCTTGGGAGACTAGGTGACAGGGTATACTGAGACCAGTTGCTGTTTTAGGTACTAAGAGGATGAGCTTTCTGGACAAGGGAAGACATCAATCAGGGATGGGTCTCCTACCCTAGCCCCATGATGAACCAGAGGTTGGTTCTTATCAGGTCCAACTTTAGTCCCATCAGAGGATCCATCCAATCTCTCTGTGAAAGCCTCCAGTCTAATCCTTCTTTCACCTGTTTTACCAAGCCACAACTGCACCCTCCCACTAGACTGGGCCCCTTCCCTATTCCATAGAGGAACACAATTGCTATCAGCTGTCCTTTAAATCTCCTGCCCTAAAGCAGATTTCAACCCTTGACAATTTCCAGCCCTGGGTCAAAGCCCCTATCAATCTGCCCTAGTTACTACTAACATTTGAATAGCAAATAGCAAAGATCAGCTTTCATAATCTTTAATTGAAAAAAAAAAGTTAAGTCAAAGTAGTCTCAATCTTTCTCGGTGACTTTATGATTTTATTGCTTGAATTATATTCCTGATAATAAATGACTTTTAAATGAGTTTATTCATCTATGAGAAAGTATGCATTTCACTTAGTTGTCAAATTGGTCAGTTTTTTAAAATGTTTTCTTTCCTAAGCAAGAGATGACTGTGAAACAATTGATAGCTTTTTTTTACTCTTTAACTTAATCTATTTATGTGACTTGTTTGAAAAATGAATTTAACATGCTCGTGAGAAATATTTGATGAAATGGAAAATGTATGAATAGAAAGAAAAGTCAAGAAAGCACATTTTATGGGATTTTTTCACTTCGTTCTTAGAAACAGGTTCAAAATCCCAACTCTAACATGAACTGGCTGTATACCCTTGGTTAAGTACCTTTGTGATCCAGGTAAACTCACTAAGACTTATCAGTCAAATGACAGGTTGTGGAGCACTTAAGTAGATACTACTAATAGGACATGAAAAACCATTGGCAAGCATATCCAGATTTTACAGCTATTAAGAGACAACTTTCCATTTCAGAGAGGAACGTGTGAGTCAATAAGGGCTGGACATTGGTTTTTTCACAGTGAATTCAGAGAGTCTAGACAAATATTTTGGAGAAATGTACTATTTGAACTGGTTTGTACTGTATAGCAACAAGGAGATATGCTTCCAAATCTACTGCTGGTGTCTAGTGAAGAAAATTAAAATCATGTCATGGTGAGCTTAGCCTTTCTTTTATGGAAAGAGTCTACTGGGGTTAACAGTTATCAAATGGGAAAAAATAATAAAGACATTTGCAGACTGCTAAGAGATGTGGATAAACCTTTAACCTAATAATAGAACTGCTGTTAGTCCATAGAAGAGAATATATGAGAATAGTTTTCTTTTCTTACTTTTCCACTTTTTCTCCCTTACACTCTTCATTGCAGACTTGGTACATAATTGAAAAGAAATAGGAAGAAATCCCAAAGTCCAGGTAGATAAGTATTGATATAGCCCCTTAGCATCTTTATATACTGATAATAACTAAATTAATTTCTAAACTAATGCTAATGGTTTCCTAACTAAATAAAAATATACTTAGTGGACACCTTTTAAACCCACACTGTTCCTATGTTTCAGGATAAAGAGGTAAATATTACTATTCAAAATAGCATAAATACAAAAGCTTCCTTCTGTATTTGTAGTCAAGGGTCAAATCATGATCAATAAATATTAGCTGAATGCTTTATATTTCCATTTTTTCCTGATCCCAGTTTCTACTGTTTTAGCTTTTTCTTATTGTATTAAACATATTTAAATATTTCAAATTTTAAATGAAAAGTAAAAGATTAAATTGCTATTTATAAAAAGAACTGCTATAATATTGGATTGTAAATTTATATCCTAATCAGATTTTATGAATATTGATACCAATATTTCAGCTTTTCAGGGGATTAAATACTTTTAAAACATGATTTACTGAAAGATTTTAAGTGTTTGTTTTAGAATCATGATAAATTCTTACTGATATCACAGAGCAATGTAATATATTCCAATTGCCAAAGTTCACACTGATGCTCATTCTACAAACATATATATATATATATATATATATATATATATATATATATATATATATATATATATATATATATATATACATACTTGTCAGTAAACTACTGAAGGCCTAGCATGCTATGGTCCATGGGATCAGGAAGAGTCAAATACACTGCAAGACTGAACAAAAATAACAGTGAAAATAATGCTGAACTTGGAGTCATAATGCTTGATTTCAAATTCTGCCTTTGCCCTTTACTTCCTGTCTGACCCTGGACAATTCACTAGACCCTCAACCTCAATTTCCTCATCTATAAAATGGGAGAGTTGGGATAAATGGCCTCTATTCCAACTCTGGGCCTCTGATTCTGATCCTAATTTGAACCATTCTACGCTATTCATTTATTCAGTAGTAGCAACTTAAATCATGTGCAAGAGAGTTTTATCCGTGTTGGTTCATTGCCATGCTTCAGACCTAGCTTACCAGCTATGTGGCTTTAAGGAAGATTCCTAAGCCCTTTACATTCTCCTCTTATATAAAATTATAGTGTTGAACTGGATGATCTATAAATTTCTTTTTCAACTCTAATATTCTATGAGCTGCCTGAAACCTCTAAGGAGAGGTTTCATATGATAGTGAATTCCCCTTCTGTGAAAACCTTCAAGCAGAGACTAGAGAGTAACTCATCAGGTGCATTGTAGATGGACTTCATGATTGCTGTAGAGGTTCATTTTAATTCAGTTTGACAAGAATTTATTAATCAAATACCATATTCAAGGCAATGTAGTAGGAGCTGGGGCTACAAAGACCAAAAAAAAAAGTGTCCCTTGATGCTTTGCCCTCAAGGAGTCTCCAATGGCTCCCTATTGCCTCTGGGATCAAAAATAAGCTCACCTATTTAGATTTTAAAGCCCTAAACAACTTAGTCCTAACTTCTCTTTCCAACTTTATTGTACTAATGTACAATACTACCCTTACCCCTTACCCCTACTCTGCTGCTGTTCAATCATTTTAGTTGTGTCCAACTCTTAGTGACTCTATTTGGGTTTTGTTTTTGTTTTTTGCAAAGATACTGGAGTGGTTTGTCATTTTCTTCTCCAACTCATTTTATAAATGAGGAGCTGAGGCAAACAGGGTGAAGTGAGTTGTCCAGGTTCAAACAACTACTAAGTATATGAGGCCAGATTTGAACTCATGAAGAGGTGTCTATCCTATTTCCAAGCACTATCCATTATACTACCTAGCTACCCTTCCCCTACTCTACCATCCTGCAAAACTGGCCTCCTCTCTGTCTCACACACAATATCTCATCTCATGTACTTATGCCTTCTCACTGGCCATCCTCCAGGTCTGAAATTCACTCCCCCCTTACTCTCTGCCTCTTTAATATGAATCTCTCTCTTTGAGATTAAGCTCCAATGCTACCTTCTATATGAAACCTTTCTTGATCCCCCTTTTGAGAGACTTCCCTACCAAACTGAATACCTTGTGTCAAACTACTTTGCATTCACTTGAATTTATCTTTATGTTTATTCTCTTTCCATGTATTTATTGTTTCCTCCATTAGAATGTAATGTCCTTGTGAGTGGGGATCATTTCATTCATTGTTATTTGTATCCCTATTACCCAGCATAGGGTTTAATAAATTCTTGTTGATGGTCCCTGAGTTTTCCCTCAGCTGTCTAATTCTATAATGATGTGATCCAAAGTTCAAAATAAAAATAGGTGTTAAGCTACTTCACCCATAAGAATAGTTTTATCCTTTTCCTTCAAGACTTAGATGATAAATTTAAAACTAAAAAAAAAAACCAACTTAGAAATCAATCATCCCATTTCACAAATAAACAAATGAGACCCAGAGAGGTTAATAATTTGCCCACAGTTGCACAGATAGAAATAGTCACCAGCACACAGATAAGGAACAGAACTAGGATTCAAATGCAGGATCTTTAACTAAATGTATTTCTATTTTCTACTACAGCAAGCTGTCTTCTTTAGTATATAATTTACAAGCAAGCCTCCCAGAAAGCTCTTTTCCATTTTTTCCCTTAAGCATCAAGGTAAAAATGTTTTAAAAGTAATTTATAATCATGTAATATGATTTGCCATTGAAAGTCATATCATACTATCAAAAAGGCATCATATTCTTTGGAATATTTACTTTCTAACTACCATAGCTACAGTTTAAGAATAAATATGGATTTTTTAAAATGTGCATTTATATTATGGTGAATTTTATTTGCATTCTATACTGCACTGTAATTGTATTTCTACAATACATTTGACCGTTAAAATAATAGTAATAAAATCATATTGGCTACATATTTAGAAGGGATGGCTCTTAATTTGAAATAACAATCTGACTCAAGAAATCACAGTAGTAGACGTTTCAACAAATACCACTGTGTTTGGAAACTACAGCCAGAGACAGCCCTCTCTGCCTTCTGTCTTGCAAGGATTGATTTGGAAGGCCCTGAGGGAGGAAAAAAAAGCTGTAGTTAGGAGGTAGAGCCTAAGCTATTGTGGAAAGGAAGAAGTTACATTCTTCCTGTTATGACAGGAAATGCAGACAAATGTGCTTCCTGACCATTTGCTCAGCAGGGAATGAAGCATTCTCTGACCTTTACCTTAGGTACATTTTGACTTGGTTGAGCTAGTAAACATGTTTTTACACTCCTCCCCTCCCCCCCAAATAGTAATCCATTCTCTTTTACTTTTCTTAAATAATTCTTTCTATAATACAATTGCATATTTGACTCACTGAGTGGTAGGTGTTTTTATCAAGGATGAAAATCAAAACAAACTAGTATTTGCGGGAATTTTGTAGAGGGAATGGGATTTATACTCTTCTGGGGCTTTTTTAAAGAACTAACCGTGTTAAGTGACATTTTTTAGAATGCACTTAGAATGAGTGGGAATAGAATCTTGTGAATACTAATAAATTTAATAATTTGCGGGTTATTTCATCCATTAACCAGCATATCTGTAAAATATTCCGCCTCTCAATTCTCTTATGAAGACAATTGTCATACCAAAGATCAGTAGAAACATTAAAAAACTCAGAACCTAGGTCAGCTTCAATAAGAATTCAGTTTATTCATTACACAATTTCATTTATTCACCATCTACCTTGTGATTAATATGATAATATACTTAAAATAAAATATAATGAAAAAAAACTTTTCCCACTATAGTTCTAAAGCACAAGGTTTTAAAGCCCTTTTATTTTAAACTGTTTATCATGTTCATGGCTTTAAAACATCCTATTTGAAAGTGCTGCTCTTTAGAGTTACTATGACATTCTAGCAAATCGTGGCTCAATATGCTTGAGGCTATGAAGGACAATAGTCCTATTGGTAGCATAACACACTGCTGTCTCATCCTTGTAAATTATGCTGGAGGGTTACAAGCACATGGTAGCAGTCTGCTTAAAGAGTCCCTTAATGCTCTTTAATGAGCCTTTCATTTAATATGGCAGGCCTAGGCATTGCATAAAGGAAGGCTTGTCTGAAATACCAGTCTGCAAGGGTACTACTTCCTTACACCATGTGTAATCATGAAGGCTTGAGCTAGCAAGCCTTTTAATGGCAGACTGAATTAAACAAAAGCAAAGAGGTGCTTGAAAAATAGCTGCACTAAAAAATGTATTACTATCAGAATATGAGAGGGAAAAAAATTCACATTTAACCCTGAACTTCCTATTTGCCAATTAGAGATTATCATTCCAAATGTCCAACTCTATCTCTTATCTTTTACACATATGTAGTATACGTTAAAGGATGAAGAATTTGTTTCTATTAACCATCCTCGTTATTGCTTCAGATGCTAGATTTTCTTAACACAAAAGTAGGCTGTTTCTTAGGGAAGTACACATACACAAACACACACACACACACACACACACACAGAGCTTTTTCTGAGCATGTCTTTTCATCTATAAAATGAAGGGACTAGTCTAGATGTATCTCTAATGACCTATCTATCTGTAGATTATAGATTTAATGATTGTAGCTGGTGGCAAAATATTTTCAGTTGTATTTGAGACCAGTCATCTGAGGTTAGAACTAGCCAGATTCTTCTTCAATTAACATAGATTAGCTGTTATTTCCAAAAGATTACTCACTTATATCTGTATTTATTCAGACACTATGAACCTTCCTGATCATCCACATGGATGGCAATAAAGTTCTCCTTAGGTGACCTTTAGGAAATTATATGGAACTTATCTCCTGTTTATAGAAGAGAATTTTTTTTGCATTTATTTGTATTGCCTGTGCTTAATTCACACCTACCCTATTATTCATTCAAGGCTATGAGCAAACTTTTATTTGTCACTAACTAAAATATTTCTTATTTTGTTCGATTTAAACAAACATCCATAAATATAGAACCAATGTCCGCCCACTGGTACATGCATGTGGTTCCCATTGGCTTCTTTGGGAACCATCTGAGCCTCTGAGGGCAATATCTTCTATTGAGTCCACATAAAATTGGCTTTGGTTTGTGGTTGGAAGCTAGAAACCATCTTGATCCAAATTTTAATATTTTTTCTTAGCATAAAAAGCAAGTCTTGCAATCATTTATGAATATTTTATTTAATTTGACTTTGACAGTCATCAACATCCCTAAAGATTAGTATCTTTCTAAACAATTAAGTACATACTCTTTCTGTCTTTGTGTGTGTGTGTGTGTGTGTGTGTGTGTGTACACAAAATAGTCATTCAGTATTTGTGGAATAGAATAAATGAAGAATGTGTTATGTTATTGTATGTTTACAGCCTATAATACATTTAATAGTGGGAGACAACCCTAATAGAAAGACTAGTGAATTTTGAGCAATACATACTATTCCTAGCTTTTCTAGTGACTCATTATGTGACCTTGGACAAAGAATTTCACATCTTTATTTCCAGCTCATCATCTGTGAAGTGGGAATGATAAACTGTGCCTATCAATTACTTCAAGGTGATAGTGTCAAATTTTGTGAGATAAAATATTGGGAAGACTTTGAAATTCCTAGAATAAAATTCCTGTGCATAGTCAAAGGCATCAACAAAAAGTAGTATTATGATAATTATTACATGTTCCATTTCCAACACCAAAACCACTCAAAAAGATAGACACATCTCAATTTTTCTTGTGTTCCCTGTTGTAGCTAATGTACAGTAATATTAAAATTACAGTTAAAAAAATGAACACATTGCTTTTCTCTCTCATTGGGAGAAAAGCTTCTAAATTATACAACCTAAACATGCTGTGTAAGAAATTTCTATTTATTGCTTGATTCTTGAGTCCAAAGAATGCATAATTAATCAGGCATATTTACTCTAGATAGCTCAAATCTGCCTGTTTGCTATTTTAATGTCCCTTTCCTGCCATGCTTTGTCATAACTGTGTAGTCTCAATCATATTATACTTCAGAGTATCTGTGATTTCACTGAGTGCTTACTTTCTTCATTGACATAATTCACAACAGCACCATGCTTTATTACACTTCTGTACAAGTCATTATGGGGCAGCTAGGCGGCATGATAGAGTGCCTGGCTTTGAGTCAAGAAGACACATCTTCTTGAGTTCCAGGACTCAATGTCTGACCTCAGAAACTTGCTAGCTGTGTGACGCTGGGCAGGTCAATTAACCTTGTTTGCCTCATTTTCCTTATCTGTAAAATAAGTTGGAAAAGGAAATGACAAACCCTCCAATACCTTTGTCAAGAAAGCTGCAACGGGGGTCATGAAGCGTCAAACATATCTGGAATGATAGAACAACAACAGCAATGAGTTGTTATGGCTGGAATAGCAAAAGTCGTCACCTGATAGGCAGCCTCCAAATGACGAGCCTTTCTGGATTGATATGGGCTTGTTCTCCACTGACAGACATGTAGTCTCTGTCTCTCACATACTTGACATGTTTTCAGTTTGCTCAGACCTGCTTGGCTCTATGGAAGCCTTTGAGAATTGAGTCACATACATCTCACAATAAGGCATTAGAGAAGGATTTTAGTGAGCTTTTAGGATTTTAGTGAGTAAGCCAAAGTAGGAACTTCCTAGGTCTTTATATTCCCAAATCTCTATTCTTCCAACTATTCTTTGGCATGAGTAAAAGTTATTATGTGGAGTCATCCTCAGTACTCTAGAGAAAGCAATTACATATGTAAAAGTCCAGGATTTAGAGGTGATTTTGATGATATATTTATAGGATTAGTCAGTACAAAGTTGGAACAGAAACAATGAAATGGGTCAAAAGAGCTGATACTGATTTGATCCATTCTTTCACGCATCATCCCATATTCAAATGAGTATAATTTTTGAATGTCAGTGCCATGTAATCCTAGAATCATAGAACTGAGAATTTGGGAATTACGATGCAATTTCTTATGCAATGTAAGAATCCTTCCTATAATATCAATGAGATCCTTAATTTAATTAAAGTATCAGATTTAGAAAATGTCTGAAGGCTTTGACTTTGGTAAGTGTTTTTAACTTCACTGGAAAGAAATTGAGAGGGCAATTAAGGTGGAGCAGTGGATAAAGGGCCAGCCCTAGAATCAGGAGGACCTGAGTTCAAATATGGTCTCAGAGACTTACTGACTGTGTGACAAGTCTGTGTGGGCTTGTGTGTGGGCCCACACTGTCTGGGTGGGCAAGTAAGTTAGCCTCATTTGCCTCAGTATCTCAGCTATAAAATGAGCTAGAGAAGGGAATGGCAAACTGCTCCAGTATCTGTCAAGAAAACCCCAAATGAGGTCATAGAATGTTGGACATGACTGAACAAAAACAATGAGGTGATCACTGAAGTGGCTTCCAATTCTAAAATTCTATGATCCTGGATTAACAGTGAGCAGGAACTTGCTACTTCATGAGGCAGCCTTTTGCATCCTTTGGTAGTTCTGATGATTATACTGCTTTTGTTATGTTGAAATCTACCCCCCTTTATCTTCCACTAATGGACTGGTTGCCCCCTTAGAGCAACACAAAACAACTTGCATGTCCCATCCCCATGAAACTTTCAAATACATGCCTTTTAAAAGTTACCAAATCTTCTCTTACTCCTTTCCAGTCTAAATAGTTCCAGTTTCCCCAAACTTGTCTTCTGTGACATGATTTGTAGACATCTACCATTCTATGACCTTCCTCTAGCTTTTCATTGCGCCTCTTAAAATATGGCGGTCCAAACTGAATGCTAAATCTAACCCAATCAGCAGAGATAACCGTGGTTCTATGACTTTCTGTAATTGGGATACCATGCCATTAATGAAACCTAAAGTTGTGCTATCTTTTTTACATGTATATCGTATTTGGGGCTCATTTAAAACTTATGTTCAGATCTTCCATCATTATCATCATCACTGTCATTTATATAGTGCTGTGTGCCAGACACTGTACAAAGTGCTTTATAAACATTATCTCATTGGATTCTCACAACAATCCTGCTATTATTATTCCCATTTTACAGATGAGGAAACTGAGGCAAACATATTTAGGGACTTGCCCAAGATCACAAGCTAGAAATGTCTGAGGCTGTATTTGGCCTCAGGTCTTCCTGATTCCAGGCCCATAACTCTATCCTTTGCACCAAAATGTTGCTGCTCTAGATCTCTCCTAGCATTTGCTTTTGTGTTTTTGACGGGGGGGCAAGAGGAGGGAGCAAAGTAAAACTATTATAATTGAACCCAAATTTCATATTCTTAATCCACAAGCCTATTATAAGAGGGTTTGTGATTTACCTAGCATTTTAAAACCCAAGCTCATCAAAGACATTTCTGAAATTAGATAGCTTCATTTTTTTCCTTTTGATTGTGTGTTTGCAAACAGAATTTTATTTTTTTAAAACTTATTCCATATTAGGCATATTTCTTTTGAATTCTGTAGCCTTAGAATAATTCCTATTACTTAGAAAAGTCAACTTTTCTAAATTCTAGGATTCATAACAGACTTTGCCCAGCATTCCCATCACTCCCCAATATAAATTCAAGGATGATATGGAATTGTTTTTCCTAATGTTTCTCTTATTTTTACCATGACTGTAAAGCAGTTCTTTGTTAATCAGAATTAAAACTGGCCTAATACCAGAACTGTCCCTCACTCTAATTTCTGAAAGATGAAATTCTCAAAAGTAATACATCAAAACTTTGCTATTAAGCAGATTATCTTCTTGAAACATTCAGATCCCAAAGAGGGCCCACTTTAACCCTATTTCAACTTCACACTAGAAAGATGAAACCTGAGATCTCAGTATATGACAAAATTTCACCACCTTCAAGATACTAAACTTTGAAATTCCACTCACCAGTCATAGCTTCCTATCCTTCTGTAATACTTTCTTTGAGCTCACTCCTCTACTTTTATATAGCAGGTGTCCAGGAGGTAATTGATACTAGACCCAGAAATGTATAAGTAACCATAGTATTGACTATCCTCTTAACAATAGATTATAAGCCCCTGCTGGTGATGTTTTCTTTGTCAGTCAGCCAGTAGATTCGGTTATTTATTTATTTAATGTATATGTATGTGTGTGTGTGTGTGTATGTGTATGCATTTAATTTATTCAAATGACTGAGCAAGAAAAGTATTCACAAATCATGTCCCTCAACTAGAAATCCAGTCTCCCCCAAAGATACAAAAGTCCACAGGAGAAACAGTAGGTATGAACTTAAAGGCCAATAGTAATGAGGCACATATGGGAAACATATATGAACAGTGGTATTCACAATTCCAGAACTATAGGACCTCGATGTTCTTTCTTCTGAAATAAAATTCTCACAGTTTTCTGGGCTATAATGGTCATAGCCCTGGTGATAGGTGAGTTGCTATGTTATTCATATGAGCTGGCTTCTCGAAGAACTTAGCATCTTTGTGGGCTGACAACTCAGCTTGGTTGCTCCTTAAACAGAGTGGTATCTGGGTTGCATTGGTCAACTTGATTCTAAGCTAAGTAAGACTAGTCACTTATCCCCTAGACTGCTGCAGGACTGGTCCTAGCAGGTCACTCAGTTGCTATGCAGCCACCAGACTGGACCAAGTAGGCTTCTTGGCTACTAAGGTTTTCTCAGGACACACAGTCTCTGCTGGCCAGGCAAATCCACTGTATTTGCTGGGCTTCATTGGCCAGCCACAGTCTTTCACCACATTTACCCACTGGTTAGACTGGATGGTACTGTGCTGTCTTCTGTTGGAGTATTACAATGCTCTTTTCAGTTGTGTTTCTGTCTTCTTTTAAGCTAGAGCAATAACCCATAGTGTCAGATGAGCAGAAGTTTCTCTAAGTACCTCAAAGTCTCTGCTCTAAAGTTTGGCACCTCCAAGAAAGAAGTAGGAGAAGTCAGTAAGGTACTCCACCAAAGACTTAGGTGATTAATCTTAATGCGTCAGTTACACTTCCCAGAATTCTTTTGGAGTTTTATGCAGATATTCTACTAGATACAAAGGTAAGGATACAACCTGTGTCCTTGAGGCAAATTCATTGGTCTTTGCTAGTTTCTTCATATGCTGTTGACTTATCCAAGCCACATATCTTTTCTAGGATGTAGAATATTTTGCTTCTGAACCACTTCTCCTTAACACTTAAATGTCTCTGTCTTTTCACTTCTTATGACCTTTTTTGCTAAAGTCTTTCCAGGGCACCCTATTACACTTATAATTATTGTACTAAGAATCTTCAATCTGTCCCTATTTCTCCATTCCACTCTGGCTTAATTTGTCTCTGCAATAGCCTTGACCCTATGTTCTTCCACTTTAACATTTCACTATCCAATAGCCTGGAATTGCTTGCTTCCCTGACATTTTACTATTTTCAACTTCTTAATCTTCATTTATGAAGATAGGTTCAATAAAAAATAATTCACGCAAGCTTCTGTACACTCACACAACACTCCCTCCCTCTGCTATATACTCCTTCCTCATTTTCATCTCTTAGAATCCTTATGGGGCTTTAAGGTTTAGCTAAGGTTTCAATACTTCTGTGAAGAATTCCATGACACCCTCAGTCCTGTGTGTTTTCTCCGTCGTCAAATTATCTTGGGTTCATACCTCATTCTACACATGCTATCACCTCAGCAAAATGAAAGCCTTACCATTTGACTTTTCTACTCCTGCTTCCAGGCTGAATCACAAGAGATCACAGAATAATGCTAATTTCACCACTACACATTCATGGAGCATAAACTTAGATAAAACTTCACTATTTGTTTTTTTCAAATTCTCCTTTTCAATTATTTTAATTTTTAAAATTGATTTCATTATTTTAATTAGCTTAACCATTAAATGCAAACAAACAAAAAGGACAAAAAGAGTATATGTTGGGGGGGGGGAGCCAAGATGTAGGAGTAGAAACAGCCCGTCCAAGCCACTCTCCCCCCAGATCACTTCCAAACTATGTAAAAGGGGACTCTGAACAACTTCTGGAGCCCCAGCACCCACAGAACAACACAGAGAAGCTAACCTCCCACTGAGGACAGCCCAACAGCCCTACAGGAAGGACCAGCGCAGTGCTGGTTTTAGCCAGAGGGCAGCTGGGCCAGCAACCCGCTGGAGGGACCCCAGAACACCAGGAGCTGTGGCGATTCCAGAATTATCAAAATAGACATGCCTAGGACAAAGTGAGAGGTTAGTGCCCTATGGACTTTGGGGCCAGTATTTGGGGAACGTGTCGGCTTCCTCCCCTGGGGGCTAGAAGCCACTGAGGAGACACGACATTTTGTAGTTTTCAGAGGCAGCTCCAGCTCCTGGCCTGCAAAGTGTAGGGAAATCCAGCAATCAGTCTTGGGGGGTAATCGCTCTTGCTTTAACCTCCCTGGATCTGGATTGTGATCTGGTGGGGGGAGGTCGTGGGTGGGTTTCCAGCTTGCCAGAAACGGAAGTTGTCCCCCCACACATTTGGGACGAAAGTTCCCCTGTCTGGAGGCCCAGCCATACTGTGGCAACAAGCCCAAAAGTCAGGTAATTAAGTGGCAGCATGCCAAGGCAAAGGAAACAAATTAAACAGAAAAATGCAACCTTAGACTCCTACTTTGGGGGCGAAGAGGATCAAAGCATAGAACAGGAGGAGGGCTGTGAGGTCAGAAATCCTGCTCCAAAAGCCCCAAAGGAAAACATGAGCAGGTTACAGGACATAGAAGACCTTAAGAAGAACTTTAAAAATCAAATAAGAGAAGTGGAGAAAAAATTGGGAAGAGAAATGAGAAGGATGCAGGAAAGGTATGAAATGAGTCAACAGCCTGACTGAGGAAAACAACACCTTAAAAATTAGACTAACTCAAATGGCAAAGGAGACCCAAAAGGGCAATGAGGAGAATGCCTTAAAAAGTTGAATTTGCCAGATGGAAAAAGAATCTCAAAAGTTCACTGAGGAGATTCATTCCTTCAGAGTTAGACTGGAGCAAATGGAAGCTAATGACTTTGTGAGAAATCAAGATGTTGTTAAGCAGATCCAAACAAATGAAAGATTAGAAGGCAATGTGAAATGTCTCATGGGAAAAACCACTGACCTGGAAAATAGATCCAGGAGAGACAATTTAAAAATTATTGGATTACTTGAAAGCCATGATCAAAGAAAGAACCTATAAATCACCCTTCAAGAAATTCTCAAGGAAAATTGCCCTGATGTTGTAGACCCAGAGGGCAAAATAGAGGTTGAAAGAATCCACTGATCACCTGAAAAAGATCCCAAAAAGAAAACTCCCAGGAATATTATAGTCAGGTTCCAGAATCCCCAGATCAAGGAGAAAATACTACAACAGCCAGGAAGAAACAATTTCAATATTGTGGAAACACAATCAGAATAGCCCAGGACCTGGCAGCTTCTACACTGAGGGATCGAAGGACATGGAATATGATATTCCTGAGGGCAAAAGAGCTGGGACTGAACCCAAGGGTCACCTACCCAGCAAAACTGAGTATTTTCTTTGAGGGGAATATATGGTCATTCAGTGGAATAGAGGACTTTCAAGCATTCTTGAGGAAAAAACCAGAGTTGAATAGAAAATTTGACATCCAGACACAAGAAGGAAGAGATGCCTGAGAAGGTAATCAGGGAAAAGAAATCAAAAGGAACTTATCAAAGTTGAACTATTTACATTCCTATATAGAAAAACAATAACTGTGACTGATGAAATCTTTCTCAGTATGAAAATAATGGAAGAAGGGTGTATGATCATATGAATACATATGTGAATGTGTGTATATATGTTTACAGTTATATATGGATAGAGGGCATAGGTTGAATTTGTTGGGAAGGGAGGATACTCAAGGGGTGAAATTATGAGGTGAGAGAGGAAAGTGGCAAGAGGAGATGGGGAGAGACAGAGTAGGGTAAACTATCTCATGTAGAAGAAGCAAGGGGAAGTGGTTGCAAGGGAGGGGAAGAATAGGAAGGCAAAAAGGCAAAACCACATTCTCATTGAATTTGGTTCAGGGAGAGAATGACATACATACTAAATGGGATATCTCAACCTGCAGCAGGATAGGGGGAAGGGGGATGAGAGGAGGGATGATGGATGGGAGGGCATCCTTGGGGAGGGGAGGTTGGAAGTACCCACTATAGAAGAGGGACAGGATCATGTAGGGAATGGACCAGGTGGGGGGTGGGATGAGTGGGAGGGAATTATAAGCAGCCTTGTACAATATATCTACTATGGTAATGTTTTGCATAGCTAGACATGTACAACATATACTGAATTACTTATCTTCCCAGAAGGAATGTGTGACAAGGGAGGAAGGGAATGGATCTGAAATTCGAGGTCTTAAAATTCAATGTTTCAAATATATATAAATACTATTATCAATACTCTTTTGCTTGTAATTGGGAGATAAGATGTGCAGCATTGGAACACAGAGATTTACCTTCCTCTAATGGAAAAGTCGATGGGGGTATGGGAGAAGGTAGGGGAGAGAGCAGATTGGAGGAAGCGATATCTTGTGGGACTGCTATTCTGGGAGGTTGGGTAGGGGAATAACGGGGGGAAAATGATTGTAACTCAAAATCTGGCGGAAATGAATGATGTAAAACAGAAGTTAATAAAGCATTTGTTTAAAAAAAAGAGTATATGTGAAACTATGGATTTCAGTTATGTAGTTTGTTTTATAATTATATATTAAATTTTAAAAGATAGAAAAATTGCCTCCTTTCTGTCTCTCTCTGTTTTCTTGAGCACTTACTGCTACTTGAGAATCGTTCTGGTCTTTTCTTACTGAATTTCTATCTCGTTGTTCCACAATAGCTGTTTCCAGCCCCTCCCCTTTCCCCAAGTCTCCAGGCACATCGCAGCAAGTTCTGCGGTTTCCATCGCCTACATCACTGATTCACTAGTCTTCTGACTGAGGCTAATTGATGTAAGCTCCCTCAACCCCCCTCCTTCATTCTTCAAAACTTCTCTGTATTATCACCTACTCTCTTCTTTTTTTCTGGTCACAGAAGAAGAAATATCACGATTCCCTATTCGTTCTGACCTCCTCCAGAACCAGGCTCCTACAGTCATTTGGTGAATTTAATAAGCTGAAAATAAAGATTTTTTAAAATAATTCTTTGGTATGTGATATGGTTCTATGGGATGTAGAAGGAAAATATTGCAAAAGGCAGATAATATAAAAACTATATATATATATATATAATGTACACACGTGTGTATATATGTATATATAGACATGTATACATTTGCAGAAATATATACAGATATACACATGTATATTTTGTGTTCATGTATGTATACATGCATGTATGTATATATTTGTGCCTATGCATGTACACATGTGTGTATATATACACAGATATACATATATAGATATGGAAAGACAATATGGTATGATATATAAAGAGCTTTCCTTAAAGCCATGAAGATGTCCATTCAGCTCCTACTTCTAATACATTTTGGCTATGTTACCCTAAGAAAATCAATTAATCTCTGAGTAGCCTGGGTGACTGTCTAAATTGCAGAGAAGGAGACTACTAATATTGGTAGAGGAAGTTTCCTCATCCGGGAGTTCCCTACAATAATAAAATCATAGATCCAATCTATATTCCTACTCTATCAAGAAAAAGTTAAAGAAATTTAATAGGGATATATTGGGAAATATAAATTATGTTAAAAGATATGAAAATTAAAAGAAATTTCATTTATATAAATTGTAAGTCCTATACCTGAGTTCCAAAAAGCAACTTTACTGGTCTGATGCATCAGAGAATATAACTAGATAATGCTTCATACATATATATGTATGTGTGTATTCATGTATATACATACATATACACACATAGATATGTTTTAGTTGATTGCAGGCTGAACAACAGTCAACAATACAACACAGGAACCAAAAAGTTAATGAGTTCTTAGGCTATTTTAAGAGACAAAAAGTGTCTAGCATACGGAAAGTGTCATTCTCAGCCTGGTCAGATTGAATCTGCAATGTTACGTTCAGAACTGGGCACACCATTTTGGAGCAGTTCCAGAAAAGGTCAAGCAGTATAGTGAGGGACTTTGAACCATGCTATCTGAAGACTAGTTGAAGGAACTATTGACATCAGTAAAGAAGATCTGGGAGAAATATATCATCATTCTCCAAATCCTTAAAGTCTTCAAGAAGAGGGAGTTTATTAGTTCTGCTTAGCTCCAGAGGACAGATCTAGGAGTTATTAGTGTCAGATGCATAGAGGAAGATTTAAACCCTATGTTAGGGAAAGTTTCTTAAAGAGTAACAGAACAAATGTGTAATAGACTGCCTCAGTCAGTAGTGGGTTTCTACTCACTGGAGCAGAATTTCTTAACCTTTTTGAGTGTTATCAGCCTCACTTGGTGAAGCCTAGTAACCACTTCTCAAAGTATTGTTTTTAAATTTATAAAATAAAAATAAAATATACACATACACATGTACATACATACATATATTGAAAAGGAAAGCAATTATATTGAAACTCATTTATCAAAACATTTTTAAGTCCATAGAACTTAGGTTAAGACCCCCTTGACACTTGCTGAAGATATTTATAGAGAGAATTGTTTATCAGATACAGGGAGGACTAAATGGTTCTTTTAAATGATAAGATTTTGTGAATCTACTCAAAAATAGCTCAATCTCATTCCCTATCAGTCACAGATGATTGTCAAACCAGTATATCCAGCCCTCATCTCTCCTAAATTCTAGTTCCTTTTTACCAATTCTCTACTGGACACTTTTACCCAACTTTGACATCAGGGTTCCAAGTTCAACAAGTCCATCATCTCCCCTAGAGTTTTTTTTTCTCCAAACTTCCAGAGTTCTATTAAGGACACCAGGTCCTTACAACAATGACACTGAGTCATCTTTGATTCTTCTCTCTACCTCATCATGCTAAATCCAACCATGTTCTATCAGTTCTATTTTTTCAGTATCTCTCATATCCACCCCTTCTTCTCCATTCACATAACCACTAAACTCCTCACTTATCTCTTTGTCTTTATTTCCCTCCCTGCCTTCTACTGCTTCAGTCACACAACTACCAAAAGTATCTCCATGGAGACCTTTACACCTTTTCTTTCTGATATTTGTCTTCTGTCAGTTTTGTTCAGACATTTAGCCCTAGATGGTACTTAGTGCCCTCTCTGGGTCACATTCCCAAGCCACCTGATTCTGAGAACTCTGAGAAGCACAGATTTGACCACATCTCTCCTCTGCTCAAAAAAACTCCAGCAGGATAAAATATAAACTCTCCAGTCAAGCATTTAAAGCTCTCCATAATCTGGTTCTAACCTGTTTTTCTAATCATTTCATAGTATGTACCTTCACATACCCCATATTCCAGAATTCAGTAGTTAGTAGTCCAGTTTAAGCACCCCTATTTCCTCTCCTCAACATTCCATCTTCCATCTCTGTCTGTACATTTACACAAGCCTCCTTATGCCTGAAATTTACTTCTTCCTCATTTCCACCTATTAGAATGATTGTCTTCCTTCAAGGGTTAACTGAGATTCCACCTACTCCATGAAACCTTCCTTGATATACTCAGTTGTTAGTGCTTTCTCTCAACTCAGATTATCTTGACTTTGTGTCTCTATGTATATGATGCATTCCTTCACAACAAAGACAGTTTCATTAGGTCTTTGTATCCCCAGAGCTGAGAATAATGACTTGTATGCAATATATATTAAATATATGTTGAATAGAATAGAATGATCTGAATTCTGTATTTTTCCCACTGCCTAAAATAGTACTCTTCATACAGGTGATATGTAATCCAAGTTGTATAAGTGAACTTAAAAATACTTCTAGAGAGTGGAGTTTATGAAACTTAGTGGAGAAGAGAGAAGTAGAAAGTCCAAGAAATTTTCTTTGAGTACTTAACTCACAATCTTCTTTAAAAAAAATACATCTTGGGGCGGCTAGGTGGCGCAGTGAGTTGAGCGCTGGCCCTGGAGTCAGAAGGACCTGAGTTCGGATCTGGCCTCAGACACTTAACACACACAAACAAAAAAAACCTAGCCGTGTGACCTTGGGCAAGTTACTTAACCCCAATTGCCCTCAAAAAAAAAATACATCTTAAAAATAATGGAAGAAGGGTGTATGGTCATGTGAATACATATGTGAATGTGTGTGTATATGGTTACAGTTATATATGGATAGAGGGCATAGGTTGAATTTGTTGGGAAGGGAGGATACTTAAGGGGTGAAGTTGTGAGGTGAGAGAGGAAAGTGGCAGGAGGAGATGGGGAAAGACAAGGTGGGGTAAACTATCTCATGTAGAGGAAGCAGGGGGAAGTGGTTGCAGGGGGGGTGAATAGGAAGGCAAAAAGGTGAAACCACATTCTCATTGAATTTGGTTCAGGGAGAGAATGACATACATACTAGGTGGGACATCTCAGCCTACAGCAGAATGGGGGGAAGGGGAAGGAGAAGAGGGATGATGGATGGGAGGGCATCCTTGTGGGGACAGGAGGTTGGAGGTACCCACTATAGAAGAGGGACAGGATCAAGTAGGGAATGGATCAGGTGGGGGGTGGAATGGGTGGGAGGGAATTATAAGCAGCCTTGTACAATATATCTACTATGGTAATGTTTTGCATAGATAGACATGTACAACATATACTGAATTACTTATCTTCCCAGAGGGAATGGGTGACAAGGGAGGAAGGAAATGGATCTGAAATTCAAGGTCTTAAGATTAAATGTTTCAAATATATATAAATACTATTACTAATACTCTTTTGCTTGTAATTGGGAGATAAGATGTGCAGGCATTGGGACACAAAGACTCACCTTCCTCTAATGGAGAGGTTGATTGGGGTGTGGGAGAGGATATGGGAGAGAGCAGATTGGAGGAAGAGATGTCTTCGGGACTGCTGTTCTGGGAGGGTGGGTAGGGGAAAAACAGGGGCGGGGGAATGATTGTAACTCAAAATCTGGCGGAAATGAATGATGTAAAACAGAAGTTAATAAAGCGTTTGTTTAAATTAAAAAAAATACATCTTATATCTTAATTCTCTCCTCGGTTCAGTCTGACTTAAAAAGTATATGCACTTAACCTTCTTGCCATGACCAGAACAAAATCACTGAGAAAATATATGTTATCTAGCTATTAAACAAACAAAAAAGGCAATTAAAATCGTTAGTGTCTACTGAAATTATGAGTATGTCTACACTGCCTAAAGGTAATTTTATTTTAAATAAACAGTGTTGATTTTAAGCATTGGGGTTTCCAATACTATTTATAGGGAAATATGCCATTTGACAAACGCCTTTATTTTCTATAGTATCGTTTTTATTTGCTTCTTTAAAATTGTAGATGAATTCCAGCAATTATCTAAGGAACATGGCTTATCCTTTGAAATTCAAACATGCATAAATCTGATTTATATGCAGTTTTCCTCTTGAAAATCCTGATTTTAGGATTTGATATAGGCATAAGCTAAATGTAAAATTTATAGGAAAATTTAAATTTCAAAATCCAAATACTTAATACTGTGTCACCTTTACATCTGAGGCTTTTAAAATCCATGATGTGAAGGAACTTAATGGTGGTCAATATCTGTAGACTAATTTTATTTTCAGTACATATCTAACTTTTCAAGCTACCAGAAAATTGAAAAATAAATTTTGTTGAATTGTACTGTTCACTTATGCATTATTGGATTTATTCCTTGTCACTATGTACCTTTATTGATGTGCACATTGGAAACATTCTTTCCTCTTAACTACTTTAAACAGTTTCCTTGCTCACCTGAAGTTGAAAATACTATTTTTGAAACAGAAATATGGACTTCTCCCCATTGCAAACTGTTGTAAAAGTATGAAAAATGTAATCATTATAGTGCATTATCATGTTTAAATGTAAAAGCTCTGAATTGCAATCTTTGTCATTGAGTGGCATATTTTAAAAGACGAGTAATATCCTGGATCTCTTTAAGAACATTAATGCTTAAAAACAATTTTATCTAGGTATGAACAATGGGGAAAAGCATTATGAAATACATTTGGAGAAATGCTATGAAGAACATGAACATAATACTGAATTAAATTTAGAGCAATTAAGAGCAAAATTTGAAGATTTTCTTAAATGGTTTAATATATTTGTCATTCAATTTGCAGTTTTAATAAAAAAAAACTATATGCATTGCACTTCGTGATAAGTGTTATTAAGTATGCGTCATCCTGAAGCCTGTTTGGTTAAGTTAAATGTATAGGAGTACTGAAAGTTAAAATAAATAGAGATTTTAAAGTTATTTTCGTACTTAGGTGAACTTTGATGGCCAGAAGGTCTAACGAGCTAAATTTTGAGGTTTCTATTTTACAGAAACCATACAGTATGGAGCTAGTCCATCTACAACTTTGTGGTCACCCAGTCTGATTTAAAGTAATTTTAGATACATTAAAGTATTTGAGTCAATACCATTTATATTTTGCATGTGATATGTTACCTATTTCACTTATTAAAATAATACTGATGTGCAGATATACTCAAGTAAATGCCTCTTCTCTTCCTGAGTGGTTGCTTCTTAATGGCTTAAAGATGAAAACAGCTGAAGAGCATTTGTATTTCAAAGAGCAGCAGAGAAACAGAGAAGTGAAGTCTAGCCTCCATCTTCTGCTTTGTCTTTCTATCCCAAGCACCTTGCACAAAGTCCTTTTTTATTTTTTCTTCTTCAAATCAACAAGCACTTATGAAGCTCATGCTTTGTTCCAGGCACTGCACCAAGAGGTAGGGATAGAAAAAAGAGGAAAAACAAACAACAAATAACAACAACAACAAAGTCCTTCCTGTCAAGAAGTTTGCTCTATAATGAGGGAGGCAGTGTGCAGACAATAATGTACAAACAAGATATATAGAAGTTAAATTAAAGATAATCACAGAGAGAAGAAACTAGAAGTAAGGGTGAACAGGAAGACTAATTGTATACGGTAGGTAGGACTTCATGTGGAACTTGCTTATAGGGCATACTTAATAAGTGCCTTTTCTCTGAAAAAGTTGAATAAATCTACACTCTTAAGACCTTAGTACCAATGATATCAATAATGATCCCATTATTTTTACACATTCTTAAAAAAATCTCTACTGCATTTAACTCTTTGAGAGTGGTAATAATTGATCTTGTACATATACAAGATTAGCACGAGATAAGCTGATTTTTGAAGTAGTTCTGTAATCGGATGTGAAAATATTACAAGATCTGTATTTTATCATTAACATCCTGGTAAAAGCTACAAATATAGTGCTACAGAAAGAATATGTGCTATTAGTATGCAGTGCAAAGAAAAATACAGAGAATAGACATGTAAAAGACATTTTTGAACCAAGAGACTAGGTGGTAGGAATTACTAATACAGAAAAGTCAGGTTCTCTGGAATGACCAGCAGGGATTCCAAAGTGGAAAGAAGTTACATCTAGTATTTGTTTGCATTAGGAATTCTAGCAGATTAAAACACTTTACATGTATTTGAATTCTTCTACCATTGCATTGTCACCAATTCCCATGTAATTGTAGATAAATAGTACTTTGTTAATATTCCCTTAAGTCAAACATCATCCATGTATATTTAATAAATAAAATATAAATATCTTATTAATGAGACCTATACTTTTATTTACCTTAAAGGGGGAAAAAGTGACCTATCTCTAATTTACTTAAAAAATTATACCAGCAGAAAAGCAATGCCTGTGATTATTCATAGCACTTATAATTGGTGCTCTTACATAGCAATGCTCACCAAATTTTTAGCATACTATAGATTACCTCCAAGAAATCTTCATGCCTTTTACTCCATTTATTGTATTCATTGCCCCATGCTGGCAGTCAAATAGGGCTCGTCACCTTAATATCTTATAGTAGATATAAACATAGATATAGATATAAGATATATAGCTATAGATATAAACATATATGAACTAGAACTAAGACCTGGAGCCATGGATTTTCCTCATTCTGCTGTCCAGGGAGGTTCAGGTATTGCTACCACCTAAGGGGCATGCTTTCCTTCCCCTACCCCTACTATCCACCATCCCCCAAATTGCCACACTTCACAGAGTACCATTGCTGTTGGGCTTCCTCTCTGAAGCTCCATCTGGGTCACCAGTTCAGATGGCCCAAGATATACACCTGTTCTAGGGCCCTGAACCATACAAGATGTCTGGGATCATCAGAAAGACCTCTCTCTAACTCTATGCTTTATAACTCAAATCCTCTCCAATCCATATTCGCTTTTGCCCTCCCTTTCCACTATATCCTTTTGAACTCTCCTCTTTTAAACCTCACTTCAATCCAGTTCTTTTCCTCTCACCTTCCCTCCATCTTCTCAGAATTACTGAAAACTAATTTTTTCCTCTAAAAACACCCTAGCTTTTAGCATTGTCTCTGGGAATTACTGCTTCATTTCTCATACTCCTTGACACACAAGGCCAATAGAATGCCCCTTTCAGACATTCGCTCTGCTTTTATTACTCAGCGACCACCTCTTGCCTTTTAAAGTCCTCTCCATCCTCTCCAGGTCTTTCATGCTGTCATTTATAATATCACTCCAGGATGCACACTGACCTTAATTAGCTATCTCACAGCCTTCTTCTCTATCCTTGTTCCCTTCAAACATCCCAATTCTCACAATCCCTGTTTCTAATGTGCTTTGGCTATATGCAGGAATGTTCATGTACTAGACCAGCATCCCACCCCATTGGAATCCCTATAGGAACAAGTATAGGAAAACCTATTATGGGTTTGCTCTAAAACATGATGAGTCTTTGACAGCAATAGGATAGAGCACTAGGGCTGGGAGTCCAGCTACATGGCAAAAGTCTAAGAGGTCAGTTATGTCAGTAAGTTATCAAATATGAAAGATCAGGTAAGGAAAGGAGGGAATTGGTAAATACTATACATCCAGGCAAATAAAGGGTAACAAGTAGAATGATTTGTCAAGTCAGAAACAAATGGGCAAAGGTTGTGGTTTCAAGTAATCCAGGGAAATCAGTTAAAGCAAAGGGAGAGAAAGAAGAAGGGTGGGATCCTATACAGGACCAAAGATTTAGAGCTAGAAGAAACCTTAAAGGTGATATAGCCCATTGCCTTCATTTTTCAGATAAAGGAACTAAGGGCCAGTTAGGGCTAATTCTGTTGCCCTGGTGTATCAAAAATGTGAGAAATGGAACAGCCATTCTCAGAGTTAATGTTAAAAAAGATATGGTGACTTTAGGAAAAAATTAGGAGAGAAAGTGAAATGAAGAGAACTTTGATCTAAGTGTAATTTAATAGATGAGAGTTCCAAAGGACACCGTGGAAAGGGAGGGCAAAAGAGGATATGGACTGGGGAAAATGGGGGCTGAGTTTATTATGAAATACAGAAGTGATGGTCTTCCTGACAACCCCAGAGAATTGGCTTTCCCAAAGTCACTCAATTAGTAAGTGGAAGAGTCTAGATTTGAACTCAGGTCATCTAACTACAAATCCAGTATTTCTAAAGTGGGACTGAGCTAGAAAGAGATGTAGAATCTAAAGAATCTAGACTACACAAAGAGGAATAAATAGGTCATATATAAGGCTGTAGTCAACCTAGATTTTGGGACCAAACAGCAGGGGTATGAACCCCAATGAGAGAAATAGAGAATAAATTTTCAGAAAGAGCAGCAAAGGTTCTGGGCAACAATGGAGGAAAGCAGACCAAACAAAACAGTCCAGGCATCAATAAGCCAAGATTAACAGTTCAGTTGAAAGAGCATTAGTTTAGGAGTCAAAAAATCTAGGTTCAAGTCCCAGCTCCAACACTTACTAAACTGTCACCTTGGTTTTCTCTTAACCTCACTGAGCCTCAGTTTCATCATTTATAGATTGGGAATAAAAAATATACACAATTCTTAACTCATAGTTTTGTTGTGAAATAAGCACTTAAACCTCTCTGGAAGTTTGGAATATCATTATCATTAATATCTAAGTGAGGATACTAGCAGCAAAATTTGAACTTGGTATGTCATCAAAGGCTCCAAGAACCTAGTATATCCTCTATTCGTTCTGCCATGACTACAACTGGTTTTAGAGTGTCAGGGGGCCCAAGACTCCAGTTAGAAGCGAACTGAGAGCTTCAACAAGTTGGAAATAAGGAAATGCTAATACTTCTCAGTGTTGTCAGTGGGAAAGGGCATATATGCAGAGATTCAATTCAGTTGAATTTAAAATGCATTTGTTCTGTTCAAAACACTGTTTTAGATCCTGGGTGTACAAGGGTGTCTATACACTATGTCATAAAGTTAAAATATGACAAGGACAATGAAGATAGGCAAACAAAATGTGCTCAGACAGTTTAAAGGAGGAGATATCATTGAAAGATTGGGTGCTGGGGGTGTAGAGGGGAGAAGGGGAAGGTATAACTAGGAAAGGCTTCCTAAAGCCTATCACCTGAATTGAGCATTAAAATACATGAAGGATTCCAAAGATAAGATCAGGAAGGACATATACATTCTGTGTACTGGAAATTTACTAAATAAATGCACAAGCCAGGGATGGATCATGAAAGAGGAAGTAGTTTAGTTTAACTGGAAGATAAAGAGGAGAAAGAAGAGTAATATGAAATAAAGCTATAAAGGTAGGTTGGCAATGAATTATGGAGGGCTTTAAATATCAGGCTAATTTGTCAGGGTGTTTTTTTTTTATTTTAGATTGTTGTTTCTGAGCAGATAAGCAATACAAGTTGTCAGATTTTGCAAAAGAAAGATTATTTTGGCAGATATAGAAAGGACAGACTAGAAAAAAGCACTATGTAGAAACACAGTGACCCAGGAGGTGTTGTAGGGCTGAATTGGAGTGGTCAGTATGGGAATAAGGAATGGATAGAGAGATGCAGAAGTATAATAATAGAACTTGATAGCTAGTTAGATGCGGATTGTGGGAGAGAAAGGAATAAAGCACCAAGCTTTGAGTCTAGAAGACCTTCTCAGACATCTCAGACATTTACTATCTACATGATCATAGGCAAGTCACATAGCCACTTTGTGCCTCAGTTTCCTTATCTGTAAAAAAATCTGTAAAAAAATGACTTCTAAGACCCTTTTTCACTCTAAATTTTAAGGGTTAGGTTCAGAAAGATGATAACTTGAGAGGGTAGCAAAGTCAAGGGAAGGATTTTTTGTTTGTCTTTCAGTCTAAGGTATAATCAGACAAAAGGTAGAGGGACAGTAAAAATGAAGGAGGGAATGATTGCTGGAACACATGTTTTAGGGAATCAATAAAATGAATAAAAGGTTTGGTAGGCAACAGTAAAGAGCCAGTTGAGATCAGAAAACATACATTTATAGTATAGTCAGCATAGCAAGGTTTAGTGTCTTCCTTCAACCATTCTATAAAGTGGGAGCAGAGAAGGCACATGGTATAGATGAACAAAAACTGGAAAATAACAAGGCAAAAATATCAGGCTTTCAAAAGAACAAGAAATGTGAGGGTAGAAGATAGTGCTTTGTTGAGATAGTTGACTATAAAATCAAGATTTTAAAGGGGATAAAGTGAAGTGATAATAAGGGTGGTGGGCTGGGATAGGATGTCACACGAGACAGAGTAAGTCACAAAAAGGCCAAAGAACAGATTTAGGAGGAGTAAGGTAAAGATGAGAGTGGAAGAGGATGAGGAGTTTAGGTTTTCAGAGTTCTGGATCTCAGAGGAAGGGTAGTTACAGGTGATGGTATGGTCTAACTCTGACCACTCTAGTTATGACTTGAATTAAAATAAAGATAATGTTCCTGAATAGGAAGAGGTTAATGAACCAGGCTGAGGGGTTATGAGGGTCAACAATATGAAGCATAAAATCAACATAGATGATGGAGAAATTGGTATAAAAAATAAAACTAAGAAGAAGCAAAAAGAGTGGGAAATGGGAAATAAAACATCAGCCTGTGAAATAGTAGTGATCAGATAAGGCTTCCTGGAAAGCATGAGACTTAACCCAGGTCTTGAGGAAAGGAGGAAGTCTTAGAAAAAAATGAAGGGCATTCCAGCTGAGAGAAACAATTGTGATGATAGAGAAGACAAGGCAGAAGAGTGTGGACTTTATCTAGCAAATAACATGAGTTTGGGGAGTTTCATAAGGTGAGGAGGATAACATGATAGAAACAAAATTTGAGATTACTTTATTTCTGTATATTGATAAATTGGAGGAAGGAGAAACTAGTGGTAGGGAGGCCAGTTAGAAAGCTGACTATTGTTGAAGTTGGAAGCTTTAGTTACCCAAATATGAGGTTATGGGGATCTGACTAAAGTACTGACAGTACAAATGGAAGGAAGTAGGTGAATCTAAGAGAAATTTTGAAGGAAGAAATGATAGAATTTGTTGAAATATTGAATAAAGGGATGAAAGATTTTTTAAAAGGGTCAAATATGGGCAGTTTATAGCCTGATTAGGCCAGAAGAATGATGTCCAGGAGAACAGAATTGAATTTTTTTTTAATTTTCTCTAAAGATATTTCCTGACTCCTGGTTTGTGACTACCAGAGGAGAGCTCATAAAATCATTATCTAGAGCTGAAGGGACCTTAGAGGTGATTTAATATTACTCTCTCCCTTTCCAGAGAAGGAAACTGAGTCTCACAGATGTAAAATAATTTGCCAAAGATAAAATAGGTAGTAACTGTTTGAGTCAGGATTTGTACCCAGGTCCTCTGACTCCAGGGTCAGGGCTGTTTCCACTGTACAATGCAAAATTAATCATTTCTGATTTTATCACAAAATTAAATGAATAATAAATTAAATTTTAACTTTCAAATTAGCTAATGATGCCTACCAATGAAGCCTGAGGAATAATAGTAGTTTCTCCCAGAGTTAGAAAGTAAGCTTTTTGAATGTAAAACTGAATGTGAAATCCCTTAAAAGAGAAGGGAAGGGAAGGGAAAGCAAAACAAGGCAAAGGTAGAAAAGAGAAGGGAAAGGAGATTAAATGAAATTACATGTTTGGGCAAAATATTTGATGCTCTGAAATGAAATTGTGTAAATAGATAGTTCCAAGGGTAGGACATTAGGTTGTGAAACAACAAAAACTTCCTTGCTTGCCTTCATAAAAACGTGGCACTTTCAAATGATGCATTGAGTTACATATATTTCTGTAGGTCAGCACCCACACATTTTTATATTCTTTGGTAAAAAACAGTTTTGAATTTGTTTGCTTCCTTACTGAATGTAGGAGTGCTTGGAACAGTATGGCAGATATGTCATTGTTTTAAGGAAGAAAATAATATTTTTAAAAACACACAAGATTTTGACAGACTTGTTTTCCTTTTTTTAGGTGACATTTACAAAGAGGAAATTTGGGTTAATGAAGAAGGCTTATGAGCTGAGTGTTCTATGTGACTGTGAGATTGCGCTAATCATCTTTAACAGCACCAACAAACTGTTCCAGTATGCCAGCACGGATATGGACAAAGTGTTGCTGAAATACACAGAGTACAATGAGCCACATGAGAGCCGAACAAATTCAGACATTGTTGAGGTAAGAATTAAGGCTTCATGAGAGTAAAGCTTTAACAGAATTGTAGGACATCTCACCAAATGTTTATATTGCTTTTAAACTGCAGAACTTAATTCTATTTTCAGGATGTAGTCATGTCAAGAGTAGTAGGGGAAAAAATTACTTAAAACTGATGCTATTATGATGGATCTCTGGAGTTTTTTGAGTTTCTTACTCACATATTTGGAATGCTAAAATAAATTATTCATTGAAAATTATATCATTTGATCCACTTCTGTGAAATTTTAACACATGTTTAGGATCTGATATTTGGTGAAGAAATAATTCTAAATGTGTGTCATAGCAAAGTATTTTTTAACAAAAATTAACAGATTTAATATATTGAGTTAAGAATTAACATGGCAGATTTTCAACACAACAAGTGTTTTAGTTGTCTGGAATGTTCAAAAATTCATAGTCCTTATCTAGAAGGAAGGATGATATATCCATTAATAACTATGATATGCAAGTTAGTAAATGACTAAATTCAGAGGGGAAGTTAAAAAAATGTAGCATGAGAGATTTAAAAAGATACCTCAGGAAAAACTTTGTGGAAGTTATGATACCTGAGCTGACCTTGAAAGTGAGGTCCACAAAGGTTATGAACTGAGTGTTCAGTGTGAGATGGGGGAGTCTATTCAAGGTCAGAGGTCAGGAGGGGAGGACAGCAGATAACAGTACAAATGTACATGATTGTGGGAGAGGGGGAAGAAATGGCATGACACCAGCAAATATTACCAAGAGTTCAGTCACAACCATGAGGATAGCAAAATTTTATTTTAACTTGTTCACAGTTCTACATACACCATGTTTAAGTGTTGCAGTTTAAAAATGGCTTCGGATAACCTACCAAATAATCTAAAGGTTTACCTTCATGAGCAGAAAGCTTACTCTTCTTAAGCATCTTCTCCTGGGTCTTGATATTTTTCCTGATTTCCTAGATTATTTTGAAAAATCAATTTACCAAAGTCATTTTGGACAAAAAAAAAAAAGCATTCCTGCCATATTTAATCTGGGTTTATTTTAAGGAAATTATAGTAGTATTTGTTCAACCAAAATTAATCATACCATAGCTCTCCCTCCCACGTTCTTCCTCCCTTTAACAGTTAAAAGTCTTTTTTTTAACTTTACTATTAATAATGGTTATTACTAAAAGTTATTTTGAAGTTTGCATTGAATGTTGAGCTTATAAATGTTCTATATTCCAAGACTAAGCCAAAAAAAAGTAACTTTAGAGAGTCAAAAGTAAATTACAAATGGACCTCATATAATATGTGCTTAAGAGTTCTTGCAGGTACACATTTATAACACATCATTCAAGTGGTCCCTTACAAATATTAAATTAAAAGTTTATGCTGAACTGAAAAATGCTTTATATTTTGAGGAAATTCTAATGTTTACCTGCTATCTCCTTAACAAAGTATTATATTCATATATATGTCTGTACACATACATCTGGATATATGTCTATATACATATATATTTAGATAGATAGATAATATAAATACCTGTAATTATATTGGTGTCTGAGAACTCCCAGTATGAAAACTCCTTCTAACGGTGCATATTGGCAACTCTTGTACAACTTACAGCTTTAGAAAATTGTCTGGGCTATTGAGAGGTTAAGTGACTCACCCACTGGCAGGCTGCCAAAACATGACAGGTCTTCTGGATTCCAAGGCTTGCTCTCTATCCATGATGCCATGCTGCTTCTCTATGTGAATTCATAAATATGAGAGAGACTACAGAGAACTAATCAGTTCATGGTATAATAGTTCATCCTCATGTTTTTCTTATTTTAAGTGTTTATATATACAGGTCTAAAGTATTATGTCAATTAATCAGTCAGTCAGTAAGAATTTATTAAGTACCTACTGTGTTCCAGGCATTGACCTAAGTCTTAGAGTACAAAAAAGAAAAGGCAAAAGACAGTCTATGAGGAGCTCATAGTCTAATATGAGAGACATTAAGCAAACAAATATGTACAAACAAGCTATATACAGAATAATAGGAAATAACAGAAAGCATTTAGATTAAGAGATTTTGGATGGGTTCCTGTAGAAGATGGGGTTTAGGCGGGACTTGAAGGAGACAAAGTCTTTCATTTTTCAAGACCGTAGCTCATTTATATCAAATAATATTTAATGCTTTGATATTTCATTTTGGTGTAAAGTTGGCATTAAGTTCCCAAAGGTTGTAATTGGAATTTGAACTTTGACATGACTGGAAAGACTTAGGGTATATACCTGGTAATATCCATTGTCTTCTAAATTCAAAGAAAATCATCATCAGAAGTTTGACCAAAAGTAGATGAAGATTTTGAACACAACAATTTGTGAAAACAATCAAAGGCATCAAGGTCTATATCATTGGAGTAATGGGCCCATGCTAAAGAAATTGCAGATCCTAAAAATGTTAAAGGCTTTTAAGTACAATTTAACAGTAAAACTTCAAAACAATACAGAAAGTTGTTTAGATCCTTGAAAAATTTTGTAATAGGGTTTCATGTTGTTGTTTAATCATGTCAGACTCTTCATGACCCCTTTTGGGGTTTTTCTTAGCAAAGATACCATAATGGTTTGCTATTTCCTTCTCCAATACATTTTATAGATGAGGAAACCAAGACAAGCAGGTTTAAGTGATTTGTCCAGGGTCACACAGCTAGTAAATGTCAAATTTGAACTCAGGTCTTCCTGAGGCCCAGGACTCTATCCACTGAGCCACCTAAGTGCTCAACACCTAGCTGTTTAACTTTTTTTTTTACCATTCCTTAAAGATTTAGTTAAATATAGGAAAATTATTTTGACTCAAGTATAGGGAGTTACTTGCACTATGTGCGTGTTTTGTGGTCGATTTTTTAAGAGAGTTTAACACATAAAGTGAAGTTTTTTTTTAAGGACCCAGTTAACGGAATACACAAATCCTCCTAGACTGCCTAGAAGCTCTTAAACACCGCTTATTTGCCATTTCCTTTTACAAATGGAGATTTGGAAGATTTTAGGATACTAGAGTTTCTTACATCACCAGATTAAGTATTTCACATTTTGAACCCAGAGAAGATACACTCTGGAGCTTCTAGGACACACTTTCAGGCTGACAATGAATTGTACATTGTGAGATATTTGCCTGAGAATATGCCAGTAATTTTTATGATTTGTCAAAACAAAATTTATCAATACATCTTTTTAAAGTGTTATGGTGAGATAAATGCATTAAACCTTCTTGGCCCAACTAATTCCTACCTTCCCTGACTTCCTTCAAGCCTCAGCTAAAATCCTTCCTGCCAGAAGTCTTTCCCTTTTCTCCTTAATACTGGTGTCTTTCCTCTAACAGTATTTGCAATTGATCCTACTTGTGCCTTGTGTACATGATTGTTTCCCTGATGTCTCTGCCATTAGATTGTAAACTCCTTGAAGGCAGAGATTTAAAAATATATATCCCCTGTGCTCACACATTGCTTGGCACATTGTTGTTCAGTCATTCATTCGTGTCTAACTCTTTATGACCCAGTGGACCATAGCAAATTAAGCCCTTAACCTGAGGGACTGTTCTTCCAATGTCATGCATTTTAATACAGCCCATGGGGTTTTCTTGGCAAAGGTACTGGAGTGGTTTGCCATTTCTTCCTCCAATGGATCACTTTTTGTCAGAAATCTCCACCAAGACCTGTTTCATTGAGCTATGCCACAACAGGGAAGTGATCCAAGAGGGTTTTGGCACAGAGTAAGCATTTCATAAATGCTTGTTGCCTTGATTAAACTCTAACACGGTAAAGGTTTGCCTTGACCAGTCTTCAAAAGTAGCTAGACAAGAAGACATGGAAATCATTCAGGAAAGGATAGAAGAAATGATGGAGGTGGGAGAATCAGTCACATTGATAGAATTTCCGCACTTGGATAGAAATTGATTGTGAAGGATAGAAGACATGGACTGTTTGGCTTGTGGTGAAGGAGGGCCCTGAGAAATTAGTTTCCATATAGATTTGACAAAACCTTGAAATTTCAGTAATCTTGAGGCTACTTGGTAAAGTTTTCAATCTTGTTTATCTGCAATAAAAGGATTATAACTGAATGGAGTTAAAGAGCAGGAGAGTTCTAGCATGAAGGGATATTTATTATGCTTCTTCCCATTTGGACTATTATCCCTACTCCCAACCTCCCAAATTAGTTTATTCACAAGGAAAAAAGAGAAAAACCACACTGTTTCCAACATTCAGACTGAAATATAAGATTCCTGGGCCATGCTACAGACAGTGTTGCAGGGTCAGAGGAAATTGTGCTGTGCGTGGGTGTTGAAAAAGATTCTTCTCTTAACAAAAAAGCTCTTCGTAATTATCATGTCTTTGCTTGATAATTAGCACTACTGTTACAATGGCACAGAAACTCACAAAAGCTTAACGAGAAGACTGCAATCGTTTTGGTTTTTTTTTTCCCCATTCTGAATGTGGTTTGAATATATGTTTAGATACAATATATAAATGTGTCGGATTTAGTAAATGTGCTAAATTTTTAATCCATTGGTTTAAAAAACAAAAACAGTTGTTGTATTTAAAGCATTTCCTTTGAAGGAAGTCCGTTTCATTTAACTTTACTGACATTAAGAGAGAATATTTACCTTTGTGTGGAAGGCTATTAAAATGCTATAAGAATTCTGAAGATATTAATGGGCCCTGTCTTTCTCCTCTCAATTGTGCCTAACGGTCCAAATTCACTAAACCACCCCACTCCCTTACATACAAAAAATGGTCTCCTGTACATAGAGCGCCGTCCTGAACATTCTTTCTCAGTATTCCATAGGCTATACTTGTTGCCATACGTTATTAAATACCAACGGTGTTCATAGCTCTATAACACATACTGTAAGGGAAACAAAAGAAACAGATGGAATGAAATTGACAGTCCATTTGTGGCCACAAAACACAATCTACATTAGACGAACTGTAAAATACCAGAATGGTACAGCTATAGGAATGAATGCTAAGAAATACAACTAAATTCACCAAACATTTATTAATTGCTTTCTGAATATAAGACACTATGCCAGGGGTGAAAATAAAAATGCAAAAACTAAATAGCCATCAAGCTCAGAGAAACCACATTCTATGCAAGGCACCTTGTAAAGTCCTTTTTAAACCTTTCTCCTATGGTCCTATTTATGACTGGTGAGAGAGTCCTTTCCATGATACAGGAGCCATCAATGCCTATGTAGTTTTATAAGCTCACTCCAGTAGGCTCAATGAGCATGTAGATGGCACAGTGGGTAGAGAGCTGGCCCTGGAGTCAGTAAGATATGAGCTCAAATCCAGCCTTAAATGCTTATTGACTGTGTGACCCTGGGCAAGCCAACAGCCCTTTGTTGCCCTCAGTTTCCTCATTTGTAAAATGGGAATAATAGTAGCACCAACCTCAGGGTTGTAATAAGATCAAATTACATGGTAATTATATTATATTATATTACATTATATTACATTACATTATATATTATATTACATTCTATTATATAACATAGTGCTATCCACAGGTAATTATAAAGTGCTATCCACTGACATTTAGGAAGTGCTACATTTTATTAGCTATTATTATTATTAATTATAAATAATGGAGTGGTCCAAGAAAGGAAAAGCTTCAAAGTGGCAAACAGCTTTTCTGCTCCTTAGGAGACTGTATTCATATATATGCAGAATAAGTTAATGTTTTTCTAAGGATTGTCTTATATGACATATCTTTCACACAACCATCAGCATAAGCTCCAAAATGCTCATCTCCAGCCATGCAGATCAGTGGTGGAGTGGATAGCATTCTGGGTTTAGTATCAGAAAGTTTCATTTTCCTGAGTCCAAATTTTACCTTGAGACAAGTGCTAATTGTGTGACTCTGGGCAAGTCAGTTAACCCTCAGTTTGCCTCAGTTTTCCTTACCTGTAAAATGAGCTGGAGAAGGAAATGCAAACCAGTCCAATATCTTTGCCGAGAAAATCCCAAATGAGGTCACAAAGAGTTGGACTTGCCTGAACAATAAAAACCATGCCACTCCATTGTTTGCAGACCCTCAGTGACTCTGTGGAACAGAGGATTTTTTTAAAAAAGTAAAAACCAAAAACAAAAACCTCATCGGCCTTGCCTTGAAAATCTGCTAAAATATGTTTCCATCTTCTCTTTCCAGCATGATTTCATTTGTGCAGCTTCCTTGCCATCCAGGAGCACTCACTGAGCCCCAGTCTCAACCTGACTTTCCTAGCATATCATAAAGACCATTATCTCCCATCCCTAAAATGCATTCTCTCCCAGCTTCTCTATCTATTGAATTCCTTCCCTCTATCACTGGCCAACTCATGTGCCACCAATTTTATGGAGTCTTCTTCAGAAAAGCTAAAAGTGATCATTTGATTTAGAGACCTCAGTCTGTTTCTCTCCTTTTGCCCTTATTTCCAACCTGGGTATTCTAAAAATATTTGTGCACCTTTAAGCTTTAGTGCCTTAAAGTTTCACTAAGACTTTTGGGACACTTTGTATCATCTTTTATATGTGTACATAGTGGATTCCTTCTTTGATATTGTAAGCTTCTCAAGAGTAGGGCTCATGATGTCATTTTTCTTCTTTGTGTACCTGGCACAGTTATTTTCACATTATTATAGGATCATAGATTTAAAATTGGAAGAGAATTCAAAGGTAATCTAATTCAACATCCCTATTTTTATCAATAACAGAATTAACCCCCAAGGTCACACAGGTCCTAAATGGCGGAGCCAAGATTTGGAACCAGGTTCTCTGATCTTGAAACCAGTACCCTTTCCATTAATACCACATAGTGACTGCCTAAGGCCAGCACTCTATTGCAATATGCCCATTTACAGAGAGATAATAATGAATCCATTGATAGAAGAAAGAGATCACCAAGTGAGACAGTCTAGAGCAAGGGTGAGGAAACTGCAGCCTCGAGGCCACATGTGGCCCTCTAGGTCCCCAAATACAGCCCTTTGACTGAATCCAAACCTCAAAGAATAAATCCCCTTAATAAAATGATTTGTTCTGTAAAACTTGGACTCAGGCAAAAGGTCACACCCAAGGACCTAGAAGGCCACATGTGGTCTTGGAGCCTCAGGTTCCTCACCCCTGATCTAGAGGAAGAAGAGAAAAGCCTACAACAGATATTGACAGTTCACTGGCATGACATGGAAGAAGATCCAGCAAAGGAGATGCTGAAAAAAAAGTCAAAGTAAGAGAAGAAACAGGAAGAGAGCAGTGCAATGAATGCTTAAAGAGAGGAATCCAGGAGGGCAGTGTGACTGACAGGGCTAAAGGCTGAAGATAGGTCATGAAGGGTGAAGAGTGTGAAAAGACCACTAGATTTGACAATGAAGAGATTAATGGTAATGTTTGAAAGAGCATTTTCAGTTGAACGATGGCATCAGAAGCCAGATTATGGAGAGGTTAGAAGTGAATGAGAAGAGATAGGGAGGTACCCTGTTTAGATGACTTTCTCAAATGTAAACCTGGCCTTAGAAGTAGGAGGACATGAATTCAAATCTGACCTCAGATATTTACTAGCTTTGTAACCTCAGGCACACAACCTCACCTATGTGCCTCAGCGTCTTCTTCTGCCAAATGGGTTTAATAGATTTTTGTGAGAATCAATTGGGTTATAACATGTGTAGAGTGTTTTTTAAACCTTAAAGAGCTTTATAAAGGCTAGCCATTTATTATAATTATTATTATTAAAAAGAATTTACTAATTATGGCTTATTAGAAACTAGTAGAGGAAAAGCAGTCATAGAATCACAGAAAATGGATTCTGAAGGACCTTGGGGTCATCTAGTTCAACTCACAAGTAAAGCATGAAACCTCTATAAAGCATCCCCATCAAGTAATCAGCTAAACTCTGCCTAAGTACTTCCAGTAGCAGGGAATAGAATAGAATTCACTAATAGAAAAGGGACGGCCTTAAGTCAAGAAAACTTACCTTTGAATTGTCCCCTCTGATACTTAACTAGGTGTATAACAGTGTGCAAGCCACTTAATTTTCCCACTCCTGTTTCTTCATCTATAACAAGAAAATGTCCATAGTACCTCATCTCCTAGGGTCTCTTGGAGGACCCTAGGAGATGGTGCATATAGAGTCTTGTGTCATTTTTATCATTATCATTTCCTGATATAGCCAATTCCAGCTCTGCTACCTGTCATTATTAGGTACTGTTTTGTATGTAGTTCAAATCTGGCTGAACATAACTTTTACCTTTGAGACCTAGTTATTCTCTCTAGTCAAGCAAAATAAATGTAACCTTTTCTTTCACACTGAAAATCCCATAAATATTTGAAAATAATAATAACAACAACAGCTAGCACTTATCAAGTATGTTAAGATTTGCAGTTTTTTCTTCACCTTATGCTATTATAATCTATTATATAACATTATTATATAATTTACATAGAATATATGATTATATAACAAAACAATACAATATTTAATTATAGAATATAGGATATTATGTAATGCTATTACAATCCCCACTTTAATACGTGAAGAAACTGAGACAAAGAGAAGTTCAAAGCCAAACTCTTTGTGATTCCACAGATAGATTCAATCTGTCTACTAGCAGACTCACAAAGAGTTTTATGACTACAGTTTGAAATTAGAGCCCTTAAAAGTTAAAACAACATTTTCCCCATCAAATCAATAACTCTGTAATCAGTCTTTAAACCTTATTTCTGTTCATAAAGCATTAGAATAGTATTTCTTTTCATTAAATTAGGATATGTTAATAGTGAAAATCACATGAGATGCATATAAAGTCATATTTCTTTATTTATAATAAAAAATTATTATGATTTACTTAAAACATCATGGAATCTTTTTTTTAGTTTAGAAACTGATAAAATAATGTTTTCAATTTTAAAAATTTAGATTCTTGGGAAAAAGTAATTTGTTTTCTTTTGAAAATGAAAAGTTTTTTTTAAAGAATCATCCATTTTTGGACCAGTTGCATGATTTTATTGGTATAGGGAATTTTCCACGAGGAAACTTTCTCTACCAAAGCAAATTGACACCCCCTTTGCAATTTATAGAATTAGAGCATTGCCTGGGACACTGAGAGTTAAAGTGACTTAGCCAGAGTTTAAGTGACTTGACTCATACAGACCCCACAGTTCACAGGTGAGATTTGAAGGCAGGTTTTCTGATCCTGAAGCCACTTTTGTAACCACTATGCCACACTCTTTTCAGGGGTATCCCCACTGATGAAAACTCCTTCTCTACTTATCCAATAGTAATAATAATAATAATAATAAAGTTAGTATTTCAACAAAGTGCTCTCTATTCTTCAATCCAGTTGTTTTCATTAATTTCTCTAAAATGCTCTAAATCAATATGTTCTATCCAGAACCAAAAGTTCATAGCACCTCTACATTGAGAATAATAGATATCCACCCAAAAAGGGAACATTTTTAAAACAGGGCTTTGTCAAGTAGATTGGTTCTTTTGTCTCTCTACATTCATTTTTGTTCATAATTATAACATATATATTTAGGAAATTTTTATATGTCTATTATGCCATTGTATCACAAAGTATAAAAAAAATTAGATAACTAACAATGGATAAACTATGTTATAAGCACACACATGTATGTGGATATAGATACATGTATTCATATGTGTATGTGTGCTTCTAAATGTAGACAGGATACATTTGAGTATACAGGGTTTACAAACCATGCATAGTGCAATCTTAAGCTATTAAAACTACTATATACATATGTACACATATATGCACATGTATGTATATACCACACATACATTAAATAAATACAATGTTTAAAAATAGGAATATATTCCTGAATTTGGTATGTAATGATGAGTCTATGTGTGCATCAGTTATGAGTTATATAAACATAGACTATATCTCTGGGCATGGTGGCACACACCTGTAAATCTCTGCTATTGGGGGGGGCGGGCGCTGAAACTGGAGAATTTCTTAAGCTTAAGAGTTCTGAGCTACAGTAGGACTAAAGTAGATTGGGTGCATGCACTACGTCTCTATAACTAATATGGTAAGCACCTGGGAGTCATGTGTAAATACACATATATGTGTATGTGTATGTTTACATAAACTACACACACAGAACTGTGTATGTGAATATTTACATATGTTTGTGTCCATATTATATGTGTGTATGTATTTATATATATATATATATATATATATATATATAAATACATACACACATATACATTAAGCATAGAAACTGACGTACTCCACTTCTGACCCACAATAGCTTGCCTCTCCTTGGGTTACCTGGGTGCCCATTTACAGATGCTCAACATATTAGTGGAGACTTAGTGCATATACCCAATCAAAATGAGCCCCACAGGAGCTCAGAACTATCAGGCTCAAGCAATCCACAATCCCCAGCATCCCCAGTAGTGGGGATTATGGGCATGTTCTTTTTGTGCCTGATGACAAATTTTCTATTTGCATAGCTCAAAATTAATGTATATATAGACTAATTGTTGGATACCAAGTTCAGAAATATGTTCCTATTTTTGAATAATGGCATTTGTTTAACTTGCAAATATTTAATAAATATATATATTCAATCTCACTTAAGAAAGCAATCATTTCTGAAACTCCAGAACATCATGTATGTTAAAATATTGAAACTGAAAACTACGAACAAATTCACAAGTTCACTTCCTGTGTAATTCAGTTAGATTTGCTAAAAGGAAATATTTCCCTTCCCATGAACTCTCTTAAAAATATGAGCTGTTGCTCACAAAGACCATGGTTTATTCATATGAATAAAGGGCTCAACAAAGTCTCATGTTACTTCATTCTGAGACTCAGTTTTCTTATCTCTAAAATGATTGGGTTGGAATCTATGATCCTTAGGATTTCTTCTATCTTTACTCTGTATTTATAAAAAGATAAAATTCCTCATAATTCTTAGTGTCTTCTTCTAGTGGATTATTGGGATTAATTAATGTATAATCGTAGTAATGATAGCAGAGACAAACACAACAGGGAGTTTCAATATAATGTAATAAGTTTCTATACAACTTTGTTTTAAGGTGTATAACCCTGTAATATGGAACTGGAAAACACTTTGGGTGGCTGTCTAGCTAGTCCTTTCATATTATAGATTAGGAAACTGATGTCCGGAATAATCAAGTTACTTGTCTTGCCCAAAGTCACACATGTTGTAAATGTCTAGGGGGAAGATTTGAACTTAGGTCTTCTGACTTCATAGCTAAGGCAGTGATCTTTTCTCTCCATTTTTATTACCTTTTTTATTATGCCAACACCTTTAATGAACCAAGGAAAGTAACATAAAGAAGTGAATTTCCTTTAACTGGAGATGAAACAGAGAGAAGTATTCACTTTAGAATAAGGGCTCTTAACTTCAAGTCCATTAACTTTAAAAAATATTTAGGTGACTATTTCAGACTAATTGGTTTCCTTTGTAATCCTACATGCTCTATTATATGTATTTAAAAATCTTATTCAGAGAAGGACTGCACCAGACTGCCAAAGGATGGAAACAAGCATTTTTTTTACTTTATTATCATTATTATTATTATTTTGCTTTTTGGAGGGGGGAGGGAAAGACAATTGGGTTTAAGTAACTTGCCCAAGGTCACACAGCTAGTAAGTGTTATGTGTCTGAGGTCAGATTTGAACTCAGGTCCTTCTGACTCCAGGGCCAGTGCTCTACTCACTGTGCCACCTAGCCATCCCCAAACAAGCATTTATTAAGTGCTTTCTATGTGCTAGGCATTGTGTTATGCACTTTACAAATATCACATCTAATTCGCATGATAACTCTGGGAGGTAAATGCTATCATTATCCCCATTTTATAGTTGAGGAAACTGAGGTTAAGTGACTCACCCAAGATCACACAGCAAGTGTCTAAGGCCATATTTGAACTCGGGAAGATTTCTTGACTCCAGACCCAGCACTATCTACTATACCACTGAGTTGCTCTAGATAACTATTAAATAGTCTCTGTTGTGTTGGGAAGAGTGGAGATAAATATTGTAAAACAGTGTTCCCACCCTTGGTGATTTTTCTTAAGACTTTTGACTTTGTAACCCATTTAAAACACAATTCTTATCCAAACACATAATAATTTTAAAATACATCAAAAAGAGACATATTTTTCTTTGTTTAAGACTGGTCATTGAAAATTTAAACTGTTTAAACTGTATATGTGAAGAGAGTTCCTCACACAAATGGAAATCACAGATTCAAATTCCTCTACCCCCCCACATATATGCACTATGATCATCCTCCCCCCCAAAAAACAAAAAAGGTGAGGGGAAGAAATACCATTTAAATAACTTAAAGACCAATCTAATTTTCAGGAAGAATTTCAAAGACCTGCTCTAAGGCAAACTAGAAGACAAAGGCTTTTTATGTGGAAGAGAAAAATACTGAAAAATAGAATCCTTCACTATGTACATTTAAGAACATATGAAAGAATATGGCTCAGTGGCAATATGGAAGTTTTATTTATATTTTCTTTATATTTCTTTTTCTGATATTATATTTCTTTCAGTAATTAAAGCAAAGTAAGGAGGGAGGAGGAAGGAAGGAAGGGAGAGAAGGCAGCAGGGAGAGAGAGAGAGACAGAGAAGGAGGGGGGACGACAGAGAGAGAGAGAGAGAGAGAGAGAGAGAGAGAGAGAGAGAGAGAGAGAGGGAGAGAGGGAGAGAGGGAGAAGGAGGGAGGGCACAAAGTACTGTGCTAGGCACCAGGGATACAGAGACAAAATGAAATAATTCCTGTCCTCAGGGAGTTTGCATTCTATTCAGGAAAAACAGCATGTACACTTATAAATGAATATAAAATAATTTCATTGTGGAAAGCACAGGTCAAACATAGACAGTTTGTTAGTAATAGAACAGGCGTACCCAGAGGCACAATGGAAGAGTGAGATAAGGGCACCAGGAGATGGGGCTGACATGAATAGGTTTGTGGGAGGAGGGAGTGGTGAATGGAAAGTACAAGAATTCAATTTGTTTTAATGCACATTTATTAAACAACTCCTATATGCCAAGCATTAGGCACTGGGGATACAAAATGAAAAGAGGCCCTGCTTTTAAGGAAAATATGAAATAACTCTAGAAATATAGGTGAGAGCTATATTATGATAGGATTTAAATTCCAGGGGAAGTATTTTGTATTTTATCCTAGAGACAATAGAAGGTCATTGACTGTGTTTGAGTAGAAGAGTTTTTCTTCTTGGAATTATTTCTGCATTCTAGGGAAATGATACAATATCCTCGTAAAAATAAGTCTATGTTTTCTATAGAATTTTTTAAGAGGGGTGTGTGTGTATATGTTTTGAAAGTGTATTATGAATAGGACTACTTACCATTCAGTGAAACTCATAAATTCTCTATCTACTTCCTGGTGGCTCATAGCAGATAGCTCTGGCCTTTGCTTACCTCATTCTCCTTGGGCTCAGATAATGTAATGGAAAATTCTGATATCAATAGTAATTCCCACTAAACAAGGCCTTGATCATTAAAAAAGGTTAAGAATTAGATAATGAATAGTATTCAAATGACAAAGATATATAGGCATGTGACAAGTTACATGGATAGATCATTTTGAGGGAAATATTTTACTGATTCATTACACATTATCCTGCCAAGACAGCAATGTATGGAGTATATCCTTTGCCATGCTTAAGTTTGGTCACCTGGTTGAAGTTCTGAATGAGAAAAAAAAATCCCCTGTCAATTATTTGCAAAGGTCACAGAGTTAATGACTAGCTGGGAGGTTAATTAGATTCTGAAAGCCTCTTCATAGCAATTAGTCTCTTATCTTTATGTTTTTAGTAAATAAGCTCTCTTACTGTTTAGATATACTGTTTAAGGTAAGAAACACTGTAAATAGGAAATCTTGGTCTCCTACTCAATGTGGAATTTTTCCCCTTTATCTAATCTCAAATATCATTGTAAAAAAAAGTAGGGCTTAAGAATTCATACTGAACTTTTACATAGTAATGAATGAATTCCTGTCCTGGAATTTCTGTGTATTTTTATGCACTTTACAGATTATCTTAATTAGAGTCTCTCAGTTCAACAAGCATTTGTTCAAACACTTACTATGTGCAAAGGACTGTATTTTATTCATTAGATTCATTTTCTAGATGAAAAATTGACAGTATATTGATATCAATTCAGGATTAAATTACAAAGGAATTTACTAAGTGTCTACCATGTGCCAACTTCTCTGCAAATAACACGTTTTATCCTCATAACAACTCTGGGAGATAGGTGCTATTGTTATACCCATTTTACAGATGACGAAACTAAAGTCAATAGAGCAAGTGGCTTGCCCAGGGTCACACAACTAGTGTCTGAGGGTGAATTTGAACACTGGTCTTCTACTACACCACCTCACTGCCTCTATTAAGCAACTCATCTAGAAATGCTTCAGTTTTTCTGTCTTTTGTTTAATTCTAGACAATTGTAATCTTTTAACATTTGTATATCCCACTCCCTCTTTTGAAAACAAATCCAACACTTGAGTTTTATAAGATGTCAGCTATAAAAATGTGATTTTAAACACAAAGCTGCCTGTCAGATGTTTGTGTTCAAGGAATCCTCCAATAGATAATAGTGACTGGATATTAAATGCAGAAATTCAGGATAGAAACAGAGCATTTAAATTTTCATCATTGGAGTTGTTGGGATTAAGGTCTGAGAGGAAAAATGGCTACAGTCTCAGAGGAGAAGATCATCACCAGAGAAGCATTTCATAATTGCCCATAAAAAAGCTAGGTTAACTACAAAAATGCCCTAAAGAAGTAGAAACCCAAGACTGAAATTTATCAAATAAATATGAAAAGGAGAATAAAAGAGTGAAAAGAAATAAGAATTCTGTAGTTGTCAATGACAGGGAAGTTAAAATCTACAACAATCCTGTCTGACATGTACACATACAACATATATACCAACACTGATCATTTTGCCAATAGTTCAAGGGAAGGGATTTTATCTTCTTACAGGATTGCTGTTTGGAATCTCTTTCCTGCACATTTTGAATTTACCCCCAAATTAATTTCATATGAAGAAAAAAATGCTCAATCGGGAGATGCTTTTCTTGAGTGTTGGAGGCATTGCCATGGTTTTCATCTAGTGACTCAGACAGCAGGACCTGGAGAGCGATGTAGTATGTGATAGCAGACTGAGAGGAACTGGACGCCTTAGCTTCTGCTCTCAGCTCTGCAGGTTACTAGCTGTGTGATACTGGGCGAGTCACTTAACCCTTATCCTTGTTCCTTCATTTATAAAATTTAGAGAATAATTCCTGCCTTCTTGTGTGGACACAATGAAACAATGGATATAAAAATGCTTTGGAAACTTAAAAGGATTGTTAAGGTATAAGATGTTTTTTATTTTAGATGCCAAGGGAAGTTTAACTACTAAACTTTTGCTATAGGAAAAGAATAGCTGGACTGAATGCCCAACATTTGAAAATGGTAACTTTTTCAAAGTGTTTTCCATACTAAGTTCTTCCTTTACTGTCACAAGAGGTAATGGGCAGGAACAACAAAAACAAAGCAATATGTATTGCCAAGGTAGATGATAGAAATGATAGACAGATAGATGATACATAGAAGGCTAGATGGATGAATCAATAGAAGTGAAAATGCCATTGCACTTTTCAAGTTTTTTTTCTTTTTTTTATGTATGAATCATTTGTAGATGTTATAATTTCTACAGAAATTCCCTGAGATTTTGCTTCTGTAAAATATGAAGGGATCTTCATTGTCTTTAAGTTTCATAGGAGGTTCTCTTGCTGAAAACTGAAACTTGCATCCTGCTTATACTTCACAGCTGAATGGTTTTTTTCTCCAAAACATGATATATCTGGCTGTAAGGCTGGAAAAATTTTACATGTCTGTGTAACATTCTTATAACCTAATAGTTCTATGGGTTTTCTCCCAATCTAGTCATTGGAGAATGTTCTTTGTTTTTCTAGTCACTGTTTCACATAGTAACAGCTTGTTGTATTTTGGTCTGTTTGCCAGAGGGTAGGTTTATTTTTAAAACCCTGAACTCTGAATTTTCTTTATTTTTCCAAGATTGAAAGCAGCTGAAATGCCTGGAGTTACAGGTTGAAGGCTGCTTTACAATATGTGAAGGGAAGCTTCATTCCCTCCCCCCTTTGTGTTTTTTTTTTTTAATTTTTCCTAACAAATGTCTTCTAACTGGTAGTTGTCTAAAAATAGAAAGCCGCCTAACTAAAAATAGCTTGGCTCTCAGGCTTGCCAAGGAAAATGGAGAGGAATAGGCGTGGAATAGAAGGCTGAGTAATCCAGCTCTATTCATTCAGAGATCCCTTTGAGAATGCAGGCGATGATAAAGTGCCCTCAAAAAACCACAGGCCTGACTTGCTCTCTTCAGACTTCTAGGTGCCAATAAACATTTTAGCCCAAGGATATATTTTTTTTCTCATAGGTCGTAAACACTTTCTGAAAGACAAGGCTTTGTTTCACAAGGCCTAACATTCTGTCAAAAATAGCTACCTTTCCTAAGGTCTTTTTTTTTTAAAGAAATCTCTCTTAAAGTTTTACTTAAATGTTCAAATGACTATCTTAATTATGAAACAATGTGACTACAATCGAAGTTCTTTTAGTTGTCATAAAAGGGGCAAACTGTTTGTGACCTCAAAACTTTAAAGATTTTCACAGAAAGAAAAAATTATTTCAGAGCTTCCTTTAAAGTACCGAATGAACAGCTGATTTATTGCTATGTAGCTTCACACTCCCTAGACTACACAGTAGCGCTTGATGTAGCATCATTTAGCCCTCGTTCTTACAGCTTTTCCAACCTAAGCTAGATAGCAAAATCTCCCTCACTACTTCTTTCTCTCCCTGGACTCTCTTACTCTCTGTCTCTCCCTGTCTCCTTCTTCTCTTTCTCTTTCCCTTCCCTCCTCTCCCTCTCTCCTTTTACTCTCTGTCTCTTTCTCTGTCTCTCTCTTATCCTCTTCTTTCCCTCTCTCCTTTGACTCTATGTCTCTCTCTTTCTCTTTCTCTCTCTTTCTCTTCCCCTTCTCCCTCCTTCCTTCTCTCCCTCTCTCCTTTGACTCTCTGTCTCTCTGTATCTCTTCCTCTTCTCCTTCCCTCCTTTTCTCTCTCTCTCCTTTGACTCTGTCTCTCTCATTCTCTGTCTTTCTCCCTATCTCTCTTTTTCTCTCCCTTCCTCTTCTCCTTCCTGCTTCTCTCTGTCCCTGTTTCTGTCCATCTGTCTCTGTCTCTCTGTATCTCTCTATTGTTCTCTTTCTCTCCCTTCCTCTTCTCTTTCTCTTTTCTCTCTCTGTCTCTATATGTCTGTCACTCTATCTCTGTCTGTTGTTTTTGTTTCCCCTCCCTCTCAAATATTTGGCTCTCACTTTAAAGAATTAGAATTCTGAGACAACTATAAAAACATGACATAGGCCTATTTTGCAATCGTAATGCTTTTTTTTTTTTATTTTGTTTTGTTGAGTAATCTGAATAACCAGGTCAAACATAGCAACAGGGTGTGGAAATGTCAGCACAGTTCATGGGGTTATTTGGGCTTGAGTATTGTTCTGTTCAGTTCCTGTAATGTTGCTGGTGATAAGGCTCCTGAGACAAAGGATGATAATTGATGGAAGGAGACTTAAATCATTGCAAGAAGAATCAAGGTCCTTGTATCTGTGTAGATTGACTCTTCTGGTCTCCTTCCGTCTTGTACGGCATTTTGTCTTTCTTGCATGTTGGCCCCCTACTGCTCTTTGTAATGGATGCAGACCACAAGTGATTCCTTTATGCAGTACACAGGGTATAATTGTGTCTGTGTGGTGTATTAGTAATTACCAAGCTGAATTCCCATATTGTATCTTTACTGCAGGCATGGAAAAATAGGACATACAACCCTGCACGACCATTTTCAACCTAGATAGTGAGCCACTAATAGCTATGTTCCAGGGACAAAGACTTTTGTAAGCACATACATGTTTCATTTTCTTTGTCAAATTATCTCTTATGTAGAATAATTTCAAATTTGGAATTACTTTTCTGTGGTCTTGTACTATTAATTGAAAAATTTTCAAATACTGTAAATCCCCTAAATTATAGAACATGTTCGTTACTTTTAGTTGCTGAACAAAAAGTCACCATCAATTTAGTATTAATGAATATGCATTAATTATCTTACAGTACCATGAATGGAGTATGAAATTAGAGCATATACTAAAGATATGCTTTAAAGTAAAAATCAATTAGCATAGTTATGCATTTCCATAATATTTATTATTTTTAATTTTCTAAATAATGAATATTGCTTTCTAAAGATAATTTAATGATTTTGGCACAGAGTCTGTTAAACTTCAAAAAAAGCTGCTATTTGTTTTTGTTACAGTAAACAGATATAAATTAATTATTAATTTCCTGGTTATAAAATTTACATCCCTCCCTTATGTATTATGTAACATATTGATTAGTCTACCATTTACCTCCTGTTCATGGAGGTTTTTAAATGTCTAGAATATGATTTATCTGTAAGATAAATTAGAATAATAGAGGCTACTCGATTTAATACAGCAGAAAACAATGTATTTATATTATACAGAAATCATTTTCAGCAAAGCAATATGATAAGTTACAAACCAGTTACAAATTGGTAAATATATCACTACAGTTCTCATATTGTACTTAAATGAATGATATTTAACCTACAAATATTTGTTCTGTATAATGACATGAATTGGTTTAAAATGTAGAATGTATTTTATATTTTCACATTCAAATCTGAAAATTTATCTAGTTTGAACACTTAAGTATTATTTTCCATATTCATTTCAGTTAATATCTTATAAAGCACCTTCTAGACACAAAATACTGTGCTAAGCCTAGGAGAAATTAAAAAAAGGTTTAGGAAACACTGCTGCCCTCATGAAGCCCATAGCTTCACTGGGGGAAAAGCACAGGAATGGGATTGGACAACCTGTTATGTCACAGAATATGACTTGTTCAGCCTGACGCCCAGAAGGCAGAACCAGCAATGTTGGGTGGAAGTTTTAGAGAACTAGATTTAGGTATGATATAAAGAAAAGCCTTCCTAAAAATTGGAGTTTTCTGTAAGTGGAAGAGGCTACATTGTGAGGAAGCATAAGCAAATAGTGAGTGACTACTTTTCAGTTATTCTGAAGAGGGAATTCTCTGACATAGTTGGGGCTAAGTGGCCTCCAAAATCCCATCCAAATCTGAGATTCTATGATTCTGCAAAGAATAATCATTAAATTGACTTACCAAAAACGAGCCTCTGATTTTGAATTCTTAATACAAAAAGAGGGATAGATATTCTGAGGTTGCTTTACATATATGATATTCCTTTGTGCATTCCAATTTTTCATCTTGTTTCTTGTCTATAATTCACAGTACAACTTTCACTAAGATGTTCACTGCCTACATCTCTGTTTTGTCTCAGAAAGTTAAGCTTCCTACTTCTTGAGAACAAAGAAGATAATCATGTACCACCATTTTGAAAATATCAGTGGTGCTGTGGAAGGCAGTAAGTGAAAGATATAGATTCCATTCGGGTGCACATGAAGAAACTCAAAATGCACATGGAAGAATATAGGGATATTACTTATCAAATATAAAAGCACTGTCACATGTTCATGAACTTTAGTATCGGAACTTCTGATGTGTTTTCATCTCTGGCATCACTATGAAACCATTAGGTCCTTGGAGGCAGCAGACCTTATCTCTGATTTCAGTATTAACTGCTTTATAAAAAGGAAGATACTGTTTTATGATGTCAAAATGCCTAAGAGCCAAGGCAAGGAATTAATTGAATTTCCATTGCTTTGTTTAATATACAAATTAACAGGTGGAGTTTACTGAAATATTCTCAGGGAGAGCTCAATGGTGCAGTGAATAGAGCACTGGCCCTGAAGTCAGGGGGACCTGAGTTCAAATCCAGCCTCAGACACTTAACACTAACTAGCTGTGTGACCTTGAGCAAGTCACTTAACCCCAATTGCCCTGCCTTCCCCCCTGCAAAAAGCAAAAAATTAAAAGAAAATAAATGAAATATTCTCAGTATTTCTTGTATTTAACTGTCAGTTAATCCATAAGCATTTATTTAGCACCTACAGTGTGCCAGGCATTGTGCTACACTCTGAGAATACAAAAAGAGGCAAAGGACAGTCTCTTCCCTCAAGGAGATCACAGTCTAATGGGGGAGACAATAAGCAAATAAAATTGTACAAACAAGCCATAAACAGGACAAATAGGAAGGAGTTAAGAGAGGGAAAGCTCTAGAATCAAGGGGTGTTGGGAGAGCATCTCTGTAAAAAATGAGATTTTAGCTGGAACTTAAGGAAAGCCAGGGAAAACAGGAGACAGAGATGAGAAGAAGGGAAAGCATTCCAGGCTTGGAAGACAACTTACAATAGCATCAAACATTAGGCCAATCTAAGAAATTGTAGCATTATCGGACTGGAGCTAAACTGGATCTTAGACACTTGGGTCCAAGAAGATAAGTTCAAATCCTACTATGTGACCCTGGGCAAGCCTCAGTTAACCTAATCTGTAAAATAAGGAAGTTGAACTCAAATGGCCTCTATACTCTCCTCAAGCACTTAAGCCTATGCTGTCAATCTGTCTATTCATTTTATAGGTGAGAAAGCCCAGAAAGGTTGAGTGAAGGCCACAGTCACAGAACACAGTTTAAAAGAGCGAAGATTCAACCCTTAGGTCTTTTGTTTCAACTTCAGTGCTCTGTCTGTAAAAAGGGAGAGAAATAAAGACTATTTTTTTAAAAACCGCTATTACAGTAGTCCAAGCAAGAAGTAATGAGAACTTGAACTGGGATCGAGATTGTGTGAATGTAGACTGGGTCTAAAGACAAAGTGATAGCATGGATAAGACTTCTCAACTGAGTGGGTGTGGTAGCAAATGAAGGAAAGCAAAAAAAAAAATCAAAGATGACTCTTAGATATGAATGTTTCTCTATCATTCAAATACTAAGCTACAAAATGGACCGATGAGAAAAAAAGTTAAGAACTAGAGGATAAGAATGAAGCTTTCAAAACACTTAGCTTATTCTTCATTCAAACACACATATGCTCAAATATACACCAATATATATTTATATATGTATGTATCCATATGCATCCAGTTACTATGAGTTTAAAATGCCCTAAGTGTATTTTCAAACAGAGGAACTGAGACCTAGAACCAAATGTCTCACTGGTTATAATTTTCTAAGTCAGGTCAGTATTACTTGCCATCATATTTCTATCATTGGTTACATTACTCATTAAATAGATTGGCAATAATGAATTTGGTTTTGGGTGGTCCTTATTCACCTGTCCACACCTTCATTTCAGACATATATTAGATTGAGGGAGGAGGAAATAAACTAATAGGAGTAATATTTCAGAAGTCATATGCATCCTCTTTTAACATTACTATTTTCCTTCATCTCTTAACATACGTTTTCAGTAAAAGGAAAGATTTGTATCCAAGATGGTGGTTTGTTATAATTATTAAATGTTTAGAAGTTATATGGTTCATTTTATGTTTCCAAACAAAATATGTTTTAACCTATTTTAAAAAGTGTGTCCAAGTAGTAAGCATCTCCCAACTGTTCTACAATGTGATGTGTGTGTGTGTGTGTGTGTGTGTGTGTGTGTGTGTAGATAGATACATATATTTTTTTTTACTTCACTTTCTACCTAATGGAACCATTTGTTTGTGGGACTATGGAAAATCTCCAAGGAAAACTGGAGAACTCGGCTACTACTGCAGGAAGTGGTGTCAGGGGCTCTGTGGGTGGCATTTTCTCTGCTGAGTCAGTCCCACAACTCGTTTTCCAGCATGTTTTTGCTAGTCGTGCTGACTTTCTGACAAGATGCAAAACTGAAGTCTTGGAGGTTCTGGGAGATCTCCTACTGTTTTCCCTTTTCCCATTCCCTTGGGAAAATGCCATTGAAGATGATATCTTTCTATCTCAGTTATCCTTGTCATTTAAGTTGGAAAAAAATTGCCAAATATTCTATCATCCTTCTTATTTTGTTCTTTCATTAACACTATAAGATGGCTCAGTAGTGTCAGAACCATTTTGTTAGGAAGGAAAAATGAGGTTTTTAAGAAAAAGTTTTAAGTATTTGAAAATTAAAGGATGATTTAATAGCACATGATTAATGTTTTAATTATTAACTAATTAATTATTAATTAATTTAATAGCATTATGATTAATAATATGATTAATCCTTGCTTCTATTACATAGGCTACTGAGGAATGATGACTTTTTCCTTAAAATATACATTTCCTCTTTTGAAAATGAAATTATAGAAAGTAGCCTTCTTCTTCAAAATCAGCTCAGCCAAAGTTGAGTCGAGAGCTACACAGTTACCAGGTGAACCTGATTAAGATGGGCAGCCAAAAATAACCCCAATATATAAAACTTTCTTTTACTAAATATTGAGACATTGGCACCTGCTACCTGGGTAATTTCATCAGCCCTGCACATTACTTTCCCTGGGCAGTTTATTATTTAAAGGTGCATCCTTTCATCATGGTGTAAACTGACAGGAAATGGTAAATCACTTTCAAGTAGAAAAGATAGTCATCAAAATAGCTATAATAACTAATATTTTATATGCATATGTAATTTATATTATTTCATCCTTTCGTCACAACAAGCCTAAGGAATAGATGCCATTATCATCCCCGTTTTGCAAAAGAGGAAACAGAGGCAGGCAAAGGATAAGTGACTTGCCCAGGATCCCACAGCTAGTAAATTTCTGAGGGCAGAGCTGACCTCAGGAGTTCAGGTACATAGAAGTTTTCACTTCATTTACAGTTGGGGAAAACAAAAACAATCAAAATAGAGGTGACTTAAAGACTGTATGTGTCTGTAGATAGATAAGCTAGATAACTGAGATAAAATTCTTCTCAGCCCTACTTCAGTGAAGTGTGCAAAGTTGAACTATGTACCCAATCCTTTCAAACTCTAGTGTTTCTAGAACCTAATTCTAATTCTTCATACCTCTTGATTTGTCTTTGTCCATATATTTGTCTATATCTATGGATCTAAAGTGTTTCATCTTATTTTTAATACTTCTAATGATCTATGATATCATTTGGTTTGGGTTCTCCCTCCACAAAAGCAACCGAAACTTTCATAGTCTTCATGAGTTCCTATTGCCAAAAAAATTCAACAACCAATAACCAATTTTCTGTTGATTCGGTTCCCTACTTGGGAAAAGTTGGCTATTGGGTGGCGAATTTTTAGACTGGTTTCTGGACAACAGGCACATAGTTCATTGCCAGGCCCATACTCAAAGCCTTTCCAGGTTGGTAGGCCATGCCAGAGCTTGAATGTTCCCTTGGCATTGCCTTTGAGAACCTAGAATCACCTCCATGGATGGTTTTATTTCATAACAAACATAAAAGCAAGAATACTTTGGTTTTCTTTTAGAGTTGAGTGAAAATATTTGTAGTCAGTGTACCAAGTCTGAAAGAGAAAGGCAAAGGCAATACAGTATTGAGAAAAAGAAGAGTATAGAAGTACTTTGTTGAGTTATAAAATTTACTTTTTTGAGAGGCTCCATGTTTCATATGAATTCAGTTGAATGTAGTCCAATTCAATAAATCTTTTATTACATGCATGTAAAGCTCTGTGCTAGCCTCTGGGAATAATGAAGACAAAAAAATTAAAGCAGCCCTGCCTTCAGAGAGCTTGGATTTTATTGGGTAAGAGGGGAGTAACACATACACAAATAAGAAAATACAAGGCATTTTCAGGAGAAAGAAAGCACTGATATTTGGGATAGAAAGAAGAAGGTCTGTATAAAAAGTTTACATATATCAAAAGGGGCTATGAGGACATGTCAAATATGATGTTTTTCTCTTACTGTCTTTTTTGTACTTTTAAAGAAAATTTTCAACTAATACAACTATGGTTTTTATATGTATTCAGTCTTTATCCCTCTGATGGATTTATATCAATTTAGAAAGAAAATGAAAAACATAAACATCATGCTGTGTTGCTAAACTAATTTTAGTTTATTTTCTCTGTTTTCAACCATTGGACTATGTCTAAATATGCAAGAGAGAGAGAAAAATCACCAAATCTATGTTTTTAAAAAAAATATTTACAACTTTAAACATATTCAAAATTTTTAAAGCGCTATATACTTATTTTTTGAAACCATATTGTTTATAAACAAAATATTAATTACAACTTATCAATTACATTAGTTCTATCAAATTGAAATCATTATTTTTATTATCATTTAAGATATTTGTTATAGTATGAGAACTGCAGTACTATTTGTAAGTTCAGAATATTATTAAAATAAAGAAATGCTTTTTCATAATGGTAGCCACAGTGGAGCAAAGATTGGAGTATTAGAGTTAGGTTTGCCCTACAGATCATTTCAGGTGTCTCCAAACTAGAGGGATGCTCACTTGTATACCTCCTATAAACTCCCTATATGAAATCCATGTAGCTAGACTCCAAATCTAACTAATCTACTACCCCATGACTTTCTGGATGACCTAGAGAAATCTCCTCTGGAGCCATTCCAAGGTCCAGCATCATGGACTAAGTCTGTCAGCCTGCCCACAGATATGCTAATACAGATACAGGAAGTTCTAGCAACCCCCTGCCAAGTTGTGAATCCTGCTACAATGTTATTTCACAACTCTACAAAGAAATCTGTTTAATATGTATATTTAGTTGTTACAAAAAAATGTTATGCTGTGGAGGAAATCCATGTAATTTTCTCTGTGTACTTAAATAGGGTAAAATATTAGTCATAAAATTAAGTAGCATAGAATATAGAAGAGGCTGTATAAGAAGGAAACCTTAAAATGTTCATGACAGAACAAATTTTAAAACACACTGAAGTTCAATGAGGTAAGAGAATTGATATGTGAAACTTGAAAATGAAGTTTACAATATGAAGATTTTTTTCCTGTTAACAACTAAAATTATTGAGAATATGACAACCAAAAATAGCAAACAACAAGCCACAACCCTAGTCTATAGCGATGTAACAGAAAATTCCATCTATGGTCATGCTACTGAACTCTCAGTTGAGATTGGCTCCTGTCTTTTTTGGCCTTCTGAGTTTAGACAACAGGTGCAGTCACTGACAGGTGTGGATATCTAGAATGAGTAAAATGCTGATGGCTAATGATATGGCTTTATGTTAGATCTTCAACTGCTGAGCTCTGACCTAGTGGGAAGCCAGCTCACATACTTTGGGGTCATCTGATGCCCTCTCTTGCTTATTTTTTCCCCTCTCTTTCACAACTCTCCGCATCTCTCATCCAACTTACTGTCTGTCTCTCTCTGATACATAGGCAGTTCTTCATGCTCTTTTTTTCTTTTCTCATTTTTCTTTCTCACTTTCTCATTCTTTTTTCTGCTCTAACTTTTGGAATATCACAAATTCAGAACCATAGCAGAATCTAAGAAAAAATATTATTTAATATGAACTTATTAGGTAGATAACCTGGAAATCAGGAAAATTGGAATTCAAATCAGACACTTAGTAACTGTGATCTTGGGCAAATTACTTAACATCTATTTGCCTTGGTTTCCTCATCTGTAATATCAGGAATATAATAGCATCTACCTTGCAGAGTTGTTGCAAATATCAAGATAATGCTGGTAATGCCCTTAGCACAGTGACTGGTACGTAGTAAGTACGATATATGCATTGATGGTTGATGATGATGATTATGTTGACAAGATTTTTAAAGCCTTCTTACCGGATCCCTATGACAACTCAAACCTTGAGATTTGATATAAATGAATATAGAGACAATTTTGAAAATAAAAATAGACATGGAATGTTGAACCATGCATTAAACATACAAATGTTTAATATTGCAGGAAATTCTGATTTTCAAAAACAATTACTAGCAGTTAACTTTTTAAGTTAAGTTTAAGAAAAGATTAACTCCTCTTCTCTGAGAGGACATGAGAATAAACCTTTTCTGACCCTACTGAGTTGATTTTCCATGTCCTATTTAATTTTAAAATAGTCAACTCTTGGTTATCTGCACTCATAGAAGGAAACTAACCATTCTATTGCAAAAAGCAGATACCATATGCCAGTGCCTGAATCATCCTGTAAACAGGCAACTCATATAGCAAGTAATGCAGGGAGCTCAGAAGTAGGCTCTGTGAAGGAGGAGTGAAGGTAATAATTCAGAGATATGTTTTCTTGACTCCTTAAATGTCTGCCCTCTAAATAACAATGAAAGGGACTGCTAGGTGGCGCAGTGAGTAAGAGCGCCGGCTCCTGAGTCGGGGTGACCCGGTATTGGTCCTGGCCTCGGAAAATGAGCACCCACACATAAATAATGACTGGTCGTGTAACCTGGAGCAAGTTACTTAACCCCAATTGCTTAAAAAAACAATGAAAAGAACTGAACATTTCTTTATCTTGTACCAGCTGAAAAAAAAACGAGATGGTTAGAAAAGCAAATGCAATATTTTTGATTGACAAACTCAATTTTTTTTGCACAAAAAGAGAATGAACGAGATAAATGTCATGCCAAGTGTTGGATATTCCAATGGACTTTGTAAGGTGACAGAAGAAAGCATTGATAATTATCAAGGGGATAATTATCACTGGGGGGGGGGGATGTGGTAGGTAGCAAATGTAGCTTCAGAGTGATCAGCAAGTGGGGAGAAGGCTACTCTTGGCTCCCAAGTGAAAAGTCATGAGTTGATTCTCTCAAATAAGGAGGCTTATATACCTAGATACATTGAGAAAGGAAAATAATTTGATCTTACCATGATTACTTAACATGATCTATGTACCTTCTTTTGTTACAGTAATAGTCATTGATAATTTATAAAAGATGCTACAAAATATTCTTATAAGAGAAAAATTGCTCCGAATCTGTTTTTGTTCCTGAAACCTATTTGCAAGTAAAATTCCATAATCTTTAAAAGGTTAATATGTGGAGTTACAATTATGCTTTATTCCTTCAAAGCTATTGCTCCCTGATGACTGTTAATTTACTCAACTCCTCTATTCTGTTTCTCAGCCTTTGTTTCATTTTAAACTTTGTCCTAGCTTTTTCTCCCCCATCTAAAGAGTCTCCAATAAATTAAATTTTTAGGTGTTCCAATTAAATTGATTTTTCTCTTTACCAATTCAATTCACAAAGCAATTATGAAGTACTTACTATGTGCAAAGCAGTGCTCAAGATGCTTGGGATAGAAGTCAATACCCCTCTCCACTCCCCACCCCCCACCACAACCAAGATAGGGCCATGGGGGATGGGGCAGCAAAACCAGCATGACTCACTGGTCTCCCCTGAGGATGCCTGAATCACTTAATTGGTTCTAATATTACCTTGGTTTCTCAGGAGTCATCCATACTAGGATAAATCCAGAATGTGACCAATGACATGGAGACAGCTAAAGGAGGTGGGAATTTGTCGGACTTTTATATTAAGATTACAATTACTTCTAATTCAAAGTAGTGAGTTCTTATTTAAATAATATTTTTGCCTTTCTTGGCATCCTCAGTGCTTAGCACAGCATGTGCAACATAGTAAGCACTTACCAAATGTTTGTTGACTGACTATTTGATTTAATACTGCTTCTGACTATATTGCTTCTCTAAATTCTTTTTCCACTCTTCTTTTCAATCTGCCAGAAACCCTCTATTTTCTTCCTTTCACCATGCTCTCTACCCCTTCATGCTGATGTTCTCATTACTATAATGATTTTCTCAGATCTTTTGGCTATTAAACACTTTCTGAAGACATTTTATCTTTAAAAAACTGAGACCTCAATTTCTAAAAGCTTTATGGCATTACATTCTTGAGTTTTAATTAGTTCCAAATTAAGTGCATCACACAGTGTCTTTAATAAAGCCTTAGGAGGATATTACCTATGTTATACTTGACTGAATTCTACAGTACTCCAAGGATCTTTGGCCCCCTGGCAACTCCTATTGATGAGGATTATACCCCTCTCTCCCTATGTACACACATTTTAGTAGATATTCTTAGAGAGTTTACTACAAGCACCTGATGATGAGTCTCTTCAAACTTGGCTAGAATAGGCCTTTGGTCAACAGATAGAAAACCCTTCCAGAGTGGTAAAGGCTGCCCTTACCTGTGCTCCATTACTACAGCTCCCAAAAACCTAGGGCATCTCCCCCATTTCTCTCCCATGCTAAGATGAGCTATCAGAGCAGAACTTTAGAGAAAAATGTGGCTATCTCCCAAATGAGTAGAATCTGTAATCTTATTCTCTTCAAAAGAACATATAAGACTGTTCTTCCAAGGATATCAAATCATAGAATCATTGCTCTAAAAAAATAATTTAAAACAAGAATATGAACTGGTAATCTGGCTTGGTAGAGAAAGAACAAGCTCCAGCATCAGAAAGACCTGGGTTTGAGTCCTTCTTCTGGCACACACTAGCTCTTTGATGCTTGCCATGCTGCTGCCCCCAAATAACTGTCTAAGTTACAAGACAATTTTCAATCCACATTAGTGGAGGGAATTTCTTCACTGGGAGTCCCCTACAGGAATAAAATCACAAATCTAGATAAATACATACACACATATATCTGCATATGTGGGTAGGAATATATTTACCCTGTAACCATTTGCTTAATTTTTCTTTTTACCAACAAATGTGGGGATCAGGACATCGGTGTCCCCTTCAGTCTTCAAGCTGCCATAGCTTCTCTTAACTGATCAGGATACCCCAAACCTAATTACCTCACCCTGAGAAGGGTATAAGTTTTTCTGACCCTTCTCCTTCCCTTTGATAACAGTCTAACCACTTCTTTGGTATTCAAAGGCATTTTACTAGGAAGGGATACAGAGGAGTATATATGCATATACATATATATGGGTATATGTGGGTATATATGTGTCTATACATGCATAAACATATACAAACATATGTTTGTATAGGGGAGGCAAGTTAGGAAATAAATGAAGGTTAGAAGCTTACAAGACAAAAACACTCGTAGTTTAATTGTGGTCTTCCATCAGATATAGACCAGCTGCATCCTCCTTTCTACCTGAGGTTCTTTTTCTCCTGTTTAATTCTGGATATTTTCTCCTCTCTCTCTCTCTCTCTCTCTCTCTCTCTCTCTCTCTCTCTCTCTCTCTCTCTCTCTCTCTCTCTTATTCTCTCTCCCTCTCTCTCTCCCTCCCTCTCTCTTTCCATCTCTCTCCCTTTTCCTTTCCCTCTCCCTCTCTCTCCCTCTCTCCCTCCCTCCTTCTCTATCTCTGTCTCTGTGTGTGTGTCTTTCTCTGTGTGTGTCTCTCTCTCTATCTCTCTCTCTCTGCCTCTCTCTCTGTCTCTGTCTCTTTCTGTCTCTGTCTCTCTCTCTGCCATAGAATTGAGTGGCCAGGGCTGCTTGTTATAGTCCTCTGGAATTTTCTTCTCTGGGGTGGGAGAGTCTGAAAATAAATAGAAATTCTTCTCCACACAAGCTTAATACTAAGAAAAGAGTTGTGGAATAGGAATAGAGGACTTAGGTTTCAGTCTTTGCTCTACCACAGGCTACCAGTATGATCTTAAGCAAATCTCATTGAGTCTCAGTTTACTCATCTATAACAGGGCACTGTTTCCCTTCAAAGTCACCTCTACCTTCTATATTCCTTGGCTTTCAGGTCTCAACAAAAATCCTACCTTCTGCAAGAAGCTTTTCCTGGACTTCTTTAATCTTAGTGCCTTCCCTCTGAGGACATCTCCATTTCATCCTTTTTCTATCTCCTCGGTACATAGTTGTTTTCAGGTTGCCTCCTCGATTATATTGTGAGCTCTTTGATAATGGGGACTGGGTTTTTTTGGGGAGGACAGGCTTTCTTTGTATCCTCGGTGCTTGTCACCATACTTGGCACATAGTAGGCATTTATAAATGCTCATTGACTTGACCAGTAAGACTACCTGACCTCTGAAGTCCTTTCTAGCTCTAAATCACATATCTAGATGATCCCAAGATCCTTCCTAATGACCCACAACATCTCAATGAAAAATAATTCTTCCATGAGGCCCAAAGTCAATTCCCCTCAGTTTTCAGCCTTGTGCCACCCCATCCTTCCACAGATCTCTGCATGGTTTAACTCCTTCTGATTATTCTCTTAAAAGCTTTCCTATCAAGTTTTTTGGAGTTTTTTTGTTTGTTTGTTTGTTTGTTTTGCAGGGGGAAAGACAGAGCAATTGGGGTTAAGTGACTTGCCCAAGGTTACATGGCTAGTTAAGTGTTAAGTGTCTGAGGCCATATTTGAACTCAAGTCCTCCTGACTCCAGGGCCAGTACCCTTACCACCTAGCTGCCCCTCTAGTTTTTTATAAGCTAGATCATTGGCTAGTTCAGTCCTTAATGAAGAAAAAAAGAAGTCTCTCACACTCCACCAACATTGAAAACATCCAACCAATAGACTCCTCCTAGGCCTTGACCTTTCATGCCCTTTATTTAGCTGATGAAAAAAATCCAAAACTTTCTCATTCTGAGCTAGGACTCCTAGTATTGTTGAGCTAAGAATCCTTCTAATCACTTACCCACCTCAGGATCATAGGGATCATATCTCACATTTATTTAGGATCTTAAGGTCATAAGGATAATAACTTGAGAGCAAGAAAGGACCTCAGAGATCACCTTGCCCCACTCCCTCATTTTACAAATGGGGGGAAGCTGAAGCCCAGGGTGGATCAGTAATTTGATCAAGATCACACAAGTAGCAAATATCAAATTTAGGATTTGAACCAAGATTCTCTGACTCTTGGACCAGAGCATTTTTCCCACCGTACCTCACTAAATGAGTCACTGACTCTTAGCACAGTGCCTGGAACATAGTAGGTGCTTAATAAGTGTTTATTGGATTGGATTGGTTTATTGGACTGGCCCCTCTTGGTCCTTCCTTCTGGAAGCTGATCCTGAAAACTTCATGTCATAACTATCGTTATAAACAAAATCATTCATAGACATGTCAAAAATAACAACATATTCTCACCCCTTCCAACAAATGGACAGAGCCTTCTCAACAAAACTGATAATTGGCTATGGGACTTTAGGCAAGTCATTTAATGACCTTGACATTATCAGGAAAATGTAAAGAAGAACATAGGACACTGGTTCATCTAATGTGATGCTTATACTTTACAAAGAAAGAAGGTGATATCCAAAATGGTTGAGCATAAATGGCTTCTCCAAGACAGGCTAGACCAGTCTATTCCATGTGATGGATCTGAGAAGCTATGAGATATTCCTGTTTGAATATGTTTTAATCAAAATGTAGTCATTGGGTGGCATTAGCTCTATGATTGCATTCGGACTTTAGGGACCTATACTTAAACTCCTTTTATCTTCTCTCCTCTACTGAAATCCTACTCTGTTGCCTTATCATGATCTCAAGTTAACCCTGAGTTCTCAAAGGTTCTCATAGAAGATGCTCAGCTCTATAGGGTCTTCCCAAGCTTTAAGTATAGGCCTAGAAATGAACTGTGTCAGTAATTCAAGGACTGGCCTAGTCAAGTTCAAAAATTTCACCAGAAATTTGGCCACAAAGTGATGAATCCCTTTTACCATCACAATTCATGAATAGTAATAATAAAAATAGAAGCAGTAGTAATAACAATAACATAAATGATAATAGCACATTTTCATGTAGCAACTTTAGGTACCTTAAATATCTCCTTTGATTCTTAGAAATTAAGAAACTAATAAAGTAAGACTATCTCTGTTTTACAAGAGAAGAAAATGAGGCTCATAGAGGGTGAATGGTTTTCCCAAGATCATCCAGCTAATTAGTGTCTGAGGCACATTTGTAAACCAATCCTTAATTCCAAATCTAGTGCCCTATCTTTTATGCCATACTACCTCTTAAATTAAGAGCTAAGTATTTGACTGGCTCTAGCCAGCATTGGTGTAAAGAGTAGCCAGACTAAGGAACTAATGATTCATTTAAATATTTTTAAAATCCTGGAAGTATTTGAAGATTTTTAGAAATATATAATGTGAAAATGATACTAGTCTGATATTGAGATTAATTTTTGGAAAGGTTAAAAAAAAAAGTCCAGAGGCCAGGTTTGAGGTCAGTCAGTCTTCCTGAGTCCAGGGCAATCGATTTATGTACTGGGCCACCTAGCTTCCTAGTTTCAGCCCTGTCCCAGACTATGGGACCAATCCTACCACTGGATGGTAAAATAGAGTCTTAGATTAATAGATTGGGGCTTCAACCTTGCTATTTACTGCTTCTTCTCTGGCTTACTTCTAGTAAGCTCTGATTTTTGCCTTATTCTTTGGCAAGGCATTCTCTGCCTTGCATCCCTGAGTTTCAATAACTGTCCCTACTTTGCTTCTCTCATTTATACACCAATTCCTCTAAGATTAAAGACATGCTTCTCCCCCATCTCTGACCTTAGAAAGGACTAGGATACAGCCTCTAAACTCCTGCTCCCTGCTCCTAGGTCTTTTAGGTCCAAGTCTGTCTCCTCACTGTTGACAAGCCTTCCTGATACAGATTTGATGCCCCCACCCCTACCCCTCATGTCCTATCTGTCTTGATACATCTCTCCACCTTCTTGTTCAACATATATCCTCTCATTAAATGCTGCTTTTGTGACAGGGGACAGCCCCAAAAGTCCAAGTGAAAAAATTGACTCAACAGAACCATAAAGAAGTCATTTTCCTGCTTTATGCTCTTGTATCTTTCTTCACCATAACCAACCTTTACCCTAGGTGTTTGTAGTTTGGCAGTTCATGAAGCCCTGAGAGTATAATAAAAACCTTTTCTTCCTGAGTGTGGTAACAGGTGTTGAGCTAAAAAGACTTAGTAATTATTTGTATTTGTGTCCTACTTCTATGCTACTACAATTTCTTTGTTTAAATACATTGTGTTGGGGCAGCTAGGTGGCACAGTGAATAGGGCACCAGCCTTGGAGTCCAGAGGATCTGAGTTCAAATCCAGCCTCTTAACACAAAAACTAGCCTTATGACCTTGGGCAAGTCACTTAACCCCAATTGCCCTACCTTCCTCCCCTCTCCAAAAAAAGCAAATAAATAAATACATTGTGTCCATATTCAAAAAAAAAAAAGTCCAACAGCCTATGAAAATCATTAGCTTTCCATTTATTACTGATGGTGATAAAGAACTTTTTGTCCCTAGGGCAATGAAGCACCAGTAATGTGAAAGCAAAATAAAATGGTTGTGGTAGCATTATAATATTTTCAGCTGTTTTTAAAATTCTTGCCCACAGATTGATTCCTTTTCAAATCTAATTTTCTTCAGATCTTGAGTTGTGGGGCTTAGGATGATTTTCATGAGTAAAGTTTACAAATTTAGTCTGCTCAGTTCAGTGCCTTGAAATTCAAGAAGTGCTCATTAAGCACCCAAAACACTACATTTGACTAGATCTTTGCCATTATCATATTAAAAAGAAAGAGAAAAGACTAAATCAGGAGGAGGTAGCATAGTCCAGACTTGTAACTTTGATCATCAAACCCTAGGAAGAAGTGTCCTGTCACATGACCTTTTCTCAACTGACCAGAATGTAAACCATTAAGATAAAGAAAATGGGACATTGTGAGACTGGCTCTGTGTGGTTTGGGGAAGCTAGGTGGTGCCACAGTGCACGGAGTACTGGGATTGGAGTCCTGAAGACTCATCTTCCTGAGTTCAAATCTAGCCTCAGATACTAGCAATGTGATCCTAGGCAAGTCACTTAACCGTGTTTCCCTCAGTTTCCTCAACTATAAAATGAGAGAAGGAGAAAGAAATGGCAAACCACTCTAGTATCTTTGCCAAGAAAACACCAAATGGGTTCAGAAAGATTCAGACGCAACTGAAAATAGCTAAATTAACAACCAAATAATATCTTGCAACTCAGAAACAAAGAACTCATCACTTTGATTCAGGAAGACCTGGATTCAGATCCTGCTTTGGCTACTTACTAGCTGTGTGACAGTCACTTAGCCTCTCTAAGTCACAGTTTCTTCATCTGTAAAATGGAGACAGTAATGGCACCCAACCTCCCATGGTTGTGAGGGTCAAGTAAAGTAACAACGTATGTAAATCACTTTGAAAATTGTAAAGCATTATATAAATGTTGGCTCTTATTATCATGTTGTTGTTTAGAATTTTCCATTATCTACACTTTCTGAATAGAAGGTCACTAACCATGATATCATGGTCATTGTCCGGTAGCAAGTAGAACCCTAAATCTTGAAGGGGCTCCAAGATTCCAATCCAAAAGTAAATAATGTTTATGGCAAGGGTATTTTAATATTTTGCTGATTCAACAATGAATATTTACAAAATGTTATCCAAAGCCCCTCAAATGCCATAAAATATTTCATTTACGGGTAATATGCACTTCAATGAAACTTTTAGGAATTTGCCACTTATCAAAGATTATTTACTTTCTTATGAGTTGACTCTGATCTCATGGGGAAAGTGCTAAAGGCAGTAGAAAGCAATCTATAATCAGGTCAAGAGAGATAGACCTTGTTAGCTAAATTCAGTCTTTTTATTTTCCCATATGTAACTATTGCAATGCACTTCTGAGTGGTTATGCAGACATCAATAGAATATAAAAAAATAGAAATCAGTTTATTTTACATTTGATAAAGGGCCATGAAATTCCTGAGAGTCTTTCTGAAATTTTCACTTAAGGATACAACACTTCTAATTATACCGTGAATTAGTCAGAAGAAGTACTAGCTTTTTTGGTCAAAGAACCTGGATTCAAGTCCCAGCTCTCAATACTTAGTCTGGTACTTAATTTTATGAACTATAAAATGAAAGATGTGAATTAGATTACCTCTAAGGTACTCTTTTCTATCTGTAAGTCTATGATCTCATGGAAGGAAGTGAAAGGAAGGATGCCCAGATTTTGCCTCCTTGAGGACAAAAAGATACCAGAGAGAGGGGAGGAAAAAAGTAATAAGTTAGTAGCAATTTTATGTGATGGTAATGGTGCTCTGAAAGCATCTAGCTTTTACAGAGATGGCACTATAGAAAGATACATTGCTTTATGTAATTAGCAAGTGCCAGTGACTTATAGTTATTTCTTTAGCTAAGTAGGCAGTAATTAAGGGGGAGGGACCAGTCTGGGTGATTGTATATACTAATGGTTTTTCTCGATGATAATGCTTAACACAGGAACTGATACTCCTCTCTGATTTTTTCTCCATTTCTATTCCTTTTATACAGCATCTGTTTTCTACATCTATATATTAGAATTTTCAGAGCATCTATCATCTGTCATTATCCTGGCTTGTGGAGATTTTTTTTAAAAAATGCTTTAGATGAATACATATAATAAAATAAAGTCCTTATGTCCACGTATTTCTGAAAGGAGTTTGCACATACTTTATGAAGTAAAGGTTCAACCTCTTTTCCCATTTATTATTTGGAGTGTGTCATCTTCAGTCAACCTAATTACCTCTATAAAAAATGACTCTTCCCAGTTCAGAATATGATATTTGCTGTCTTATGAGAAAATCTCTGAAATCCTCTTCATTCAACTGGTCTACTCCAAAAATGTCAGTCACCTATGGGAGGCTGATTTAAATATAGAGATTTACTTAAGATTTATAGAGCTCTCCAAGGGAAGAGTTTCTTTGGACACAAAAGCCAGGTCACTTTCAATAGATCATTTTATTTATCTTGACACACAGAAACAAATCTTTTCCAAATATGAAATCAGTCAGCTGAGAGGCACTGAAAATGCACTTCTGGGCCTCATTGCCCCTAGGAAAGAATAATGATAAGTACCTGCATGACCCTACAAATGAGAATCTGGAGATGTTTCTGAAAACCAGCAGCTGCAGAAGTTGATTTTGCCTGAAAGGAACCTGGAGCAATTGTGTTTGTTTACCATTTGGCAATACCCTTAGTTTTTATTGACTCTGCACTACTGTGATAAAGATAGACAAGGCAAACTCTAGCATTATTTTCTTTGTCATTACTGAAACAGTTGTAGATTTCTAAGGTAATGAAGATAAAACTGTTATCATAGTATTACACTCACATATTGTATTCAAGACTTTGTCAGCAGTCCCCTGTGTTCAGAGGTTTATAATTCACAGAATCACAGAGGCCAAAGAAAGAACCTCTGTGGTCAGCTAGCCCAAACCATACCTGAAAATCCATGTCCTCTATTTACCCAAGAAGGGGTCACACAGTCTTTGTTAGAATATCTCCAATGAAGGGAAAACTCACCATTTCCCAAAGAGGCAGATTCTACCTTTTGACTGTTCTAGTTATTAGGAACTTTTCCCTCAAATCCACACTAAATTTCATTTGCTCTGTATAGAAATGTCATACAAAGTCATCAGGCTGAAGATAATATTTTAAATCTTTGTTAGTGCTCCGATTGTGTGGATATGTGCATTTAGAATACAGTACTAATTTCTGTTTAGTTTTGTACTCATATATCACAAAGTTTTCTTTTTCTTAAACAATCAAATTTGTTTTGAAAAATATAAATTATCACATAAACAAATGTAAAAGAGTATAACAAATTTGTTTTTAACCAGTGGGGTCATACCAGTGTTTAAAAGGTAGTGTTAAATGTAATGAAAGAAAATGAGGTCCTATATATCAAGAATTGAATTTTTAAAGAATTCTCTGTCTACTATGTTGTTTCCATTTTAGTCTAATGGTACCTCTTTTACACATCTATTTGTAGGCCTTCTTCTGATGCTAAAGCTCAGATTGAACAGAAGCTAGCAACAAATGCTACAGACAAATGAAACAAGAAAAAGAAAATTACTTTTGAAGTTGTATTTGGCAAAAAAGGGGAACATAAAAGATAGGACTGTTACTCAGGGTAGATGGGGCAATGTCAGTGGATGACAGAAAACAGAATGAATCAACTTTGATTTTACAACTGTTTTCTTTACCACTGTCAACTAAAGTCTGATTCTAATGTCTCATGACATGGAGATGATTCTAGGTTCTCAAAAGTTACACCAGTGAAAGACAAATTCTGGAATGTCTGACCAAGCTGGATATCTTTCAAGTATGGGCCTAGTAACATATTGGATTTCTGTTGATTATAAGACTGATTATAAGTTTGGAGAGGTTAGCTACAGAGTAATTAAAATGTTTGGCTCCAACAACTCTTGAAGATTTTATGTTATTATAAAAGGGTTGCTATCTGCTTCAGTAGGTGAAATTACAGTTTCCTGAAGTAATGAGGTATTTATCTGCCAAGGAGAAGCATTATTAACTGGAAATAGAACAAAAATGGTTACCAAAGGATTGTCACCCAAGATGGATAAGAAGATGAGAGTATTCAGCTGCTCTTGATGAGTTTAAGTTATCAAACTAAGAGAAATACATTCCAGGGTCCTGAAAAAAGTGGCTTATATGATTGCTCAGCTATTGTCAATGATCTTTGAAAGATCATAGAAAATGGAAGAAGTGCAATAGGACTAAAGAAGGGAAAATGGTTTTCAAATTCAGATTTTCAAAACAGGAAAGATAGTGGAGTCTAGAAATTATAACCCAGGAAGCTCAAGAATTAGTTACTGTGACGTTTCACCTAGAATATGTGCTTAAAAAGGGTTTGTAAGCATTTAAAAATAGGTCAGGCTAGACTAACTTCATATCCATTTGACAGGATCACTATATTGATAGAGCAGGTGAATGTTATGTAATTTGTTTCAGCAAAGCATTTGATAAAGTCTCTCATGTAAGCCTTGTGGACAATATAGACAGATCAGGGATAAATAATAACATTAAGTTGGATTTAGAGCTGGTTGAATGATTGAGTCCAAAGCATATGTTAATGACTTATTGTCTACTTGGAAGGTCTTGGTGGAGTGTGTCAGTGACTAGTCCTTGACCATTCTTACCTTTGTTGTTGGACATTTTTATTAATGACATGTTTGAAAGATTAGAGTACATACTTACCATATTTCCAAAATATGCTAAACCATGAGGCATAGGAAACATATTGGATAACAGAATCAGGGTTACATGAAACTCTCCAAAGCCTGGGATACTTGGTAAGCAAATGGAATGAAACCTAGTCAGGATTAACATAAAGTCTTTTGGCTAGAATCAATAAACTGAACCTCACAAGTATAAAATAGGGAGGCTAAGGAGCAGTCATTTCAAGAAAATACAATACTTTTAAGCTCAAAATGAATTGTCCAAGTATAGCACAAGTTGATGAGATTTTTATACTACAGAGTGTCTGTAACACAAGAGGAGATAGTACCTCTCTGTACTCTGCCTTAATAAAATCACGATTGGGGCAGCTAGGTGGCGCAGTGAATAGAGCGCCGGCCCTGGAGTCAGAATCCACACAAACAAAAAAAACCTAGCCGTGTAACCTTGGGCAAGTTACTTAACCCCAGTTGCCCTAAAGGGGCGGCTAGGTGGCACAGTGAGTAAGAGCGCCGGCCTCGGAGTTGGGATGACCCGAGATCAGATCCGGCCTCAGAAAATGAGCACCCACGCATAAATAATGACTAGCCGTGTAACCTTGAGCAAGTTATTTAACTCCAATTGCTTTAAATAACAAAAAATAAAATAAAATAAAATAAAATCAAATAAAATCACGATTGGACTAGTATGCCAAATTACAGGTAGCACATCTTAGGAAAAGTACTGATAAGCTATATTTTTCCTAAAGAGAAGTAACCAGGATGGTGAGGAGCCTTGAGATAATGTCATGTAAGGATCAGTTGAAGGAATTAGGTATATTCTCTGAGGAAGAGGAAAAAAATAACTAACATTTATATAATATCTATTACATTTTAAGCAGTGTTAAATGCCTTACAAATATTATTTCATTCAAATCAACAATCCCATGAGATATATACTATGGGTATTATTATCTCATTTTAATATACACATGTGGTAGATATTACCTGATGATAGTAATTAATATTTATATAATGTTTTAATGTTTGTAAAGCATTTTACATAGGTTATATCATTCCAATCAACAACCCCATGATGTAGATACAATGATATGGATACTATGAATATTGTTATCTTCTTTTTCAAATGAGGAAAACTAGGCTAAAAGTTGTTAAATTCCTTGTGTACAATCACCAGCTAGTATTGTGACCACCTCTTCCTAACTTCGAGTCTATAACTCTATCCCCTATACCATGCTGCCTCAGATAAATGATCTACAAGCATGTGAAGAGAAGTTATGCTTGTGCTACTTGGCCTGAGAGGGAAGAACTAAGAGTAAATGGGTGGAAATTGAAGAGAGGTTGATTTTGGCTCAATGTAAAGAAAAAGTTCTACTAATTAGAGTGATTGAAACCTATAATGGAATGCTTTGGTAAATCAAGGATCCCTTTTTATTTGAATTCTTCAAGCACACTCTGGATAGCCTCTCATTGAGGATGTTGTAAGGGAAGACTATTGTCCATATATGGATTGGATTAGACAGCCTTTGAGGTTTCTTTTAACTCTATGATTCTGTGGCTTTCCATGTATAAAATGGATCTAAAGGATCTAAAATCTTTTTTTTTTAATCTGTTAACTCAGAAAAGTTTTAACTGACACGTAGAATTTTCACCAGCCTTTTGCACATTCACCAGCACTAAGCATGAAAGGTATGGATAATACTGATGTTATAGGCCATAATTTCATTTTTTTTCCATTATAATTTTCTCCTTGTGCTTCATTTTTTCATAGTGGTGACCCTGGATGGGTTTCCTAAAAATAAGTTAATGAAGCACAGCTTATAAGAAGTCCTGACAAACTGTAAAAGTAAATTTGGGCCTAGCAACAAATTTTTATCCTAGGAGCAGTCTAATAGTGCTAAAAGGCTAGCCACTAAGTCATGAACTGCTTTACCCCCAGAACACATAAAACCATCTACTAAAGTCTAGAGGGAATATAGTCTAGAGATTGCACACATCGATGAGATGAGAGATAATTTTTAAGTATTTTCTGTCCCCGTTTATCTCTTTCCCCTAGTCTTTTAGTGTCCTGAACCTATGAATGGGGTGGGGCACAGGAGGGAGGGAATGGGCAAAGGATCATATTTGTGATTGGATCCATTAAGGGCGCAATATAATTTGGTATCTGCTCTGCAGCATACAGTCTCAGAAAGTTTCCTAGACCACTCAGCTAGTATATGTCAAAAGCAGAAATTGAATCCACATTTTCCTTATTCTGAGGTCAGTTTTCTATCCACTGTGTTATTTCTACCTCTAATAGAACTGAACCTATATAGACCATACAAGATTAGAAATAGGATTTATCTTCTATCTCAATTGTTTTAGTTTACAGATGAGGAAACTGAGGTCCAGTTAAGTAACTTACCCAAATCAAAACACTAGTAAATGGCAGAACTAGAACTAAACTTCACATTTCCCATCCTTGAGTCAAGGGTCTTTCTTCTAGATAGATCAGTCTGACTCTTCTGGGCTAAATGGAATACTTGGTCTAAGTGTCCTCATAAGCTTCGGGCAGAATTGTGAGAGGCAATGAGTTAATAGCTATGATGATCTGTGAAATAAAAATGCTATATAAATACCAAGTGTTACTGAGATTTACATTTTTGTGAACCAAACATTCTATCTCCCTGCCCAAAAGATTCATAAGAATATTTAACACCCGTCTATGTACCAGATGGATCGTAATGACAGATGATGGGTCCTTCCTAACCCTTACGTTCTGTTTTCAGAAGCCACATTTCAAAACAATTCTAGTTCTTTGTTAAGAATTATTGTGTAAAAGCATAGTATACACCCTGAAATTTTATCAGCTAGGACTTTAAAGAGTAAATGAGTCATTTGTTCATGAATACACCTACCTACAGATAAGGAAGCAGGTTGATGATGACACTATCAGAAGGCTATGTATGTTTATCAGGTCTTAAATATATTCTGATATAGTTGTAATCTAAGTGTTATGGTATATAGGATTGTTATGATGTATAGGATATAGTTCAATATCTGTAAGTATTTATAAAAGACCAACGATATAGAGATCAGAATATGTTCATAGCACATAGTCATCGAGAACAATGTAGAATGAGAATCAAAATTAAATAAGTACTAGCTCCTGTGGAAGAGACTTTGGTGGTGAGAGTGTCAAAGAAAAAGAAGAAAAAGGTAGGAAAAAACTTGTTTTGAAAACATTATAACCTCACTTTAAAAAAAAGGGGGATCCCCTAGGAAGACATAGTGAACCTCTTTTCTAGTGAAAGTATTAGTGACAGACTCATGGTAGGGGTCCAGGTGGCCCCACCAATTACAAAATCCCCAGAATTGTAAAATGTATATTTATCATCTCGTGTCAAAATATTCATTTTAATATTCAAACATTTATGCCACATAACAAACTGTAACCATATGTTTATTTGTTATATTATACCACTATAACATAAATAAATATTTACAGAAAAGTAATTCAGTCATAGCAATATTAGAAAAGGTTCTTTTTCCTAGTTTGCTTTTTAAGGAGAAGACATCAGACACATAGAAACTCATTTTAAATGATGTTAAATTTGTTACATGTTGACAAGAGCCAAGGAGTTCAATATTTTAAGGCTGACACTCCCCCTTTTAACTAATGTTGTTTTATTTATCTTTTCCCCAATAGTGTGCATTAAAGATGGAGTGTTATCTCAGCTTTGAATTTTCTGGCTTTATGTCACAGTTTTAGCTTTATTTGAATGTACTATTCAGTATTTAATAAAGATGAGTTACACTGTTGAGCTTTCATTTAAGCAGACATTTTGGTACATAGCCTTCTTTTTTCCAAAGTTCATTGGGGTTTGGGGTTGGTTTTTTTTTTTTGTAATACAGAAAAATTTTAGACTTTTAAAATATTTATCAGCAGACTCAGTTCAAATATCATAGTTAAAATGGCAAGAATAATTAATTGAAATACAGTATTGAAATATCTGGAATATGTTATTCTTTCTTTATAAAATATCTTATATACCTTATCAACAGCCATTGTTAAAATAAGTGAAAATAAATTTAAGGGCCCTGGTTTATAAACACTACTTCAGTGTAGAATTTGACAGCTGAGACTAGCCCTATACCTACATTCAGGAGATGGGAAATTAGGATAAAGCATTGACTCTTCCCTTTAACATGTCAGGAGATTGTCTCAAAGAACTCTTTATCCAGATGGATAAGCTAGCAAAATTTTATGAGAAAGAATCTTTTCTTGATTAATAGTTGTTGACTTAGTTTCCTAATTTTTGACATTTTCTTGTTTCTTGTAAGCATGTTGATAATGTAACATTAAACTCAACTGTTTTTAATTTTCTTTTAGCATATATTTTAGCAACAAATTCCTCCATATGTTAAGTCTTGGTATAGTATTTCATCTTTGTGGTGCTAGAACTGTATTTTTTTAAAGTTATCAAAATGAATATAGTATATGAAAGCTCAAAATCACTGTTTTATCCATAGTAATTTTAGCTCTGTTCTTTTTATCCCACTTTTTTTTCTTTCAAGAACATGTAATTGAGAGTGGTGGGACACCATTGCTGTCATGAAATTTACTATGTTCAATTCAAATTGGGGATTTGTATTAAACATCAATTTCAGGATCACAGGTTCTGAAATCATTGAGCAATGCCCTGATTTCTTGGTGGGGAGTGGTTGGGGGGAGGGTTATTTGGTTGGTTGGTTGGTTTTTTCCCTACAAGTAGAAAAGAGGATGGCTGCTTTCATTTTATTCAATTATCATTGTCTCTAATTTGAGTAGGAAATTATCTGTGGTCTCAATATCAAATGACTTAAACCTTTTCATTTCCATCATTAATTGATTGAATTTCATTTTGAAAGAATTTTCCTCTTTTAACAAGAACCTTCTATTGTTGTCTCATTGTATCTATATAAAATTTATTTTCCCTAATATAATATTTGATGTGTCCATCTTGAACTACTGGACAACTTGAACCTTTCTTGTACAAATGAATCTGTCTTACATCCTGTGTCAAGGTTTGAACTTTCCAAATTATGTATTTCAGACATTGAGAAAGAAGGGACTTAATGGTTGTGACAGTCCAGACCCTGATGCAGACGATTCAGTAGGTCACAGCCCTGAGTCTGAGGACAAGTACAGGAAAATTAATGAAGATATTGATCTAATGATCAGCAGGCAAAGATTGTGTGTAAGTACCGAGAACGCCCTTCGTTTTTTTTTTACTTCTGATATTTCTCTGAACCTGGCAGGCATTGAACAAGAAAGAAAACAAAGGCTGTGAAAGCCCTGATCCTGACTCCTCTTATGCACTCACCCCACGCACTGAAGAAAAATACAAAAAAATTAATGAAGAGTTTGATAATATGATCAAGAGTCATAAAATTCCTGTAAGTACCAAAGGGAGATGACTGGTCTGCTGACAACTGCTGCAGTAACAAACCTTAACACCTTCAGTTCTGGCTTACTCTAGTCAGTATCTGAGAGAAAAACAAAAAGTTGCCCGAGTAAAAATAAAACTAAACTCAAATAGCATTTCCATACTTGCAAAGTGCTTCATATATTTGTATCTATATCATCTCATTGCCGGTGATAGCTCATTTTCAGAGTATCTCCTGAATATGAGCATTCTTTGATTTGAAGTTATTTTGTTCTAAATAGTAGGAGTTTAGGAAGCACATTTTAGGACTGAAGACTCACAGGGGAGAAATAGGGATGTGACCTATGACTACTACATTGTCATGGGTTACTCCTGGATGCAAAAAACGCCCTCTATGAAAACAGATTAGTATCTGTCCTGTAACGTTTAATCTTAGAAAGCTGCCAAGAACACTGAAAGCTTAAGTAACGTCCCCAGGATCACACAGCCAGCATTTATCAGAATAGGGACTTGAGCCCAGGTCTTTCCTGGCTCTGAAGCTGACTCTTGATACCCTATACAATGTTGCCTCTCCTACAAGGAAGTTAAAAGTTCAATAAAACATCCCCCTGACTCTTCTACCATAAAATGTACATCACTAATATAATCCATTGAAGGAAAATACTGGAAATCTTCCTGGGAACAAGTTGAAAATATTTTCAGTGTTCACATGTAACCAAAACACATGCAGGACTAAAATTCTCTCAACTCACCTAACAAAGACATCACACAAACATTCTTCTTCTAATGAGACCAGATCCTAGATCTCTATGCTAAGTTCAGTAACAGCACTGAAGGGTTAAAGCTATTTGCTCGCTGCAGAGAAACAGACTGCATGAAAACCTTATAGTAAAATTTGTGTGCTGGGGTGACGTTACAGCTTGATGAGGAAATTTGCTTCGCCGACATCACCATTTTCCATGCTTTAACATTTGGCTAAATTTTGTCTTAACTAAGTCAAAATCTCTAACAGTCAGTCATATGCCTTGCCAGATACTTGAGAAATAACTCTGCATGTGCTATTTTGTTTACATACAAAGTAGAAGAAAATACATGCCCTGATTAAATATTGTCGCAATCCAAATAATGTTAAGTTTGTGATATAAACTGATGAAATTCAAAGCTGACATGCTTTTTTGAATGTCTCTTGTTAATGTCACAACCTTAATCTTATTTAAACTTTACAGGTGGTAATTAATTTCTCTTAAAAAGTACCTTTTCATTTAACCATAGCAGCCTTAACCTGAAGGAGATAGACTGGTCTCCATAGTGAGAACATGCTAGACAGTTAACATCTATTATTTCCTATTCTAGAAGAAAAACTCCATGCCAAAGAAGTTCTTAACTTAATTAGTAGGTATTTTAATCATATCGATGCTTGTCGAATTCATAATTTTTTGCTTAAGTAGATTTTATGTCAACGGCAGTTATTGTCTAGTTGGATTTATACTGTATATTAAGAGAATATAAAGTATCCTAAGTTTTAAGATGTTCTAAAAAAAAAAGAAAGAAAACTACTTATAGCAACTTTGTGGTTGGAACTTTACCAAGTGTAGTTCTCTGTATCTAGGGAAGGCATGGAAAATGCCAGTCTTCAGAAATGTTTAATTTGACTAGCCATAAAATCAATTCTGCTTTTGGGAAAGAACACTAGAGGTCCAGAGTTTGTCATTCTTTGGTTTGTCATTCTTCTACCCACTACAGTATCAGTTATATGCTGAATATATAGAGGTTTTGAATTGTCTAATACCAGTTTCAGGGAGATTGTCATACGTTTACTTGTCATAGGAGCAATTATCCCACTCTAGCAAAGGATAATGTGCTAATCCCTGTTTGGGTGTACCTTTCCCTTCTTCCTTTATTTCCTGTATACTTTTTCTGTTTAGAAAACAACTGGATACATCCTGTTTGGTGATTGCCTAAAGTAAACCTTGATAAGCAGCATTACTTAGGATCACTTTGTTGTTTTCTGTATAGGTGGGGATGCACTCCATCTCTAAAGATGCAGTGGTTAAAATATCTCTGTATTCCTTCACTACACATCTTCCTTTCACACACAGAATAAAAAACCATGTTGCATAATTTCTCAAAAGGTTCAATAATTGATAGCACAAGAATCAAAATCAAATTTGATTAATTCAAAAATATTCATTAAATATATCCTATGTTCAGGGTACTGTGTGTGCTAAGCACTAGGTAATTTTGTTATTTACTATATGCATATATGTTGTTTCCCCGATAAAAACTAAGTTTCTTATTTTTATCTTTGTATCACCAATGTCCAACAAGGTGCCTAGAAAACAGTAGGTACTAAATAAAAGCTTATTGGTTGGTTGGTAAAGATGAATGAGACATGTCCATAGTCATCAAAGAATTTATAACTTAGTTTTGTAAAACCTGTCTTAGTCAGTCCCTTCCTCTCTATTCACAGTTACACCATAAATCCTAGTTAGCATTTGTCTTTACTATTAATTCTAATTGCCTCTGAATAAGGCTTCTTCCATTCTTTCCAACCTCCCTTTCATCCTTCACACTGCTGTTAAATTTTTCTTCCATCAATACAGATGTGATTATGTCATTACATTATTCAAATGTCTTTAGTGGCTTTGTAATGCTTTCCGAAAGAGATTCAAACTCCTTAGCCTAGTATTTGTGACCATTCACAGTGTTCTATCATATCTAACTCTTTGTGACCCCATCTGGGGTTTCCTTGGCAAACATACTGGAGTGATTTGCCATTTCCTTCTCCAGTCCATTTTATAGATGAGGAAACTGGGGCAAATAGGGTTAAATGACTTACCCAAGGTCACACAGCTATTAAGTGTCTGAGGCCAAATTTGAACTCAGGAAGATGAGTTTTCCTGACTCTAGGTCTGACACTATGCCACCTAGCTGCCCACCCTACTGGTCCAAACTTATTTCACACTACTACTATTACTACTGCTACTACTACCATTACTGCTGCTGCTACTACTACTACTGCTGCTGCTGCTGCTGCTTCTACCACGCCATACACTCACACACATAAAAATACACTACACACAAAATAAATTGGACTACTTGCCATAAAAATATACTCTCACTTCCCTCTATTCCAGGAACTACCCTCCTCTTCCCTCTAGTCTTTACTTATTGAAATTCTGTTCCTCTTTTAAGGATACTCAAGCTCAAATTCCAGTTCCTCCATGAAGTCCTCCCTTATATCCCCACCAGTACCCATTAATAATGGTCCTTCATTCCTTGGAGTCAGTCAATCAACAAGCATTTATATTAGGCACCTACTTTGTACTATACTGAGTACTGAAGTCACAAGAAAGACAAAAGACATTCCCCGATCTCAGTGAGCTCCCAGTCTAATGGGAGAAAACAACATGCAAACAACTCTGTATAAACAAGATACATACAAGATACTCTAGAGGGTAATCACCAGAGGGAAGGTGTTAGCACTAAAGGGGATCAGGAAAGTCTTCTCGGGCAATGTGGGATTTTAGTTGGGACTTAAAGGAACCCAAAATATATCTGCATTTTTTGCTTTCCTTCTGCGTGTATCATCTATCATGTTATGTGATAGTTCTTTATGTAGACGCTATTCCTCCTGGTATATTGTGAGTTTCATCAAGAAAGGACAATTAAGGGGCAGCTAGGTGGTCCAGTGAGTAAGAGCGACAGCCCCAGAGTTGGGAGGATCCCAGCCTCAGATACTTAACACCCACACAAAAAAACTGGCCGTGTGACTTTAGGCAAGTTACTTAACCCCAATTGCTTTTTAAAAAATCAATTAAAATAAATGAAATAAGACCATATCTTAGCTGATCTTGGTTTGTCCTCCAGCATCTGATGCAGTCCTCTGCATTATCAAGCATTTAATAAATATATGTGGATTATATAAGACTGGTACACAAATAATTACAATCTGTGAGAATATAAGTATATTGAAGGGATACAAAACAAAATACTAAGAAAGAATTTAAGAATGAAGAGAGTACTTTCACCTGGGGTTTTAAGGGAACTCTTCATGGAGATGATAGCACCTAAACTGATCCTTAAATGATAAGAGACTTTCAATAAATAGAAAGAAAAGCAGAGGGCAGTTTGAGGCATGCAGTATAGTTTAAGCATTAAAATAGAAAAAGGCAGCAAGAGACAAAGAAAAAGGTTATTTTATCAGTTCAACTAGTTCCCTACATTTAGGGGGCTAGAAGAGCAACAACTGAGGAACATAGGTAAAATTCAAAGAGGTAGAAAGAGAACCATGGGGATATACTATTGTCAGAGATAGTAGCTAGGTGACACAGTGGATAGGGTACTGGCCCAGGAGTCAAGAGGACCTGAGTTTAAATGTGACCTCAGACAGTTACTATCTGTATGATCCTGGGCAAGTCACTTAGCCTCTGCTTGCCTAGGAGACAGGTAGGGGGTTCAGTGGATAGAGCTCTAGGCCTGGAATCAAGAAGACCTGAGTTCAAAACCAGCCTCACACATTTACTAGCTGTGTGATCCTGGTCAAGTCACTTAGCCCATGTTTGCCTTAATTCACTGGAGAAGTAAATGGAAAACCACTGCAGTATCCTTTCCAAGAAAATCCCAAATTGGGTCACAATGAGTCAGCCACTACTGAAACAAATAACAACATGCTATCATCACAGAAGCTACGGAAGGAGAGGATTTCAAGAAGGAGGTCATCTAACATATCAGATACTGAGTAGATGTCAAGGAGGATGAGGCCTGAAAAAAAAAAAGATCATAGAATTGAATGATTAGGAGATCACTAAGAATCTTAGAGAAAGCAGTTACAGTAGAACAGTGAAGGTGGAAACCCACCTCAGTAAATTGTTAGCCCAGCACTTTGCCCTGTACCTTGCACATCATAAGAGCTTAATAAATATTTGTTGAATGAAAGCTGAGTTGAATGTGAACATCACAGCACACTGTGACAAAACTAAGGAAACAACACATTTGCTTATTACTTTAGTAAATCTTTTAGTTTCCATAGTACAAAGGGCCATGTTTTTGTCTAATGCTTCCAGTTGCTGTAGAATTTTTCTTTACATACAATGTTTTGGGAAGTTCCCACAGTTGCTAAAATGTTCAAAGCAGTGGCAAGTACAATCTTCTTTGTGTAAATGAACCCAACTTCTTTAAAAACTCAAAAGGACTATTTTTTTCAACTTCAAAAACCCAACCTAAACAACTCCCTTTTAAAGGAAAAAAATTTTCATTTTAGCTTCTTACTTATATGATAGAATTTAAGTGGATACCTAGGACCTAGCATCCTGCCAACATTTTTCAATTGCATAAAAATGAACTGTTTTACAGAGGATTTCTCATTTCTTGAAAATTCACAAATTATATTGAGGTTTATTGAGCTGATTTGGGGATTGCTACATTTTCTGGAAAAAAAAAAAGATTTGCTAGGTTTGGACAGAAATCATTACAGCAAAAAGAAACAACCACAGTTAAGGAAAACAAGTCAAAATAGAGTTAAGGACCTACTACTCACATTCACACATAAGTTGTAACTACTCTATGAGCAGGATACTTTATATGTTGTTGTTGAGTCATTTCAGGCTCTTTGTGACCCCATTTAGGGTTTTCTTGCCAAAGATCCTGGAGTGGTTTGACAATTCCTTCTCCAGCTTATTTTACAGATGAAAAACTGAGACAAATAGGGTTAAGTGACTTGCCTGAGACCATAGAGCTAATAAGTGTCTGAGACCAGATTTGAACTCATAAAGATGAGTGTTCCTGATTCCAGGCCTGTCATTGTATCTACTGTGCCACCTACCTGCCTTGAATAGCATACTACATGTGAATAAACCACATACTCACAAATCCTTTATTGGCAACATCATATACCCCAAAACTATGAATCGCAGATTGCTTCCTTTTGAACTCTTAAGGACAAGGAAGAAGCAGTTCCAAAATGCTTTGTAACCATATTTAATCCTTGCCCAAATAAGATAAAATAAAGGAAAAAGTATGTGAAAAATGAGATTTAATCAGGTTTTAGAAGGTGATTTTGGAATTTTTTTTAAATGACACTCAATTACCCAAATTATTTTTAGATTCAGAAGGTAAATCATATATTAAAAGCATCATGCCTTCTTTTTAAAAAAAAATTTAAGTCTAACAGAATATCCTGCTCATTTAAAATATTATTTGTGGCAAAATTGGGAAAATAGTGATTTTTGTAAACATTTACTGATAACTTTTTAATCTTTGCTAATTTTGAATACTTCATACAGTGAGAAGAATAAAAACACATAAATACTGTGCACTAGATTTCCCTCTTTTATATAATCTGTTCCCTATATTGAGTGCTCAGCATGTTTGGGGCTTAGCTACACTCTCCTTTTAAGTTTCCAGAATTTTTTCAGGCTTATTATTTGAATACTTTATGTATTTTTATATCTTTATAAAATATGTTCTAATATCCTTGATTTGAAAGAAAGAACGAAGGGAAAAGGACTGAACTGCTAAGCAAATAATCATGAACTAGTATACACTCTTCATTAAAAAAAAATTACAATCATAAAGTTGTGGAATTAGAGAGAATCTTTGAGATGATCTCCATCAAATTTTCACACACAACCCATTTTGCTGAGAAAATGAGCTGAAGAGATAAAGTGAAGGGGTGGTTAGGTGGCACAGTGAATAGAACACTGGCCCTGGAGTCAGGAGGACCTGAGCTCAAATCCAGCCTCAGACATTTAACACTTACTAGCCATGTGACCTTGGGCAAGTCACTTAACCCCAATTGCCCTTCCCCCCTCCATAAAACAAAAAACAAAAAAACAAGAGACAAAGTGAATTGCCTAAAATTACACAGCTAGTTTACTAGTTTAATCTAGACCTACCTAGTCCTAATTCTTTACTTCATTTTCATTCCATGACACCACACTTTTCAGCTGAATCATTTTTAGCTTGTAATTTTACCTCTTACTTTAATATGTTTAATTCATGATACAGATATGAAAATGAAAGAAGTAATAGAGAAGGTGTGGAAGAGGTCAACTCAAACATTCATTACATATCTTCTCATTTCATGAATTCGAAATTCCCAAAATATGCTCTCATAACCAAGTGATACCTATTTCTGATCTGTGGAATGCTATCCTGATACTCAAATCAAAGCTGTTTCATAGTGATTATCTTCCAAAACTATCCTAAATGCCTAATTCTGAATAATTACTCGGGGAGGGCAAGAAGGCATTGACCAAACAACTTACAGCATCTTGCACTTTATTAGACACTTGTGAAATGGGCATATTCTTTGAATGTATAGTCATAACCAACTACCCTTTACCCTGATAAGACCCAATCAGTTTTCAGAAAATTAATATTTTTATGGTCCTTGGGCTATCATGAGATAGTAATTGCATATTTATTGGTGGTTATAATGATCCATTATTAGCATGCTGCTAAAAGTATTTTTAATGAAAATAACCACAGGAAATCAGCTCTTAGTAAATAGGGGGGTGAGAGAGAAGAAGGAGGAGGAGGAAAAAAAGAAGAAAGGACAGGTGCATGGGTATCCATCTTTGGACTTTATTCTCTCCAGGGTCAAAGTGACTCCCAGATAATAAGATAGACACAATAGAAGACAGATGAATAAGATTTCACTTAATCCTGAAAAAGTTTATGTACAACCCAAAGGGATTCTTTCTCTGTCAGACAGTTCTATGGGCAATGCAGGAGAATGACTGTGTGCCAGTGAATACATCCAGCTTGTTTTTACTGACAATGATAAATGACCTTGGTAAATATTCTTACTCAGAAAGATTGCAGTTTTATCCCTATCCTATACATAAGAAGGACAGTTCCATCCTGATACTTTTCTTTTAAAGTCAAGTATATCTACTACAAATTAGAGCAGAATCCCATTATACCTACATCATAAGTTTTCTAAGTTAAAGTGGGAAAGATACATCATTATGAATTTGAACATTATTTTACCGTCAGTATAAATGATTCTCTGGTATACAGAGATGTACCATAGAGTGGGTTTACTTTACTATACATACACCTTCCATTAAGATTCGGGGCTCTAAAATGGCAAAGTTCTTTAAATTTTTATTTTTCATAGAATCATATCAGAAAGGGATCATGGTGGTCGTGAGTCCAACCTGTTCATTTTACAATGTTTACTAAGGTTGACAGGTTTACTTGCTCAAGGTCATTCCTCTAGTAAGTATCTGAAGTGGAACTCAATTTCAGACTTTGCTGACCAGCACTGTATCCACTGTGTCCACTATACCATATTGACTCTCCAAAGATAAAAGTTATACTTTGTTGATAAATATGGAACTTTAAAATTGATATTTGGGAAATAAATTGAGAGGCTATATGCCATAATATAGTGTTAGACCTGGAACCAGAAAAACCAACATTCAGATTCTAACTCTGACACTTATTAGCTATGTAATCATGGGCAGGCAACTTAACTTCCCTGGGTGTCAAGAGACTGGCTAAACCTACTAAGTTATGGATATATTATGGGCTATGGTGGTGGAGGGAATTCTCACACCTGTAAAATCACAAAGTTTTAATATGGTGATATAATAATTTCAAATTAAATTAAATTTTAAAAATAAATAACACTTTCAACATTAATGTCTATATGTAGCAGTAGAAAACAAGGACTACTGGGAGTCATGTTTAAATTTCTTTGCCCCTTTGACAGCTGATAGACTTTGAGGAGTTACACCAAAACAAATATTCTACCTATTCCATCCTGGTCTCAATTGATGGTTCTTCTTAGGGAAGAATTAGAATAAATACCATTTAGTATCTTGATTGGTGAAAAAGAAATCTTATTCATTTATGCCTATTTCTTCTATGATACAGTGTTTTACTTGGAAAAATTGCTTTCTCAATGGGCTACCAACCTTTCGGTACGTGTTATTCTTGTGGTATATTATCAACTAATGAAGTTTATTATTTCAATGTAAAAACAAGCATGGTGTCTTTCTAAAGCAATGTTTCATCTTTCCAACTGACCACAAGATGTCTACTAAGAGTAACTTTAATAATCTTGCTGCTATAAACTTTCATCCTCTTCTGAATGATAAGGAATCAAAGAATTAAGAAAGAAAGGAGACAGGAGGAATAAAGCATTATAAAGACTGTGGGACACTGAAGGGCATTATAAGATCAAATGATAAGAAATGGACAACAATACTATTATAGAACAGTCAAGAGATTTCAGAATTATCCTAGGCTAGACAAAATTAAATGGAGGATCTAAAAAGATGAAGAAAAATACTTCAATTTTTTTTCCATTTATATCCCTATGCACATGTGTATTTTCTATTATTTAAGGCTCACTTGAGATTATTTGAAACAAAACTCTCTATGTAAAAATTATTTATAGAATATTATGTTTATTTCCATTTTATGATTATATTATGTGAGAGTATGTGTATATCTATATATATACATATATACCATAATATATGAGATATATAAAGATATATATGCATGTATGTATACATATGTATGTATGTATATCCATCCTTTGGCAATTTTGTTGTTCAGTCATTTTCATCATATTTGACCCTTTCTGGCCCCATTTGGGGTTTTCTTAGCAAAGATTGGTTTGCCATTTCCTTCTCCAGATCGTTTTATAGATGAGGAAACTGAGACAAACAGAGTGAAGTGACTTGCCCAGGGTCATACAGCTAGTAAGTGTCTGAGGTCATATTTGAATTTAGGAAGATGAATCTTTCTTACTCCAATCCTGGTGTTCTATCCCACTGGGTCACCTACCTCCCTTTGGCAATGTACACAATGCAAATTTTCATTTCACATGTAAAAAGATGTTGTGAATTACTCAAGAGGCACAAGAATGTGCTTCTTAAGTATATTATCTAAAGCTGTTAGCATCTGGATAATTCAAAACAGAAAAGTACCATCACACAAAATGATATTTTTCATAAAATTTCCCCCAAAAAAGAGAGAGAAATCGGGATTTGGGGCTTTATCCTAATTAGCACCACTATATGCATCACTTTACTTAGATAATTACATAATTGCAAGCTCTCTCTAGGTGATATAGAATTACAGATCTTCCCATTCTGTCCATAGTAATATAGTTTGTAATATAATGAGTAAAGTATGCTCTAAAGCCAGTATAAGCCACCACCACCCTAAATTTGAAATGATTAGCCAGTACATAGCATTTGTACTTCTGTACATTTTGCACCCTTCTTTCATCTGCTCTCTTTGTAGTTATTTTCAACAGACAAAATTGCTCAAGATGTAATTACACATATATGTTGTTAACATGCCAGTAGATAACTTTGTGTTATGAAAATTTCTGAATAAATATGTTTTAAAAAGTAATTACATTAAAATTTCCCCTGTGTGGATCATAGATCTTACGTTTCTATTGACATTGAAGTCATCACCATCCAGTACCTTTGATCTTGAAATCATTTTTAATTCCTGATGAAGATATCACAAATGAACAATTATGACTTGTGACTTCATTGAACGGAATAAAAAAAGATGAAATCTAATGAAGTGGGTTTTTGTTTTAGAAAAAAGTGAAACAATTTATATAAGAAAATGTATTAACTGTATTAAACATCAATTTATGATTTTACCATCTTAAAAGCTTTTCCTAATGGTCTAAGATGTAACTATATAGTAATTTATCCTCAAAGCAAAAAAAAAAAAAGCTTTTTAAAGAGCTTTAACCACAAGCTACAAAATATTTGAATTAAAACAGAAAAGTTGTACTTTTATGACTATTGAACTTCTGTACTATTCTTGTCTCTTCTCTTTCTTATGTTCACACAGGCTGTTCCACCACCCAACTTTGAGATGCCAGTTTCTATCCCAGTGTCCAATCACAACAGTTTGGTATATAGTAATCCAGTCAGCTCACTGGGCAACCCCAACCTTTTGCCACTGGCCCACCCTTCTTTGCAGAGAAATAGTATGTCTCCTGGAGTGACACATCGGCCTCCAAGTGCAGGTAACACAGGTATGTACTGTCAAATATTGAATGTCAACAAATAATTTTTAAGAGGCTACTTTTAGCAAAAGAGTTATGGTATTTTATTTACTTGTACCAAGGCAAGGTGCCATCTCATCAATTCCAACATTATCCAAGTTATTAAGAGAAAAAATCAGAAGCCAAACCATTTCTAAATTCTATGCAGTATAAATCTGTGATATGTTTATATTGGAATCTTTTGAAAGAATGCTTCGCAGAAAGTAGTTTTGAGTCTGCTTGGGCCTATGGATCTGCATTATAAGAAATTAAGTACTTTATTCACATTTCTTAAAAAAAAATTTCCTTCAAAATGTCTAAGTAGTTAGCCCATAAAACCTAAGGAAACATTTGTTACCCGTTAATTGTTTCTACTCTTTCAATTTTAAAAAATGCATAAAATGCACCCATATATGCCTCTTTCTAGTTTATAGAAATTTAATTGAATTTCTCATTTGATAACATTAAAACTAATCTTAAAATGCAAACATTTTAAAAGTGCATTATTTTTAATATGATTGTCTTAAAATGTAAATGCTTCTTTTAAGAAGAGAAAAATAAAAATAAAACAAGAAGCAGCTATTGAGCTATATGAGATCACCTGAGAAAGAAAAACAAGCATGTCTTTTCCAAAAGAGAAATATGCTCTTTTTGGAAAGGGGGAAAAAGTGGAATTATAGTTAAGAGACCTGTATGGAGCCCTCACTCCACTTCTTCCTGCTTGTGGACCTTGAACAAGTCTCTTCTCTTTCTTATGCTCTTTCTGTACAGAATGAAAAAATTAGACTACCTAATTCCAAAATTCCCTCCTAGTCCTAAAAATAATGAAACCTTGAAAACACTGTCAGTCTTGCTACTTAGCCTAGGAAGTAATCCCAAGAGCAGTAAGGCAGTACTACGTGCAAAGAACTGGCCTCAGAAAACTGGTATTCAGACATGACTTCAAGCACACATCATACCCATGTGATGTTGTATGACCATTGTGAGCTTCAGTTTATCAATTTGTAAAATGAGCAAAATAATCTTGACCTTATATATCACACAGAGATTTGAGGAAAGCAAAGTTGCAAACATAAAAAGGAACTATTCCTTTTTATTTATAAAGGAGCTTATCCTTTCCTCTATAAATGAAAACAAATATGATAGGATAGAGATTGCACTTGTGATTTTGTTGATGTAAACTTCCTTTGTGGATGCAATTTGGCACCTCTTGGCACTCTCTAGTCTGATAGTTACCTGAAGCCCTAAGAGCTTTAGTGACCGCCTAGGATCCTGGATCCTAGGCAGTCACTAGGAATGGGAATTTAGGTCTTCCTGGCTTTGAGGCCACAATGCCCTTTGAGAGCTTCTTAATTCTTTTTCACCAAATTCTACTCTGAAAATAAATTTTGCTTCTATATTTTACAATCAGCCATTAACATAATAAACACTACATTAAGAATCTTGTCTATGAATCATTAATAAATAATGGACAAGGACTTTAAAAAAAAACTTTCTTGCACTTGTTTCACATACTTTATTTGGGAGAGAGAGGGTTATGTGATTTGGCACAATTGCTTCCAAGTAAACAGTTTTTCCCGTAGCATCTGATGGAAGGGGAAAAACAATTTAGCAAAACTTTAACAAAGAAGGATTATCTTCTTGCTGCTGCCACCACAGAGATATCTTTGAGAAGGACAAATACTAAATAGTAGACCTGTTTGCATGGGCAGTTGATAGATGAAGGTAGTTTCAATTTTAGGAGGTAAGAACATTAATTGTGTAAGAGATCCAACATCAAATGTACAGTGATAAGTATTTATTGGTACCTGCCTCACCAAGCTATTTTGTTGTGTATTTGGTTTTTATGGGGTGATTACCTTAAAAATAATTATCTTGGCAAAAAAATAAAAATAGTCAGACCACCCAGGTGTGACTTTTTTGTAAAAAGTGTAAGTTTTCTTGGACAATGTCAGTAGTAAGAAAAAGACATGATCTTGGCACAGCATCAGTATCGAATGTATTTTAATGTTTGAGCACGGAATGTCATGATGAAACAAATATGTCAACTGTAGTATGACTTGGGGGCACTCTGCAATTTCATGGTTGTTTGAGGGGTAAGGTATTAATGATGTTGTGGGGTTTTTTTTTTCAGCCATTTTTGTTTTGACAATTTCCTCTTAATCCATAGGTGGTCTGATGGGCGGGGACCTCACAACCGGTGCAGGCACCAGTGCAGGTAATTGAAACAATTTTGCACAATCCGATCTTTTTTGGGGGGTGGGGGTGGATTCTTATAATGAATGTTATGCAGTGAGATAATCCAGAAAGTAAAATGGCAAGGCAGGGGGGGAGTGGGGGGGAGGAGAAGGGTTGAGACAATAAAAGGAAAAGCCTGCCCTTTTAACTATCTCTCAGGTGAATCGTATTCTGAGGGGGGTGACTTATTAAATGATACCTTAGTAATAACCTTTTTTATTGAATAGTACCTTAGTTAATGAAACTTCAAAAAGTATGCAATATATAATCAAGGGACCTGAGCATTCAGAATGGCTGATTAAATTCAAGGCACCATTACAAGGAATAATAAGGGTACCATTAAAAGGGCATATCACTTACAGTGTCGAATATTTGAGTCACGCTAAATGTGACTCTCTGCTTCCAAAGATGAATTACCTTCCCCAGGCCTAAAGTAAGAGAAAGCATCATTGCAGGCATTTGAATTATACATAACAATATAATTTATAAAATAAAATCATAGTTGGAATTAAAATGAGCATAGATATTAAATAAGAGAAATGAAGGGGGAAAAAAACCTTTGGTTTGTTTCTACATATCTAAGTCCTTTATACTGTGGCCTCAGTGGCATATTCCATCAAGGTTCAGTATTAATTCATAATAATGTGATTATTAAGATATTGATGTCATTTTTGATGCAAAGGCAAGAAGATACAGTACTTTCAAATGCCAACTGCAGTTCACTGTTGGTATAGGAAGTAACCATGGCAATTTTTCTGCAGCTGAGGCTATGCTGTACATTTTAAATTGCAGAGAGTGCATGAATGACATGAGGTTATGTTTGAAATGTCAGAAAAGGATTCAAGTTTATTAAAATATTCATGGATGATCTAGTTAAAATATTCTGCCAGGGTCAGATGTAATAAACAGCTGATCATAAGAAAAAGGGATGGATTTGGGGCTTTAGCCTTTACACCCCCAGAAAAAAAATGCACACAAAACATTTAACTCTATCCATTCAAAGATAGTATTTCTCTCCTCTGATTTGAGGTTTTTTCCTGTCTTGCATTCACTGACCAATGCATCCAAATCATGAAACCCATAACAGGAATTTCACTAATTTGTTACAACTTACCCATAATGTCTCCTCTTTGAAGTGAACCAAAAAGGGTTTTTTTTTTTTCATTTTAATCCAGCAAATAAATTTGAGTCAGAAGCAAAATTACCTATTTTCTCAAATTATTTACATCACCTAGAATAGTAGTACTTTATGCCCAAACAACTTTTGTTGAATAAATATTGTACCAATGACAGGGCAACCCTAGAAAATCTAAATCTATTCTACCAATTCATGCTTTTAGTTCAAGTTGTGCCAAAACCTGAAGCCAGAGAGAAGTGGAAGGAGCCTCAGAGACCTAGGAAAAAAAGACTCAAGGAACAAGATTATACATTTGCCTTATTGGCACAATGCTCAAGACATTAGGAATTAGTTCCATTGTCAACTTCAAATCAATATTAGTAGATAGACTAGTCCTCCACTAACAGAAAGTACACTCAATTTTATGTTAACCTACATCAAGTCATAGTATCATAAAAAAAAGTTCTTAAGATGTGTAGTGTTCCTCCCCATTGCATGACCACTACCAATTCTATTCAATTTTAAATGTTTCTAGGTAAGGAGTGTCCAATAAAGTCACCTTATGACTATTGCCCAAGATTTATGATAATGATCTAGTCAATATATCTTGATGAATAGAAGCCTGATTTGTTCAGAACAGGGTACTTATTTCCCAGTTTTCATTGGTTTGTGAAATAACTACAGCTCCTTTGGAATTTTTTCAATCAGGACATAGAGGAGTTGTGGTTCCTGGGAACACCTGTTGTAGATGCCACTTAGTCTTCAGCTTAGCTCTCACATCCTACCCATAAACGGAGTCTTCTTCCCTTCTTTCTTGTACAAGACATGATCATATGTCTAGGCTGAATATATCTCTGCTGATGTCAGAGTGTCACATAGCACCAAGGGGAAAAGAGGCCAGCCAGGATGTCTCTTGGTTTGCAGAAAGGGAAAACTCCACAAAATAATGAGATGTCTTCTGAATTCTGAACAGTGCCATTGAAAAAATTGGTCAGAAATAAAGAGGTGAACTCTAGGGTCATGGTGTAGGCATCTATATAATTGCTTTAAAATTATTGTTTTATCTTGGTGATTATTTTAAAATTTTATTTGTACATTATAAATAATCTCAGTGTGTTTTTTGAGTCTCAAGAGTGGAGAGTGAGGTTTTAATAAATCAAAAAAGACTTCATTTCTTAAACCTCCCTCTTAATATATCCCCACTAAAAAGTGAATTTGTTGCAAAGTAAAATATGAAGACACATCACCCCTCATTAAATGCCACCCCCTTATACCAAAACAAAAGACCTGCCAACTGAAAAACAGCACATGGAGCATCAGGAGTGCAAGGCACAACAGAAGCCATCTAACCCAATCTTTTTTCTACAAATTAGAAAATTTAATCCCTGAGAGAGGTGAAATAACTTGCCCAAAGTCACACAATGGCAGAGTGGGGATAAGAATTCTGTGTTCCTAGGTCCCAAACCAGAAATCTCTCCACTGTATCACACTACTTACCTGGTATGAAATACCTGGTTGAAAAAAGACCAAGAGCCACAAAAGGGAAGAAATTGTTTTTATATCCAGCCCTGGTATATGCTAAAGGAAAGTCATGTGCATGTCACTTTAGGGCAGTAATAATGTGGAGAATAAAGATGGCACCCTATACTTTAAGCCAACATAGAACTAGACTTATTTTCCTTTGAAGAAGAGGTTTTGGGTGCAACTTGATTAGAGAACTCCCTCATTCCTTGTTCTCTTGGTGGGTTCAGTACATTCTAGTTCTAAATCTGACCCTCTGAGAACACCATCTTTTTTCTTTGTAACATGGTTTTTTCTTCCTCTAATCACTGAATGTCCAAAGGCCAGTGAATACCCAAAGCCCTTTTCATTGTTCACCCCAATTTCCAGATTGGATGCAATAGAACCACAGACTCTTTGAGTTGGAAGGGACTTTGACTTCTTTCTATCCAATCCTTACACCAAAGGAATCCCCAATTTAACAGTAGATCTAGTTTTTACTTAGATCTCCTTTGATTTGGAGATCAGGAATAGACTTCACTGTTCCAAAGATTTCACCACCAATAGTATTTAATTTAGAGGAGATAAAATTCTGAAGAGAACAACTAGCCAAAAACATTCAGTTCACTGGTGTTCACTTCTCTACATCTGATATCCATTTTTTAAACCCCTTTCTGAAATTGATTCCCCATTTTCTGTGGTTCACCTTTAGCCACATAGAGAGGATATAAAAGGTCTTGTGTGATTATTAGTCAGACTTCAAGGTTCCAAGAGAAAGTTATCTTGCATACTGATCAGGGGAGTTCCTAGTCCAGAAGTGAGGATCCAACATAACTGAAAGAAATGTGGATATAGATTGAACCTTTGCCTCTGTGGTATAGTGAACTTTCAGGTGATGACACTCCCCCATCAATGAAGACAGACACTTTCCTACAGTTTGTGTTCTTAGAAAATTGTCTACAACTCTGAGAGCTCAAGCAACTTGTCTCAGATCACACACCAGTGTGTGTGTGAGAGAGAGAGAGACAGAGAGACAGAGACAGAGAGGGACAGAGAGAGAGAGAGAGAGAGAGAGAGAGCGAGACAGAGACAGAGACAGAGACAGAGAGAGGCCTTATACCAAAGATTTCCTGTCTCCAAGACCAAGTCTTCATCTGCCAGGTCCCAATGATTCTCAATCAATGTAGAATAATTTATACAGTCAAAAAAAATAAGGTAACATGAAACTTTCTAGATTATAGGTAGAGAAAAGATCCCCTTATTTGAATTTTTATAAGAATACTTAAATATTATTTGATTTCTTGAAACAAACAAAAAAAGGATGAGTATATAAGTGTAGCTCAGTGTAGTAAAAAAACAAACATTTAACCACCATCATTCAATAAACATTTATTAAGTACCTTCTATATTTCAGGCACTGTACATTTATATAGTGGTTTGAAGTTTGGAAAGTACTTTATATTCATAATCTCATTTGAACCTCACAACAATCCTGTGAGGAAGGTACTAAGTATATTATCCCCATTTTACAGATGAGGAAACCAAGTCTCAGAGAAGTCAAATGACTTGCCCATGGTCAGGTGAGAAGTGCATGTACCATTAGTTAGTCACCCAAAGTTGCACAAAATTTCCTAATACTGCTAATATTCTGAATTGAAGACCTTAGCTCTATATTGAAAGTTATCCCTGGATTTGGTTGCCACTTCCTTTTTTTAAATTATGTTAATGTTGAAAGAACCATTTTCTTGATAAAGTGGTAATAAGAAAATGACAATAGGTGTGTGTTTGATGTAACTGAAAATGAAAAATAGAATTTAAGTAGAGTTAGTAATTTTATTTACAAACTACAGTTGGCAATTATTCATATAAAGTATTGGTCTGAGAGTCAAGAGGGTCCAGGCTCAAATATCAGCTCCCACATATAACTCTCTATATACCATGAAGAAATCCTTATCTCCCTGGGCCTGAGTATCCTTATCTGTAAAATGATGAGATTGAACTAAACTCCTCTGAGGTCCCTTCCAGTTCTAGATAAACGATGCTCATATCCTATGTATAACCAAAACCTCCTCTCTCAACAACCACCCAGAGAAGTTGCAGATTCTTTAGTTTTTTATAGTTTGTCTGCAAAATTGAATTTATAAAGTACTATTTTCTTTTAAACTTGATAATTAAAAGATATAACTCAGGACAGCTCTCTTAAGGACTTGATTCTATAGAAACAATTGCTACCAAATGGAAAGTAGTTAGTTTGAAAGTTCAGATCCCAACCCTCTATAAAGGAAAGCTTAACAGGAATTCAGTGTTATACTCTCCAGCCTACCAATCAGAGAGGAAAGGAGACTGTGGGAGCTGGGCTGGTCTTGAGTATGGTGATGAGATTTCAGGGGATAAGGTTATCTTGGGTGGGGCACCATATCCTCCATCCAAAACTAGCAGAGCTGCATGGCTCACACAATGAGATTTTATACTTCTAATTTTGTGACCTTGGACAAGTCAACCTCAATGAGATTCAATTTGTGTAAAATTGGCAGAGGGGTGGAGGGAGATAGATGATCTAATTCTGTAGCTATGTAAATCTTAATTTTTTGAATGAAAAGCCTTGTTTATTAACAGGTACTAATGGTAAAAAAAAAAAAACCTAGGCATGTGCATTTTTTCATGTATATATTACAAAGGAATTGAAGAAATTTATTATTCAATAGATCTGAAGAAGGAAAATGACATTTTAATTCAATCATAGAATGCTTTAAGCTGAGCACAAAGCACAGATTTCTTGATGCTCAGTTTGCCTTGAAACAATACCACTGTTTTTGGAAACCTTTGCTCTTAAAGAAGAACATAAATATTGTCTGTCTTTATCTCCTTTTTAAATAATGCAAAGAAATACCTATAGAGTTCTCACTAGGCAACCCTAAGAGTTGGTCACATGTTCATGGGCTTAGCCTACCAAAGCCCTGTACTTGTAGCCACATGTAAGGATAATAAACTTATGTTTTTTATGCCCCCTAGAACAACACAAATTCATATTAAAATGCTCAAGAATGAAAAATTAACTATAATTTAGTCACTTCTAAATGAAAAAATGACTTCTGAATGCTAATGCAAGGGCATAATTTGTGTGTATGTTTCTTCTTCAAAGGATATAAGTGTGAAATGAAAAGTGAAAAAAGCCACCACTTAGATTAGTAGGGAGGCCCGTGTTTTGAAGCTGTTATTTTGTTGGTTTGGTTTGTTCTAAGCAATAACCCTGAAGTCATCTACAATTTTACCTTGGAAGCCAACCCAAGACAGAAATAAAACCCAAGAAAACTGCTTGCTTTTTATTATTATTATTATCCTCTGCAATTAAATATGAGTGATATTTTTAACTGAAACCAAGGTTATCTCAGGTTTGTTAGAGAAAAAAATATTTTGTCATCTCACTGGATACCCCCACATCATGTGATGTGTGACTACTACCAGAAAAATTAGTATACACTTCCCATTTACAATAGCTGGCAAATTATAAATGTAACACCCTTTTCTAGAGACTTCTATTTGGGGAACTGGTATGCGGAGAGTGGGAAGATCAACAACCCAAAGGCCAGATCATTCCACTGTAAAGTCGACTTTACTGTCTCACTCTTCTACATTTGAGGCTGAAGTAACAGCTGAGCAACATGCTACCTGTTGACTTAGATATATCAGGAGTTTTCATTTTTAAGGAAAGCACAGGAATTTAAAAGATTGATGAGGACTGCAAATTGTCACTTGCCAGAAAATTATTCTTGGACTCTTTTGTATCATAGAGATTTATATTCATTCATCTTATATATTGTTTTCATTCTAGTCAATGACCTTCAAAGTTCTTTTTTTTCTTAAGATTCTTAGCCAAATAATTTCAAAAATATGGTTCTCCATTCAGGATTTACTTAATATGAATATGGTTATTAACAGAATTTGGCCTCAAATATCCTAGCTGGTTACTGGATTTTTATTTTATTGTTCCAGAGTTCAAACAATCAACATATTTCCACCAACTATCAGTATACCTCTTTTTTGTGCTTTTCCCAATTTCCTAATTTTCCACATCATTGTTATGAGATTTATCTTGGGACAGGTATTTAAAAAAAGCCATTTTAAAAATGATAACAACCAGAAGTTTGTGCAGTATGACAAATCCTCTTCTTCTGGAAATCAATCTCTCTGTACTAGGGACTTTCTAACATGGGCTTCTCAGTTCTCAGCCAGCATTATAACTCTGATTTAACACAGATCTTCTTGCTCTTTACAATTCCTTACTTTTCACTAATAAACTTATAGCCTATTAAGTTAGAATGTCAAACCCAAGAATATCTAAAATGATGGTATATTTTATATTCAGAAATGCATGCCAAAAGATCATTAGACACTTCAAATTAGGGAAAATGAAAGATATGTCTATATGGTGCCAAAAGCTTGGGGAGCAGGGGAGGGAGGGTAGGAACAAAAAATTAATCATCTGGATGTTTTGTCTACAAGATGCTAAACATCCAGATATCTAGCCTTGCATAGAAAAAAACATCCAGATGACTGATTTTTTCATTTTTCATCCAGATGTTTTGGTAGCAGCCTATTAGTAGTTAAGAAATAGGATTCACTTGGTACTGCCACTAATTAGTTATGTTAATTGAACAAAACTCAATTTTCCTCCCTTTTTTTCTCAACCTAAAATTCTTCCTTAAATAAAATGGGTATAAATATTTAACACCAACTCCAGCTGAGAAAAGAAAACTAATGAAATGATGTTTGTAGAGTTGGATGAAAACTTAGACTTAGAACCAGTGTATTTCTTCCTAAGATAATTTTTTAAAAAACATATGTGTTAATTTTAAAAAAGGGAAAAAAGTTTTTTGGTCAGCATACAGTTTTGAAAATGTTTAAATAATTTCTCTTACATTTTCATATGAGCCAAGGCAGATAAAATATATTTGCAACTGATAAGTTAACTGTATAATGTTAGTAGCATTATACATATGGTATGTATACAATATATTCTCATCTCACTGAACAAAAACTTGACTACTAATGTGCTCCCTGTCACTGAGAGAAGGAATTAGGGAGAGAAAGAGGAAGAAGAGTGTGAAAAAGATATTTTGTAACAAGGTCAAGGGAAGGAGAATGGATGTCTGAACTATTAAGATATGCCTTCCTCATCATTTCTTGGAGGGTTTTAGCCTCAGGGTCAGAACATACAATGCACAGTCAGATATGTAAATCTTGACAAGTTTGCCAGTGTTCATCATTTGCCTGGGCAAATGCCAGCACACAGTGGCTGAATTAAAGAGATACTTACAATAATAATAGCAAATCCTCCTGTATAGTAAAGATAACTACATATTCAAATGTTGCCATTGTAATGGATTTTTTTCTTAATCACTTGTATTAATTGAAGGACACGTAGAAACTACAGAATTTGAGTCATAGTCTAAAAAGATGCCATAGTTTCTATTTCAGAAGCACAATTTTTGGAATGTATTGGAATGAGAAACACTTTACAAAATAATGTTTTCATGGTATAGATAATTAATTAAGTAGGGAGTGGCATTATTGCTATTGGTAATACTATAAATTCAGAAGCTTTATTAGTCTATTTATATCTTTATTTCTTCTGCTTGCCACTCAAAACAATTTGTAACAAATATTGTTTTGATTTCTCCAGACTTCTCATACATCTATAGTAGTTGTGTAAATATTTTAAAAAGATAAGTATTTTTAATAAGATAAATATTTTTAAAAGATAAGTATTTTTTAAAAGATAAGTAATTATTATTTCTCTAATCTGTGCCATGTTCCATGTTCTCTCTCCAATTTACACTGTCTCAATATTTTTATTTATAAAAATGATTGAGGAAATTAGTGGTCATGTCAATAATGAAAAATGTCCCACAATGCTAGTGAGGTGAGAGGCCCAAAATCCCAAATAATAAGAAATTTAAAGACGGTCTTAAAATCTATCACTCGTTAAGTGAAATTTTGTGAGATAGAAATGTTCGATTTCATTTCATGAAGCAATTAAAATATCCCTTTAGCAAATCATTGCCAAAAACAATAGCTCTGAGTTATAGTTTATGTCCTCGTAGCATCATATTGTCAATTTCATCTTTATGCTGCAAGCTGCATCTTTATTCAGAGATAGAAAATATATGGACACATTACAAATCAGAAAACATCTGGACTTCATGCTTACTCTTGAATGTTGAAGAATATAGTTTAGGTTTCCTGGATCTTGGAATGCAGCATTACGTATCTGCTCCAGGGTAGGAAAAGAAAAGAAAGAAATCAGGGCGTGCATTTAAATTCTTGATGCCAAAAAAAAAATCCAAAATTAGTTTGTAGGAGCATTAACAAATCAAAGCACTGAAGCTCCACCAAGTGCAATTATGCAATCTATCTCTTTAACAGGGCTTCTCAGTTACTATTTCATAGGCTTAACTAGCTGGCCTCAGCTTCTGCAAATTAATATGTTCCACTGGTGATAGTTGTATCCATTGCCTAAAATGCTAAATAAAACTGGATAGAAAATAGTGTTCACAATTTTATACTTTCTACCCAAAGTTCCCATTCAGGTTAAAAACACAGCAAAGGAAAAATTAAAAAAAAAACAAACAAACACATCGCAATGGCTTTGCTAGGTTTTATGGCAGGTCTGCATATACTTTGAAAGCTCCATGTGCTGCCAGAATGTGAAGCAAAGATAGGCATGTACATTCTGAATCCAGTATGTTTAGGGAAGAGCTCCTTCTCTGTAGGCTGTTCATTTCATGAAAGACCACTAAACAAAACAAGACTGGGAAATATTCAGAAACAAGCATCCCAGACAGAATTCATGTGACACAAGCATAGCTTCCATCATGACATGGTCAAGCAGGGCCAAAAATATCTTTTTAGATTGTCTGCTGCCCTCTAACTGGTGTATCTAAGAATAGTCTCTTGGCTTTGGCATATTCTTGTTTTTTTTTTTCCCCTGAGAATAGACCACAGCAGTCACTGAGGTTTTGCAAGGGTTTTCTTTATAGGCTAACCTTACACATCATCATTCCCAAAGGGAAAACAAAGAAAGGGTGGAGACCTTCTTTTATCTTAAGAATCTATAATCAGAAGGCTTTAGGTGGTTAAGAATTTTCAATCTAACTTTCTTGCCTCTTTTGCATTGGGAATACTTGTGATTTTTCTAGTAAATCCATTAACATCTAAAAAGAAAATCAATTTTATCATATTTTTGACCCTACCTGTTTTGTGGTTGTCTTTTTCCCTAACACTCTTCATGAAAAAGATCTAATTTTTAAAAAAATATGAGTGATTCAGAAAAGCTGAAGAAATGGATATATTGCCTGGAGCTTTAAAAAGATTTTCAGGCAGTCAGAATGGCTGGTATAAATATAAGAATATAAACTTCATTTTCATAATATTTTTCTCCTGATAAATTTAAAATAAGATTGCCTTTTCCAACATTGTGATATCTTGCATAAGCATGTTTACTGCATACTCTATGATATTTGAGGAACAGTCATATAAAAAATAATTATAATTTTAATTTTAGATACAAAATACAAGCCTGACCTTGGGCTTTTTGCTCACCCCAAGTAAACCAACTTTTGCTTTTAAAAGTATAGAAAAATATATTTCAAATTGTAGTGCTATTATTTGTGTCTAAACTCCAAGATGAATAAGTCATTGGGATGTAAATGTTTTTTGATCTATTCTAATAATAAAAAAAAACCTAATAGTGCAAAACATTTTGCTGAAGTGCAAACAAACAAATCAATACCATTAGAGGTTCAGCTATAAGAAACATAATGCTTTCCTGCATTAAAGCAATTTGCTCCCAAATTCCCAAAAATCAGATGCCATTAACAAATTATTAAACAGAGCAAATTATATACACCTATATATTAGAAATTGTTGCTGCTCACTAATAGCGGATACTATAAAACTCCTCAAAGCTCAGCAATACTGACTGCAGAGTGGTTCTGGTAAAAGCGGATGTGTTTAAACTGACAATAAATAGGTAATCATCTTTACCCTTTGACTCTATTACAGAGAAGAAGGTTATTGACAAAATTATTATAAAATCTAACTTTAGAAACATATTTTAATATTAATTTTAAGTAACTTCACCAAACATTAAGCAATGTTCTGGTGTCCAACTTTTCTAACATATCATTGGCATATATACATGTGGACAGCTAGGTGGTGCAGTGGATAGAACACCAGGCTCAGGAAGACCCGAGTTCAAATCCTTACTATGTGACCGTAAGTAAGTCATTTCATTTCCTCCAAATGAGCTGGAAAAGGAAATGACAAACCACTCCAGTATCTTTGTCAAGAAAACCCCAAATGGGAACTTGAAGAGTCTGGCATAACTGAAAAACAACTGAATAATATATGTACACATACATACTACTCAATTAGGATGAACAGAGAAACCACCCCAAATAATATAGTTTATTATATTAATGTCAGGATTTTCTATGGCTTCCAGTCAATCATATGACCACATTTTTCCACAGGAATGTTCCTTGTTTTTGCCTGTCTATTAAGATATTGACCTCAACTCAGGTTTCCTTATTCAGATCAAAGCAAAGTACCTTATTTAAACCATGAAGGTTCACACAAATTCAAATGACCTGTAATCTCATCTATGTGGATATTTCCTCTAATCATCCAGATTATAACCCATAAAATAAAGAACTATGTAGGGAATTGAAGAAAATACTAAATCTGAGGTCTCAAAATATCCAGATTACTTCAGTTTATGATATTATTTGGGACCGATTTTCCCATTTTTCTCCTTCTGTGTCCTAAATTCCAACCAAAACTACCTATTGGATGTTCATCATATGCAACATTCCATTTCCCATCTCTGTGTCTTTGAATAAGCTGTCTTCTATACCTTGAATGCTCTACTTCCCTCCACTTGCCATTATTCTTTTTATTTTCTTTTTGGAGGGCAATTGGGATTAAGTGACTTGCCCAAAGTCACATGGCTAGTAAGTGTGTCAAGTATCTGAGGCCAGATTTGAACTCAGGTCCTCCTGACTCCAGGGTCGGTGCTCTATTTGACTATCACACTTCTGTACCAAGCTACCCATTTTATAGATGAAGAAACCGGGGCTTTAGGAAGTTGAGTGATTTTATGTGAGGTCCCATAGTGGTAGTTCTGTAACAGAGCACAAAATTCTAGTTTCCCAGCACAGTGCTCTCTCCATCAAAACATGCAGCTTGTCATCCATTTGGTGGAAGCTACTGAAAGACATTATTAAATATGTCTTGAGGTGGGTATAGCATAAAACAACAATCAACTGTGTTGATATGAAATGAGAAGATAATATCTCACTTAAAAAACAATATTTCCTTTCCATTGGTGAACACTCCCTCTCTTGGCTTTAATTCTACCACTTGCAGTTAGCCAAGGTAATGTACTGTGAAATGATGAACAGATGCAACTTGTGAAAAAGAATCTTCAATTAATTCTACATAAACAAATATAGTAGGAGGGCAAGTGCATGGTTTCCTACCTCATACATTAATAGACTAATTTTGTCTCAGTGGTGAACTATGGGGTTTATCTTACCACCCATATATATTCAACACCTGAAATAGAAATTCTACAAAGTATCAAGAGGAGTAGAGACACTTAAATCTTCAAAATGATCAAATGATGGGGGGAAGGGTTCACATCTATCCAAAGCTTGATTTTAGTATAATTTTGAATAGTATCTAGTTAACCACATTAATTCTGTACATAACTCAGGTTATACCATATACTTCTGCCTAGGACAGGGGTTCTTGACATTTTTTTTGTCCTGAGCCCCTTTGTCAGTCTGTTGAAACCTATGGATTCCTCAGAATAATGTTTTTTAAACACTGAAAACAAAAATATAGGATGATAGTGGAAACTAATCATACTGAAATACAATTACCATTTTTTAAAGTTCATAGACCTCAGTTTAAAAACTCCTGTCCTGGGAGAAAGAACCTTATGAGAATCATAGTCACTTACACAGAAAAGTAAATTCCAAATATTTGACTTCAGATCCCTCCTCGGATGCTTTCTAACTGTGTGACCTTGAACAGATCACTTGATCTTCCTAGGGTTCAGGTTATTAATCCCTAAAATGAAGGAGTTGGATGGGATAGCATATGGAGTAAGTACTAGCTCTAGACCTATGAACCTATGCTCCCACAAAACACAGATGTGCTAAAAGCTATTCAGAATCCTTCATGCTAAAATATATTTTTGGATGAAGAATCTCCTGTAGATCATGTAGGGAATGGACCAGGTGGGGGGTGGGATGAGTGGGAGGGAATTATAAACAGCCTTGTACAATATATCTACTATGATAATGTTTTGCATAGATAGACATGTACAACATATACTGAATTACTTATCTCCCAAGAGGGAATGGGTGACAAGGGAGGAAGGAAATGGATCTGAAATTTGAGGTCTTAACATTAAATGTTTCAAATATATATAAATACTATTATTAATACTCTTTTGCTTGTAATTGGGAGATAAGATGTGCAGGCATTGGGACACAAAGATTCACCTTCCTCTAATGGAAAAGTCTAAGTGGGTATGGGAGAAGGTATGGGAGAGAGCAGATTGGAGGAAACGATATCTTGTGGGACTGCTATTCTGGGAGGTTGGGGGAAAATGATTGTAACTCAAAATCTGGCGGAAATGAATGATGTAAAACAGAAGTTAATAAAGCATTTGTTTAAAAAAAAAAAAGAATCTCCTGTAGACTTGACACCTAATCAGTGGGAGAAATCTCAAAAAACTTGCTAGACAAACAAACAAAAAAAGTCAGATGGAAAAGAAACATATGCCCAAAGAATCCAGTATTCATTAGGTGTATATTTTGTTCTGAGCTAGGCACAGGAAGAGATGAAAAAGAAATTTTAGAATTGGCCCCAGTACTCAAGGAGTTTACTTCTGAATTAAGGAGATAAAAATAATTTACCAGAAACAACTGGAGAATATTTGTGTTGCTCTGACTAGGAATACAATAGAAAAAAATTTTAAAGGAGAGAGATTCATAGAATCAAAGGGCCTAGAGTTGGAAGGGAATTCTGAGACCCCGTGGTCCAATTCTTTCATTTTGCAGATGAGGAGACTGAGGTCTGGGAAGGTTAAGTGATCTGCCCAAGTTGTGCAAATAGTAAGCATCAGAATTGAGATTTAATCCAGATCCTCTAACTTCTTCTCCATTGTACTAAAGAGTTAATGGAGGTGAGACTTGAGCTGACTTTTAAAGAATGGGTAGGACTTAGAGAAGAAAGTGGAGAATGACGCTGAAAATAAAGTAAGAGCTGACACCAAGGCTGGAATATTAGAAGAGCATTGACAACACCGACAAGGACTCACCAAAGTCCAGTAAGGCCCAGGTAACTTCCAATTTTTTGAGGCCCTGTTTAGCTTTTAATGTGAATATATGAAAACAAAGTCAGGCATCCAAAAAGTGAGAATTTGAAATTTTAATTTAAGAAATTATTTTCTAGTTATTTTTTTTCTAAGTAAGTATGCTGATTATGGACAAAATGCCTAGCTTTCATGCATTGCAATTGCTGATATTAAATATTCACTCTTTTTCTATACTTAGAAGGTGGTTGTTTAGCAAGGACATAGGAAGCCTCCTCTCAGAGTGAAGTCCAGGGCAAATGGCTCTATTGGCTTCTCTGATTGGCCTCAACTATGTACAGAAATATTTTTTGCTGGTTGGTTTTATGTCCTTGTATTTGTAACCAAGGGCTGAGTAACATTCAAAAAGCGAATTAAAAAACCTAATAATAATGCCAGGCATTTCAAGTAAGTCTAAATTTCAGTTTCAGAACTTTGAGCTGGAAAGAAGCTCCCTGCTCAATTGAGCTCTGTGAGACAAGGAGCAAATATGTCCGTCATAACCTTAGCCAGGAATATGTTCTTTGAATTTACAGCTTCTTAAAATAGGAAGCAACTTTTTTTAAAAGGGGGAAAAAAAGAAACAAGTATTTGCAAGTTAACTTTGTGGAAAAAAAATATTTTTCTCCTGAGATGTACATTTCAAGTTCCATAAATTTGCACAAATTTTATTATGACTATTTTAGAAACTTGAACACCTAAGCTTCTTTTTATTATTTTCCTGAATAAAATTACACTGGCATTCCCTAAATTATTTTATTTGAAGGAATAATTTTAATAAAAAAATTCTAAAATGAACTAGTTCTAAAATTCATCTGTTCTTCATTTTCTTATAATCTATAATCAGGAAATCCATTCATTCATGCTATATAATTTTTGTCCTTTCAAGTGGTTAGTAGAATGTGACATTCTGAATGCAGTCACATCTAAATTGATAATGGTCTAGGCGGAGGGTAATTTTAAAGTATAGGGTAAAGTAAAGGTTTAATCTGTATATTAGAAGGTTTATGAGGGTAGCTTTTTTGCTCTGTGTGTGTGTCTGTAAGTGTGTATTTGTGTGTGTGTGTGTGTGTGTGTGTGCGCGTGTGCGCACTCTCGCGCTCGCCCGCATACTCTCTTTCACAGGCGCACATGTGGACACCCTTTTGTGTATGATGATTTGCTGGATTTGGAATCTTGGAATGTAAATGGACCCATTTTCTTTGGTAAATTTACCTTAAGGTGGGACAACTGCTTCAAAGCTGGCCACAGCTTTCTGAGTAAAGAGGAGGATGCGGTTTTTGAGCTGGCTTAAATGCAGGCTCTCCTTAGCTATAAACCACATGCATGTATTCATCATTGATTTTCAAATGATAGGTTTCTATATCACTGGTTTAGGATCCACAGCCTTGCATTCCTGAATCTATATTATGCCAAAAGAATAACAATTTGGTGGCTGGAAACAGAAATGGTTATTATATGGCTCCAAAATGCTAGCTGGCATAAGATGCCAAAAACAGCAGGAATCAACTAGTAAAAAGCAGATTGTAGTAGTTCTTAAAAATAACACTATGCTCTAAAAATATCAATCAGAAAAGCATCATCATTGTTCCAAATATTTTACATCAGCATGTAAATGCATCATCATAGGTGACCAATGCTCTAGAATGCCATGGTTTCTAAATAATGGGAAATGACATATCTTTTAGTTTTATATGTTATCCAGAGAAAACTAAAATATAAATTTATTTTTAAAATAATTTTCTTTTTTTAATTAGGCAAAGAAAATGTGAGTTTTGCTGGAATTTCTCAAGAAGTTTAATATATAAGGGGAGGGGGGATGACAACTTACCGCACAGGCACTGTGAAGCATTTCCATTTTCTCACATTGGGCCAGTACTTGTTCATATCATAGGACAACACATTTCAAAAGGCGGTTTTACTTCCTTTTAGCAAAATAGCTCCTGTATGCAAACCAAAGCAATATCAGCATAGAACAAGCCTATACTTCCATTTCTTCTGATCTATTCAAGCTTCACTGCACTACTTAACTGACTTTTTTTTCTTTCTTTTGAAATTACCCAGCTAATTTTCCATTTGATTATTTACTTAAACCAAATCTCACATGGGGTTTAATAGCTGAATGACACATGTTCAGTGTATCAGTATGAATTTTAATTGACAAGAACATACAATGCAAAATTTTTCATAGATTTCATTTTGCATCTTCCTTAGTAAATCCAATTAATGAAAATTTAGCTAGTAGATGCACAATAACTATTCACTAAGAAACTTTAAGGGAAAATTTTTCTTCTAGACTTTATTAAGGGATGACTTTGCATCCCCACATTTGTAGATGAACATATACTTTGTTTTATATTGCTTTTAATGAGACAGTATTAATAACAGAGACAGGTAGTTTTTCTCCATAGAAAATCATTCATATGAATGAAAGAAAAGAAAGTAATGAAAAGAAAAATGATGGATGTTTTTGTTATTTCTTGGCTTGATTTAAAGACCTTAAGTAATTGTCCTGAATTTTTTACTATGAGGGAGTTGTTTATGTTTAGGGACTGTTCACAGGATTTTTCCTCCTAGCAACTTAAAGAATTCCACATATTATATAACTGACCGATTTAATCTTGTGGTAGACTTGTTCTTTGTGGGTATGAAACTAATTTAGTCATGCATAAGACAAAGCAGGTAAATGAACAGTATATAATAGTGTATAAATAGTATATAAACATGCCTTGGGTAGTCTATTCAAATATTTTCCAGTTCAAAAGACCTCCAGAAATATATCCTTCTTTGTCTTTCCCACTGCTACAGGGTCCAAGACCACATGACCTTATATTGTGTCTATATCTATATTCTCCTAATTCTCCCTCAGTTCTGTTTTCTTTCCCTTCCAATCTGTCTTATACACTACTGTCAGAGTAACCATACTAAAGTACTGCTTTTCCTGTTACTGACTCTCCTGTACCTTTAGTAGCTCCTGTCTAAAGAATTAAAGCCAGAATTTGTTTTGTTCGGCTATGCATATTTATTACAATAGTTGGTTTTTTCTTTTTTTTCTTTTTTGAGAAGAGAGGGGTGTGGGGGAATGAGGAAGGTGGGAATGAGGGAAATAAATTGAAAACAACAAAATTTTATTTAAAAAAATAAGTAAGTCCTGATATCTGACACTTAACAACATCACAGAATTTAGCCTTGGAAGCAGTGTCACCATCAATTCTATCCCAGAGCCACTTGAAGATCTTTTACAGTCTAGTCACAAGTATAGCATAGTACAATGGAAAAAGTGAGGTCTGCTCTAGGCCCTAGATTCTAGCCAAGTCAGTTTGGGTCTCTCTCTGGGTCTCAGTTTATCACACGTCAAATAAGAAGTGGAAAACAGATAATCCCTAAGGTTCCTTCCATCTGTAAACCTAGAATCTTATGATTATGCCTCTCCCACATTATGTCTCCTTCTCCAACAAGCAAACCATTGCACATAGGCCAGTCCCTAATGTTAATAATCTATGAGCATTACTGATAACATGTCTTTGCTTGTCTCCTTCTACCTGTAACAGTATCTTCCTCCTCTTCTCCTCCTTATCCTTCAAGTATAAATTCCAAGTCCTATCTCCTCTATGAATTTTTTTTGTATTGTTTCAGTTCATAGTGACCTTTCCTTCCTGTTAATTTGTATAATATCCAAATCCCTTGTTAGTCTACTTTATGTTATTCTTTCTCTTTTAATGACTTGAGCTCCTGGAGAGCAGAGATCATGTCTTCCTAACTTCTCAGATTTCACACAATTCCATGCATATAGAAGGCATTGAATAAACATTTGCTATTATGGATATGATGATGATAGAAATGCCTCCTTCAGGGCTCCCATAGAAGAGGCTTTTATAGTTTTAGTTAATGATAACTGAATCTAGTTGCAAATCTACAAAAACAATGAGCTAACATGGATTCATCAAAAAGTCACTTCTAAATAACCACATTTGCTTTTTTGACACTGTTACTATATCGATACATTAGGAGAATGCTACATAGTGTGCCAGGATTTCAGAAGAACACTTGACAAATTTCATTTTCTTAAGAATACATTGTCATATCCTTTTGAACAAGATAGGGAGATGTGGATGAGAACCTAGTACAATTAGCTGAATTCACAACAATTCACAACCAGCCCCAGAAACTGGTAACTAATGGATCGCTGTCAAATTGGGGAGAGGTCTCTAATGGTAGCATACCATGTTCTAGCCTGAACTCTGCCCTCTTCTGTTTTTCTCAGTGATGTACGTGGATGGAGGCATTAATGGAATGCTAATTAGATCTGCATGTGACAAGAAGCTAGAAGGGAAAGCTAGTACAAAGCAGCATCATAACATTGCAGTCAAACTCTTTCCAGCTTATGCTACATTAAAAGAAGCATATTTTCCACAACAAGAGAGATGATAGCCCTGCTGTCATAGTCCACATCTGGAATATAGAGTTCAGTTCTGAGTGCTTCAATTTAAGAATGTTGACAAACCATATTGTTTTCAGAAGAGGACGGCCAGGACAGAGAGGGGACTAGACCCTGTACCACATAAAGATTGCTTGAAAAAAATACTTATGTTTATCCTGAATGATGGTTTGGGGGTGGGGGGGCAGAAGGAGAAGAGAATGTGATTGCTACCATTAAGCATTTGAAACTTTATCATATGGAAGACAGATTACACTTGTCCTACTTATACTTCACAAAACAGAACTAGGAAGAACTGGTAAAAAGTCAAGTCAAGTCAGCAAGCATTTATTTATTTATTAAGCATTTATTATGTTCCAGGAACTCTAAATTCTTTGGATGCAAAGAAAGGAAAAAGCAACTCAATGAGATTATATTCTAATAATTCCTCAAAAATGAAAATAGGTCCACACAAAATATATACGGGGCAAACTGGCACTAGCACCAAGGGGAACTGGAATAGGCCTCTTGCAAAAGGTGGGAGGTGGTGATATGAGAAGGAAAAAAGGGAAGTCAGGAGGTGGACTCAAGGAGGGAGAACATTTCAGGTCCTAAAATTTGAAACCAGTAAAAATGCCTGGTATCTAGTGATGAAGTGTCTGGGTCAATGTGTGGAGGGGTGTTGAAATGTAAGAAAACTGGAAAAGTAGGATATGACTTTGAAAGCCAAATGAAGAATTTTATATTGAATCCTGGAAGTAATACGGAGGCACTAAAGTTAAATTCCAGTTCTGTGTTAGGAAATTAGAAGAAGGAGGAAAAAAGCTATCTAAAAGCAGAGCGTTCTGTCTCAGGTTGGTGATGAGTTCCCCCTAACTGGAGGCTGGATGCTCACTTTCAGTGATGTTCTAATAAGGATCCCTGTCCACATACTCCCTACATGTGGTGGCCTTGTGAGATTCCTCCTAACTTTGAGATTATATGAAAATATGATTTCTTCTATTCCTGCATTAATCATGGTAGAGACCCAGAATCTGGTTTCAAAATTTGCTCTCATCCTGGCTTAGATTACATCCCAGATGGTATTCTCTGTAGTCCTACATGTCACTGAGTGGGAAGTCAAGGTGCAATTTTTCTTCATGTATTTTGAAAAATGGGGTAGCAGAAACCTTCAAACATCCATTCACCCCCTGTTCGACTCAGGCTAAACATCTGAGATTTGAGAACTCCCCTACTGCCTTGTGAGGTGGCTGCACCCTTACTGTGATGAATCAGCATTTTAGGGCAGCCTCAGCTCATTGCAGCCACTGGGCAGAATGCTGCCCTCTGAAGTTCTATGGGAGCCCAGTCAAAAGAACCAGCCCATCAGAGTTATTATTAGAACATGCCGAAAAGGGCAAGAGGGACTGAAGAACAACCGTAGGGAGAATTTGCTCAAATAAAAGGGGAACTGGGTTACAAAAAGATTTAAGAACCTTCCTGAAGCTTCTCCTCCTCCTCCTGCACATCCTAGAAATTACAGTATTGCTTTTTCTACCCTTGCTTCATTTGAGAAGGAAAAAAAAACAGTGAAGTAAAAGGGAGTGAGTCAGGAAGGAAAGTCAGACCCCTGTGTTGTGCCAGTCGATTAAAGCACAGCACAATTGTATGCTTTTCTTAGACCATAAGACTGTCTGACTTTCTTCCTGACTTTTCTAAATTGTAAAAAAAAAAAAAGTTTTAAGGACACAAGTTCATCTTAACAATCTGCTTAGTAAAACTGCTGCTAGTAAAATTCTGCTTTGAAACTATTCAAATATTGTATGAATTCATTTTTAAAAACTGCTTAAAATATAGATTCAGTAATTCCATTGCTTTTCAACTCTTGTACTTTACACCTTTAAGACTCTGTTAAATTGTTTTTCTTTTCTTTTTAACAGAGACACATTATGATATTTGAAACTATGTTTCAACATGGGTTTCTTTTAAAAAAAAACAACTTTTTTTTTAAACAGGGAATGGGTATGGTAACCCCCGAAACTCACCAGGTTTGCTGGTCTCACCTGGAAATTTGAATAAGAATATGCAAGCAAAGTCTCCACCACCGATGAATCTGGGAATGAACAACCGTAAACCAGATCTCCGAGTCCTTATTCCACCAGGCAGCAAGAATGCAATGCCATCAGTGGTAATACAAGACTACATTTTAATGCATTTTCTGTTACCTTCTTAATATTTTGCTTCTTATAATGAATTCTTAAAATATATCTGATCATTTTTAATAATTCCTCAAATTTAACTATAAAAACAAAACAGTGGCTGTGCTAGGACACTTGGTATCCAGCTATAGCTTCTGTTATCTAGTGTCCTTTTTTTCCCTTTTGAAATAGGAAAGAAAAAAAAGAGTGTTCAGGAAAGGCCCATTGATAATGCTGGTGTCAGGGCACATGGACAATATCCTCATTGTGGTGTCTCTAGTTTCTATTTAGAAAGAATCATTCATTCTACATCACTATTTTATGTAAGATATTCAGTCGGCAAGAGAATAAAATTTGCAGAATATTAAGGAGTTAATAGTTTTTTAATTGTATTCTTTGATTGACATTTTCAAGGTGTTAAAAATACAAAGTATTTTCTATAATTTCAAAAAAGATTTTTTTCCTGTTAGATTCCTTTCTTAGATTCATTTCAGTAACGATGGTTAGTGTGTCTTATATGCCTGTACTTAAACTCAATTTAAGCTTCCATGCCAATAACATAATAGCCAAAGTCAAACTATCTTTAAATCCCATACACTCTAAGAATAGGGGTCACATTTTATAATGATAAAGGGGTAATAGTTATTTCTAAGAAGGAATAAAATAATACATAAAGAATCCCTGGGCCTATGTACTTTTCTGATTTCTTCTTGTACCTGACAACCTACAGTTTATTATAGTGGGACTAGATTTGATGTTAAAAGGCCTCATATCAATGTTCTGAAAATTAGCTTATCATTAGAGGAAGAACATTATAAACACCTGTTTTTTTTAAAGATTCTGTAGACAGATTTTGTTCATGCTGTAAACACATTTCTTTCTCCTATTTGGTGATGTATCAGGGCAAAAATTGTACTATGAGCTGATTAATATATTATGGCACAGTACAAATTAATTTTGAAAATTGCCCTCCCCCAATCACATAAAATGGAGTGACCCCTTTTGAAAAGACTGAAATTAATAAATATGGTCTCCTACAGGGCTATACTCCAGCAGACTGAAGCAGTGACAAGCTGTCTCTATCAATGATTTATTCTAGGGCTCTTAAAGCTGATATACTTTCCTGGGGATTCTATCTACGAATGGCCAGGGCTCTGGCAACCAGGTGCCACTCTCCAGCCTCACCCACCAGTGAGACTTGGTAGTGTCATCTTTTCTCTGGTTGTGAAATAATGAATGCTGAAACAATGACCTGTGCTGAAAACGGGATAGATTGTCTTCACATTTGAGACAAACATCTCATTAGAGGAAACAAAGAATGCCTTTGTAAGGAGTTATTTTTATAGACTGGGTTCAAAAACTGTTTAAACTGTTGTGCCTATCAGAAGATGTTTTTCATTATGTTGAAAGGAATTTGCCCAATGATAAATATTTACTCGCACTAATTATTAATACTCCTTTCCTACGCTCTCAGTCTGAGGATGTCGATCTGCTTTTGGTAAGTGGTGGTAGCGCTCCCTTAAATTTAATCATGCAAAGAAACTGATTGTTATTTTTAGATAGAGTTGGTGCCTGTGGTGAAATTGAGAAACGTTAGAAATTACCACAAAGGGTCGATATTGCTAAATTTTAAAATATTTATAATTTCCAGTATGCATCAGAGGTGAAAAGAACATTTTCCAACTTAACCTCTCTCTATGTAGTGCCAAGTTTTAAACAGTGTGTCTGCTTTGTAGCATACAAAAAGAACTTAAAACTCTCTGGTTAGGTATTTTATATCCTTATTACAATGCATTTTTTTCTAGTAATTAGGTTTCTTGTAGTCATTAGGTTTAAGTGGACCTTAAACCTTCTTGAAGTAAAGGAGTTAAAGATAAATGTTAACTGCTTTGCTTCCTAGTTTGAGAGATTGTTTTAACCAGGGTTTGCAAGAATGAAGTGGTCAGAGCACCATCTTCTGGTCAAAGTTTGACATACAGCATTTCTATGATACTGCTTATAGAATTTCACATAAAAACCATTATTGTTGACTTTAATGAAAAAAAAATTTTGCATTTGAATGAGGATTGAAACAATGGAAGTACAGTATACATATTTCATCAGTTTTCCACATGGTCTGTTTTTACCCACGATAAAGCTATCCTGCTTGTTACTAGTTCAGTTGCCTAGGAGATACTGATGTAATGGGTTACTATGGCAACAGCTGGTCTCTTGAAGGATTGTAAATGATAGGGTTGGCAGAGTTCATAGAGGCACATGTTAAATGATTAATTTCATGAAATTTGTACCAAGATATGTTTTTATGTGAAAACTTATACTGAAATCTAATATGTTTAATTTATTTGAAATCAATCAATAATGTCCTTTTTATTTACTTTAATAGAATCAAAGGATAAATAACTCCCAGTCTGCTCAGTCATTGGCCACCCCAGTGGTTTCCGTAGCAACTCCTACTTTACCAGGACAAGGAATGGGAGGGTATCCATCAGCCATTTCAACAACATATGGTACTGGTGAGTATCTTCATAAAGTGTAAATAGTACATTTATTAACAAGAAAGCAAGACAAAAAAAAATCTATCTTCTTAGTCAAGAACATCCATGGTGATCCCTTGTGTATATACATAATACTGAAATGTCACCTATATCTCTGCTAAGATCAGTTGAACTTAGAGATCTTTTTTTTTTTCTTAAGTAGTTGAAAGTCTCATTAACCCAACTTGACAGATGAGAAACGTCAGGAAATCCAAGAGATCACTTCATCGTTTTACATAGAAAGGACATTTCTAATGAGCTCTGTCTGTTACAATGTTATTTAGGAAACCCTTCTAGTTGATGAAATCTAGGAGTCTGAATAATGTACATAATATAGTCCAGCACTGTAATGATGATGCATTCTAGAAATTTATACTTTTAATATTTAGATGGTTTTATCTGGAGTGGAAGAGTAACTTCCCCCAACATTTAATATTTTCCTTTTTTTAATTAAAAAAATGACACCCTTGTCTTTCTTAAATAAAATAATTGCAGTTATGAAAATGTTTGGAAGTAAAAGTGTTGATTCTGTTCACTATTTAATCATTTTAAAACTAATTATTTCTCCATGATTATTTTTCCCCCCCCAATCTAGAGTACTCACTGAGTAGTGCAGATTTATCATCTCTCTCTGGGTTTAATACAGCCAGTGCTCTTCATCTTGGTTCAGTAACTGGCTGGCAACAGCAACACCTACATAACATGCCACCATCTGCCCTCAGTCAATTGGGGTAAGCAATATCATTTTTATATTATAGTCTTTTAAGAGAAAAAGCTGCTTTTAAAAAATGTATTAAGGTATTACAGTCCACCAACCTAAAGTGTATTATTATACTATAACCTTCATTGAAACTGAAAACAACTATTAGATCAACACCTTTATAAAGCATGTAGTTTAATTGCAATCTTCTATATCTCTTAATAAGAAAGGTAAATTTTTATTGATGGATTAAGTCTTCCATTTATATTAGCAAAATGCATTGCTATTTCTTTCGGGGAAGCATTAAATAAAATAGAAAACGTATTTTTATGTTTTTCTCCAAGCAAAATATAAAGTTCATTTGAGATAGAGAATAAATTTGCAGTTGATAGTTCTAAAAAGTTTCTAACATAATTGAGACAAACTTATTTAGGATAAGTGAAAATAAAATTTTACATGGTTTAAATCTGATCATAGAATTGTCATATTTCCATCTGTTCAAGTGACATACAGGCTTTATATATTTGTAACTGCCTTGTAAAAATATAGCCTAATTACTTAAATTTGGATAGAATACTTAATTTTTGTTTTCTGAAACCAGAAAATGTATATCCCTGCCCTCTTGTGGTGGTTTTAGGATATTCTTTAGTACAATAGTACATGTAGTGTTATGTAATATAAATAAAGAGATTAATGCCAAAAAAAAAAATCAAGCTCCTATTTCTAACTAAACAAAGAACTAAGAAATGTTTTAATCTAGAAAATTATTTTAAGCATTACAAATATCTCCATGCTTGTGGTTTTAATTTACAAAAAAAAAAAAAAAAAAACCCTGGTTAAGCAAGGGGAATATAGTGGTTTGCTTTTGATATTACAGATCCCTGAAATTTGATATTATTATAATGGACTTTTCATAAGGTTGTTTCATATAAGCTGTGTGTAACATATTTATTTACAAGGTAATAGGTTACCTAAATCTGTTAATACCATAATGTTAAAAAATTCCAAAGAAATTGGATATGCAAATGTAAGATACCCAATCAATACTTAGTCTCAGTTGTTTCCAGTTATTTCCTATTTAAATGTAACCAAACATTAACCAAAAAGGATACAAATTAAATCTTGAGTCAACCTTGTTCACTTCTTGTATTTCCATATTGCCATTTCCTAATTCACATCTTTAAAAAGTCAGATGGCAAAGCTGGTAAAGAACTTCCATGCCTCAAAAGCTACATAATTTCATCCATATGAATACTCCCTCCAGTGATGCAATATTACAATCCCTTTGTAATTTTGTACATGATCTTTGTGAATTGTTGTAGTTAGAAAAAAACAAAAAATCCATCCTCTGGTGGCCATCTTCCTGGAGACAAGCCTCTCTGAATGTAGTGATACAAGAAACCTAGTTCATCAAACTTATAGAAACCATTCTACTTTAATAATGTTGTCCAGAGTTTGCATTTTGCTTACATAAACTTCCAGAACTCCAAATCAATTTGATGATACCAGGAAGATTAGGGTAGAGTTTCAGCAGAGAAGAGATTTAAAAAGAAAGAAATTATCTATCAATTAATCAATTATTTACATAAATGTAGTAGTACCTGTGAAGAACTATTAAAGGTAACCCCAGAAACCAATATCCTTAAGTTTTCTGTAAAATAAAAAGAAGACAATCCTAAGCCATTGGAGGCTTTCCCTCAATATTTCTAGCATGCTTTTCCCTTTAGAAGCTAAGGAATCCTTTTATGCTACTTCAGTACACCTTTAGATTTCTTCTGAATCGAGTCAAATTAGCTGGATCAGTATGTGTGTGTGTGTGTGTGTGTATGAGTGTGTGTGTGTGTGTCTTTGTGCTCGTGTGTGTGTCTTTGTCTATGTCCAGATAGATAAATTTCTAGAAAAAAAAATCAAGTTTAATTCAGATAAAAGAACCCAACAGTTGACTGACACTGCTAACTTCTAATAGACCACCAATTTCTTTTTCACTTTCCAGTGACTGATTTAGAACTAGAGATCAAAAGTGGGAGAAAATATCACCTCACAGCATATTTTCTCATGTATATTCTAATTTTTCATCATTATCATTAAAGATCCAATATGATCTTACATTCACTGTCTAAATATCTTAAAATGCTAATAGTGTAACTTAACTCCAACTATTCTAGTTACTTCTGATGATCTTTAAAGTAGAGATATTTCAAATATATCCTATCAGTATATTTCTACTTACTTGGTAGTTTTCTCACTTAATCCAGAAATACTGATTTCCCAAGGGGGTGTTATTTAATCATATTTCCAATCAGATTCCCAAGGAATAATAAAGTATAAAATAGCAACCAGACTCACATCTTTTTTCTTTCCCTAAGTGTGGCATTGCATTGCTGTAGTACAACACTGAACCCATTCTGTCCAATATGGTCAGATAGGTAATTTTCTAAAAATTTTCAATCAAAATGATCATCGAAAGATTTTCTTAGAAATTGACAGCAATAAATCAAAAGCCCCATTATTAGTTTCAAATGTGACTTTATGGGGGGCATAAATGATGATATTCTACACTTTAGGTTATTTTGAAGTTTAAATTCATATTCATTTATACTTTTCATCATTCTTTGTAATTTTTTAGAAAATGACTACACATTTGCAACCAGATTCTATGCTAGTCAATAAAGGAATTTCTATAAGTGAGCAAAGGTTTCAGTGGACCAAAATAAAGAAAGAATAAATTCAAGCTGGGGGAGGAGGGGGATTGAGCATTGAATATATATAAAAATCAAAGAAAAAAAGGATGATATGATTTTACACCAAGCTCTTTTCTATGCTTTTTCTCATCATGCATGTTTTGCCCAAGAAGTTACCATACTAGTTTTCAGTGACTTATAAATAGTAAATAAATATATATTTGTTGGATTGAAGTCCCTGAATAATATAGCAAATATAATCCTTCTTCTTCTGTCCAAATATTACATGAGTGCACACATGAGTGCACACATGAGTGCACACACACACAGCCATGAGTGCACACACTTAGCCCCTCTTAACACAGTGTCTGGTACATACTTAATACTACTTGACTGACTGAATCATAAACACACACACACACAGTTATTATTTTTTCCAACTCTTTCTATAAATAATAAGGCATATATTTTTTAAATACATCTTCTTAGAAAGCAAAGTGTTTCTATAAAAAGAGAGTTACCTCAAACATGCTAGCCTAATTTGACATAATTAAATTACATTAAAAAGTTATTTTAAATAGCAAAAATTCCCCCTGCTAAATAACATCTCTATCAAATGTATCATTTCAGCTACTCAGATTCATTTCATAAGAACCAATTGAAAGATTGACAGCAAATAAGATTAATGTCTTATTGGGACATTGCGTCAAATCCAGGATGACGGTTCTGATATTTTAAAGGGAAATTGTTTAATATGGAGGAAGCAGGATATTTTGGAATGTCAGCTAAGACAAAATGGACATTGGCAGTTCAGTGTAATTATCAAAATTATCACTGAATCTATTTACATTCTACCAAAGATAAAGAGAACAATGTGTGTATTATTTTAAGTGGAAATGTCTTTAGACCTTCATAATTATGCTTTAAAAAAAATACTTGACGTCCGATTCCAATCATCCAATGTAAAGAATGATTCACTTTAGGTGGGAATCTCCTACACAAGTTCCAGAAGATAGTGGGAGTTTTACGTAGGGAGTAGAGTTGTGGCAGAAGAACCCGGTCCTGCAATATCAGTGGGGGTAAATTGTGTAACTAAGAGTGAGCTTTTTAAAAATGGTCACTTTCCATAAAAGTTCTTTTTCTTCTTTAAAACTCAACCATGCCTGTGGGCTTTTCGTAGGAAATGCCCCTCTTATTTTAGGTGCTTTTTCCATTATCAAAAAAGGCATTCCTCCTAAGCATTTTCAGACATCAATTCTTGTCAAGTGGGTATGCAATGCATATGGTAGAAGGCTATTTGTGGGTACAGGCAACTTTGAAAAGGTTAGGTAAAAATAGGTCAGATACTCTAATATATTTTACAGGCGGAGGCAGTAAGAATTTGAATAAAACTATCCAGTCATATTTGATCTCTGATCGAATACGGGGAAAGGTAGGTGTTTTCCCAGTTCTAAATTTGGCATCAGTAGTAAATGATAACTTTTCAGTGTGGACTTTAATGTGAGCAGCTTGCAGATCAGGCTTTTTCACTCTCCCACATGTTCTACTCAATAGTAGCATATATTCCTCATAAATATCTATGTCCAAAATCATTTTCTAAATAAACACCAAACCAAAATTTTTGTTGTTGTTTTTAATTGACTGTTTTTTGTATTCAGAAATTATTTCTTTAAAAATAAGAAAATAAAATGTAAGAAAAGTGACCTATTAAATTCTCATGTTAGAATAGTCACATAGTATGATGTATTTTGTAGCAAAGTATCTAAAATAATCATCTACTCACTAGACTAAAAATTTCATATTTGTGGACTTATTCCCCCAAGATTTTAGAGAGGTTTCTCTAACAAAGTGTTAGAAATATGTTTTCAGGGTAAAATCACCAAAAGGCATATTAAAGTATTTGTATGAATATACTTAAAACATTAATAGCTCACAGTGCTTTTCTCAAAATAGCCCTGTGGGGCAGATGGCAAGAGTATTCCCACCTAATTCCACTGCTGAAGATATAACTCAAAAACTCTACATGTGACTGCACAGTCATGTGACTAGTGAAAGGCAAAAAACAGGATTTCCTTACAGGGGAGGATAATTAGTATTCCACTCTTCATCAGAAAAATAATAGTAGTTGTATTGAAATAATCTAATTGCTTATGACAGTTGAAAAATTATACAAATAATGCAAGTCCCTCCCACACACACGAAAAAAGATATTTTTATGATTGAGTAAAAAAGTTTGTGAATTTTATTTAAGGGAATGAAGGTTGGTTTGGGAGCCTGATTTGTCCATTTAGCTATTGTCTTCACTAATGCAGTTCACATAATAATTTTTTATTTCTCTATTTCCTTTTGCCAGTGAAAACAGAATTTAAATTGCAGAGTTGAAAAAGGCATTTATTGATATGTCACTTAATTTTCAGTTTCCTTAAAGATATATATTGTTAAATATTTGTTTGATTTATCCTATAAGTATTTAATTAAATTTAGTCATATAATCTAGTAAAAAAAATCCTTCCCCCAAATTCAAAAGATGGTTTTCTTCCTGCCAAAAGGCAACAAGCATTTTTTGTTTACTCTGTGCCAGCCTCTGTGCTAAGTGCTCTACATAAAATAATCACCAAGTAAAGCTTAAAACAAGAGGAAATATCCCACCCTTGAAATGTAAGGCGTGGCATTGTTGTTTGTTGTTGCTCCTGTTTTAATTTTTCCCTCACTTAGACAGTCCGTAATTCATATCTGGGAAGACAGTAAGACTAAGATAGAATATAACATAATAAGCATTTTTAAATTGTTCAAAGAATATAAACATACCTGAAACATCATGTGAAGTCAGTTTGGTGTCTAGATAGATAATATCAAGACTGATTTGCTTCTATAGAATCATAGAGGTTAGAGAAAGAAAATGTTTATTAAAGAAACAAATCATTCTCCTTTCAGATTATTTCCTATATTAAGTGATGCATTAATAGGAGAGGGAAAGTAATTTTTTGCCAGTAGGTGGTGCTTTTGTACAAAGCATCACTCATAAACTCTCATTTCTTTCTAATTTCATATTTCTATACATTTTCAGCACTTATTGCATTTCCCACAAAACTGATTCCCTCTGCCATATACTTTCTCCCAAATTTGCATGCACATACATTCACAACAAAATTTAAAATAGCACTTAAGGTTCTCTTTTTAAATTGGAAAATGAAATAGGAGTTTATACCAGCAAATTTGGGGGCTGTTTGTTTGAGATGGGTGGGTCTTCATGTACAAGTCATTATTTTTGTTCTTCCCTGATTTAAAAGGGTGGGGGGGAGATTTTTGAAATTTCCTAGCAAAGCAGGAAGCAGGTTGTGCTGGTGTACATAGCATATGTCAACATTCTCTGCCGTGGTATACCCCTTGTGTATAGAACAGCAAAAACCTGTTTTTGCCTTAGAATGCTCACAACTTCTGTACGAAACCTTATTTTTGGGTGATCCTGGCCAATGACAGTTTATCTATCAATCTCCTTTGAAAGGTTGGTTTAATTCTTATTTCCTAAGACCTGTAGATCACTATTTCTTCTATATTTTGAAGGAAGTGCAAGCTCTTGAGGAATGCAAGGAGGAACAAATGTTCTAAGCACAACTGTATCAACACCAGGTTTTCTTTGTAATGTGTTTCTCCCATCCAGTCTCACATACCTGACCATATATGCCTTTAGAAAAATAGGGAGATGTATGTTTAGCATTTTCTTTATTCTCATAGTTTTACATACCTGGCAATGCCAGACTAACATTAATGAAAGTAATATAGTTGGAAAAAATGAACTCTATTTTCATCCTGCATAGTTAAGTAGGAATAAAGAATTTCCACTTATTTACATGTATTGTCAAGGGTAAAATCTTCCATTCATTTGTAACTACCTGCAAAATATCAATAGATATATTCACCTTTCATCTCCCAGCCTCCTTTCCTCTCTCAGCTCCCTAACCCTACACAAAAGAAAAATATTTACTGTATGGAGAGCTTTGTGGGCCTTATTCATCTGAAGCTTAAAATCTCTCCACTTTCCATAAAAAGGATGCAACCTGATTATTCATATGCTTATTTAGTCACTATATAAAGCCTCCATCATAAGTTTTTAGGTGCATACATATAAAAATAATGTCAAAACACAGTCTTACTGATTAGGGAGGTTTGATTTGAGAACTAGATACTATGCCCTCAGGTCCTACAAAATGTAAAGCAAAATTTCAAGGATGCAGAAAAATCTGTTATCACCATCTCTTGGACCATAATTCTGGGCACTTCCACCCAGAGCCCTCTGAAAGCTCTTAAGTACAATGTCAGAGCCTAGAGAGAAATGATGTCTAAGGCCTGAACCAGTTAAATATTGGAACTGCTACAGGGTTTAAAAAAACAACAGCATCACCTTGAATTATATTGAATTAGTGATGCTTCAGTTTTCCATTCATTCTAAATATTTCCTTAGGTAGCCTTCACCCTCTTGACATACACAAGAATTGGTATGAGTCTTTAAGCTGATGTTTTATGTGGATGAGAGTGATTGTTCGTTCCTGGGGGCTCCAGGCCTCCTCAATCTGTAACTGGGTTTCCTTTCCTCCTACAGAGCTTGCACTAGCACTCACTTATCTCAGAGTACAAATCTCTCCCTGCCTTCTACTCAAAGCCTGAACATCAAGTCAGAACCTGTTTCTCCTCCTAGAGACCGTACCACCACCCCCTCGAGATACCCACAGCATACGCGCCACGAGGCGGGGAGATCTCCTGTTGACAGCTTGAGCAGCTGTAGCAGCTCGTATGATGGGAGCGACCGAGAGGATCATCGGAATGAATTCCACTCCCCCATTGGACTCACCAGACCTTCGCCGGACGAAAGGGAAAGTCCCTCAGTCAAGCGCATGCGGCTCTCTGAAGGATGGGCAACATGATCAAATTATTACCTACTAGTTTTTTTTTTTTCTTGCAGTGTGTGTGTGCTATACCTTAATGGGGAATGGGGGGTCGATATGCATTATATGTGCCGTGTGTGGACAAAAAAGTCAGGTACTCTGTTTTGTAAAAGTACTTTTAAATTGCCTCAGTGATACAGTATAAAGGTAAACAGAAATGCTGAGATAGGCTTAGCACTTGAGTTGTACAACAGAACACTTGTACAAAATAGATTTTAAGGCTAACTTCTTTTCACTGTTGTGCTCCTTTGCAAAATGTATGTTACAATAGATAGTGTCATGTTGCAGGTTCAACGTTATTTACATGTAAATAGACAAAAGGAAACATTTGCCAGAAGAGGCAGATCTTTACTGAGAGAGAAAGCAGCTGTTATGCAACATATAGAAAATGTATAGATGTTTTGACAGACCCAGCAATGGGTGGCCACTGGTCAGTGTTAGAAACAGATGAGGTCACCTAACATAGCAATGATGCTCACAAACATTCAGGCATATCATTGGAGTATGGCACTCAGTTAAAAGGATCAAAGACATTTAAAAGAGGACCATACTTAGAAAAATGTGGAGTTTGAGGGCTAACGTATTTAATTTTTAAAAATTCTGGGTCTGCATCACTTATTAAATAAAAATATAAAAATATGTACATTACATTTTGCTTATTTTCATATAAAAAGTAAGACAGAGTTTGCAAAGCATTTGTGGCTTTTTGTAGTTTACTTAAGCCAAAATGTGTTTTTTTTTCTTGATAGCTTCGCTAATATTTTAAACAGTCCTGAAAAAAGCAAAAGGGACTTTTTGTATAGAAAGCACTACCCTAAGCCATGAAGAACTCCATGCTTTGCTAACCAAGATAACTGTTTTCTCTTTGTAGAAGTTTTGTTTTTGAAATGTGTATTTCTAATTATATAAAATATTAAGAATCTTTTAAAAAATCTGTGAAATTAACATGCTTGTGTATAGCTTTCTAATATATAATAATTATGGTAATAGCAGAAGTTTTTTTTGTTATCTTAATAGTGGGAGGGGGGTATATTTGTGCAGTTGCACATTTAAGTAACTATTTTCTTTCAGTTTTCTTTTACTCTGCATACATTTTACAAAATCAAGATCAGTTGTCAAAAGGATAACCTGTGGGGTTAGATTTACCACATCATAACAACCTAAATCATTTTAAAAACTACATTTGCAATCTATTGGGTGAACAGACATCCATTGTATATATTGATTAGTTCTTTCAGTTTTGAATTTTTGGGTTTTTTTGCATTTTACCAAATGCAGGGCCCCATTTCTGATCTTAGGTATACCCCTGTGCATCTTGGAATTCAATTAGTACGGATCACAATTTGACCTTTATCCTAAATCACCTGGTTGGCATTCAGCCCAGTATAATTTGATATGTAGTATTTGGTTGGTTTCTGTTTTTTAAATCTGCCTGGAATGGGCTTTGAGTGGTGGTACATTACATCCTGAAGATATGTAAGAAAAAAATGTGATTGATGTGGAGGTAACCCAATGAATGAGTTATATTTGCCCACATTTAGAGAAAATATGAAGAAACTTGATGCTACAGAAAAGAAATAGAAACAGGTACCCAGTATTGTATTCTTTTAACTTGTACTCAACAAACCTTGTTGGTATCATAAGGCTGTTGTTGAGTGAGCCCAGTGTATCAGGCAACCCCACAATGTCACTTCTGCATAAGGCATGTATGTCACATTTTTTTCCTTCAATAAAGAGAGTTAATAGCCATTGCAAGAAAACCCATTTAAGATCCTCTATGTCCCTTTTCGTTCAAAAAAATGACTTATTGAACATATGTCTCTGGGGATTATTTTCTGGGTCATTCCCCTTTAAGAAGTTAGTGCCATAAGAAATGCTTATATTTCCTCTCCAAGAGTAGTTTCAGTTTTTGAAAGAACATAAGAACAATTTCCTTCTCATGGTATGTGGAGATCTAGTTTCATCTCCCAATCAGATACATTGACACTAGCAACAAAAACAAAACAAAACAAAAATGATGCAGTCAGCACAAACAAATCCAATTTAGTTAGGGCATACAAGACCCATTCCTCATCAACTTGCCTAGGTTTTGTGTATTTCTCATCATAAAAGGCTGCCGCTGGGTGGCAGAAGCCAAGAGATTTTAGTTCACTGGACTCTATTTTCCTAACTGAAATTCCCAATTAGTTCTCTGGTTTGTGCCTGACTAGGATGCCAGTCTGCCTTGTGCTCATATTTTGTATACTCTAAGCAGAATACAATTCAGCTCATTCATACATCCTATTTGATAAGATGACCATGGAACATGGAAAGAAAGATATTTATGCAGAGGAAAAGCAGAACTGGATCCCTGACCTAGTAAATGCAAACACACATAGACACACACGATACTCAAAGCCACTCTCCTAACCTTAAGCATGATCCCATTCTTAGAGTCTCTTGCTGAGATTTTTAACTTGACGTGTATAAAATATGCAAATATGTCACAAATGTGCTTTGTCATTTCAAAACACTTTGGGTTTCTCAGAATTGTTAGTAGAAACTTGTCAGCGGGTGGGGAGGGGGTCAGTCTATGAAAATACGAAGAATAGCCATATTAGTAGTTTACCTTGCAATTTGCCTCAGCAACACAGGAAAAAAGGAATAGTGAGTTTCTAGGGGGGTGGTTGTTTAAAGTAAGCTAAAGAACCAGCAGAAGCCAGGGCGAAGATGAAGCCTTGGCTATTTATAGCAGTTCTGACAATGGTTTTATAAGAACATTTAAAAGATTAGAATCACTTGAAAATGGATGCCAGTCACCTCTTGTTCCCACCACTGAATTCATCTGAAGTGGTGGCAAGATAGTGAAGGGATAATCTGAGAATTTTTAAAAGATGATTTAATGAGAAGCACAATTTTGAATATGATGAGTCACTTTCTGTCAACAATAACTGTCTATCTTTTTTACCCTTGTACCTTTCTCTGTAATTTACCATTTACTGTATTTGCAAAGCTAATTTTGTTTTTTTTTTCACAGAGATTCCTTTGTATGTAAGGAGTTTGGGGCAGAGCCCTGAGGGAGTATTACTTTACAGAACCCAAGCTGCAGAAATCTTTTTTTTTTAGGCAACACTCTTCATTGCAAGTTAAAATACCCCCAAAGTGGCATTTTGTTCACTTGAAAGGATTGTAATCGCTAATCCTTAATTTAAGAGATTCTCAGCAACATCATTAAACTGAATTATTGGTGACAATGATATAATATACATAAGCTGCACAACCTGTATATTGTATACATTGGTGCCTTTCATTTTGAGGCTGTTCATTTCAACATTTTTGAAAGTTCAGTTTTATAGCAAAAAGGCATATTTTCCCAAAGGCAGAATCTAACTGTTTTGTAATGATGAATATGAAAATACCTGTCATCCTCAGATCATTTTCAGGTTTACTAAAGTGAGAATTTTTAAAATAACAATGCCAATTCTCTCTTAACAAGAATGTCAGCCCTCTTGTACCTGGACGTGTTTGTTTTATCTTTCCCACCCAAGTCTTTAATTTAGGCATCGAGATTTTTTTTTTTGCCCTTTCTTCTTGTGTTTCCTTCAGAAAGTAAATGCTATGTATTTCTTTTTTTTTAAGCCACTTGAAACCTCAATAAAGGCTGTTGCCTAAACATGGAATACTTCATCTGTTCCTGTTTGTGCCATCTGCTGTGATGTCGTCACTTATATGGCGTTAATTTCCTGCCACTACAGATCTTTTGAAGGACTGATGGGATATTGGTATATGTTAGAATGCTTCAGATTGTAGATGTAATAAGAGGCTTTTGTTAATATGTTTTAACCAAAGATGTGGAGCAATCCAAGCTTTTAGCCACATACCGTCTGCATCAAATTTGTCCATTTGGGTTATTTTTATAATCGGGTGTTACATTTTGCCTTCCCTGTGCATACCTCAAATTGATCCATACCTGACTCTGATTCAGAGAGGTCAACTAAATGACAGATTTTTCTTCCCTCTAAATGCTACTACCTGTGTTCTCTTAGAGTAGAGCAGAAATGGGTCACTGTAGGCATAGTACTTGGATTGCTTCAGATGGTTTGCTGTATCCTTTTTTCTTCTTTTTTTCCTTTTTCTGGGGACTTGTTTCCATTAAATGACAGTAATTCAAAAGTAGCTTGTAAATGAGGGCATACAAGCATTTGCAACAAATATTAAAATAGAGGCTCACAGCGGCATAAGCTGGACTTTGTCGCCACTAGATGACAAGATGTTATAACTAAGTTAAACCACATCTGTGTATCTCAAGGGACTTAATTCAGCTGTCTGTAGTGAACAAAAGTGGGAAATTTTCAAAAGTTTCTCCTGCTGGAAATAAGGTAAAATTTGTATTTTGCAGACAATTCAGTAAAGTTACTGGCTTTCTTAGTGATGCAGTGTCTGTGGTGCATTTCTTTAATTAGTGTTTTACTGTTGAAATTTGTTCCATTTTGCCACATTTTTAAAAGTAACTTCTACCACAAGGATATCTCTTTTTTAGCCTTGATAACTTTTATTTCCAGAGAGCATACACAAAGATAGAGATGTGTATAAACAAAGGATCTATCTATATTCATAGACAAATATATGCCTGTGTAGATTGTGAATTAGATCTCATGTCTGTTTGTTCTGCAAGTTTAGGAATTATAAGGTCCTGTCATTGGTTAAATACTTTTGTTACTGTAATTATATGATAGGTCTTTGATAACCTGATTTCTTCATATGGATCTCTTCCTGAGGTTAGTGAGAGGGCCATAGCCAAGATGATGGAAAATAATATTGGTGGTTGTTGTTGTTTTAATGTGAAGTTATAAGGAAAATCTGTATCATAAATGTTTCTCTTTTTTGTATGGCATTTAATTTAAACAGCAGTGTTGGAAACTTACAATTTTTAAATTATGTGAGCTATTTAATAGTTAGGAGAGTCTATATATTTTTGTATTTATGAAAATAGCACATTAATTGTCAAAGTTAAAATTATATTTTTCAAAAGAAATGCACCTAGGGAAGTCAACATGCAAAATTAGAAGGAAGGAAGGAAGGAAGGGAGGAAGGAAGAAAAGGAAGGAAGGAAAGAAGGAAGAAAGGAAGGAAGGAAAGGAGGGAGGGAGGGAGGAAGGAAGGGAGGCAGGAAAGGAGAAGGGAGAGAAGAAAAAAGGAAGGAAGGAATAAGGAGGGGGAAAGGGAGGAAAGAAGGAAAATGAGGGGAAAGGAAAGGAAGGAAGGAGGGAGGGAAGAAAGGGAAGGAGGTAGGAAAAAGGAAGGAAGGAAAGAAGAGAAAAGGAAGGAAAAGGGATAGAGGAAAGGAGGGAAGGAGATAGGGAGGAAGAAAGGAAGGAAAGAGGAGTGAAGGAAGAGGGAGGGAAGGAAAGAAGGAAGGAGAGAAAAAGGAAGGAGCAAAGAAGAAAGGAAGGGAAAAGAGGGGGAAAGAAAGCAAGGAAAGAAGGAAGGAAGGAAAGGAGGGGAAAGGAAGGAAGGAGGAAGAGAGGGAAGAAGGGAAGGACATAGGAAAAAAGGAAGAAAAGGAGGAAGGGAGAGAAAAGGAGGTAAAAAAGAAGTAAGAAAGGAAGGGAGGAAAAAAGTAAGGGAGAAAAGAAGGAAGGGGAAAAGGAAGGTATTTTTAAGTAACTACCATGTGTCAGGCACTTTGCTAAGTGCTTTGCAATTTTTGTGACATTTGTTCCTCACTACAACCCTGGGATGTAGGTGTTATCATCCCCATGTCCCCATCTATCCCCATTTTTATAAGTGAGGAAATAAGACAGAAGTTGTCACTTGCTAGAGGTCAAAGCAAGTGAGGCTGAATTAAAACTCAGGTCTTCCTGACTTCAGGTCCAGCACTCCATCCACTTGGCTTCCTATAACAAAAATCATAAGCCACAGTTGTACTGACAGCATAAGCAAGTTGGATTACATTATATCTAAGCTCCCTTGTCCCTTCTAAATCTTAAGAACTAATAATCCTAAATATAAAATTATCCCTATTCTGAAAACTCACTGGGAGAAATGTTGCCAATAATTCCACCATAACCCCTACTATGTTCAAAGAACTGTGAGTTGATAAAGCTAAGACTATCATGGCCTTCCCAGAGTCTGAAATCTAGCGGGAAGAGATGGTATGTGTATAAATAAATATAATATGGCACAGTATATGATTAAGGTCATAAGAGTGACAAAGCATTATGGGAGTTCAGAGAAAAAAGAAGTCATTTCCAACATGAGATAAGACATTTAGAAAGGTGGCATTTGAACTAGGTACAATTTTCACGAGCAGAAACAGAAGGGAAGACAGCAGAGGAAGGAGAAAAGCCACAGTGGCAGGAAAGCTTGGAGCATGTTTAGGGAATCTAGTATAAAAGGAAAGATTGAGAAATAAAAGCCCGAGAGTGAGGCTGGAAGCAGAATGTGTGTGTGTGTGTGTGTGTGTGTGTGTGTGTGTGTGTGTGTGTGTGTGTGTGTGTGTGTGTGTGTATCATACTAACGCTTTTATCCTAGTAGGAATTGGGGAGCCTTTGAAGGTCTGGAGCAAAGGAGTAAGATAAGCAGAGTTATGCTTTAGGAAGAGCAACCTGGCAGTAGTGTGTAAGATGAATTGTATTAGCAATCTAGGAAAAAGGCAATAGGAAGTGGGAGCCTTTGAGGCTTCATATAAGCAATCAAATCATTGTACAATCAGTGAAACTTAGGTGAGTCATTATGAGAAGTGATATCTCATTATGTAATTAGAAAGAGGAATCAGAGACTATGGAGGGCTCTTGTGCCTAGGTGACTTAGACTTCTGGTGCCATTAAGAGAAGGGGGGGGGCAGTCTTGAAGAAGAGTGAGTTTCCTGGAGGAGATGGCTTCAGTTTGGAACAAGTTATTGTTGTGTGTGCAATACTGGCAGGACAGCTAGGTAGACTTGTCCAACAAGTAGTTGAAAATATGGAGCTGGAATTCAGGAGAAAGGCTGAGGCTCTAGATCCAGAATTAAACTGGAAATGATAAACATACACCATAGTTGGAAGGCTGAGAGTGGAGAGAACAGAGAAGGAAAAAGAGAGGGGGCAGAGGGAGAAAATGGAGCAGGAAAAGAAGGACAAAAGGCACTGAATTCACATTCACGTAAAAAGAGAGCCAAGTAGAAAAATAGAGGGAGAACCAGATCAGGACAATACCATGGACACCAGCGGAAGAAATTATTTTGAGAAGGAAAGGGTATTCAACACCATCAAATTACAGAGACGTCAAGGATAAGGATGGGAAAAGGCTATTGGTTTTGGTGATTGGGATCCATTACGGTTCATTTCTAAAAGAGCATTGGAGGCAGCTAGGTGACACAGTGAATAGAGCACCAGCCCTGAAGTGGAGAGGACCTGAGTTCAAATTTGACCTCAGACAGCTGTGTGACCCTGGACAAGTCACTTAATCCCTCTTAATCCTAATTGCCTCAACAAACAAACAAACAGGCATTTTAGTGAGGAGGGGGATGTTAAGGTTAAGAAGTTAATTCATGGTAAGGCAGTTGTAACAGTCTGATTTTCTGAATTTCTGAGAGAGTCTATGGCAAGGTGTTGAAGGAAACTGTTTCTAGAGGCAGGGGAGTACACATACATTTGTAAACAGAGGAAAGAATGAAGGTAAAAGAGAGATGAGTTCAGACATTGTACTATCTCAGCCAAGAAAAAAAAATTAGATAAAGATTGAGATAAATCAGTCAGATTAGGCCTCTTAACCCAGAGGTGTAGAGGGGATGAAGTCTCCAATTCCAAAGGAATTCCAACTGGCCTGCATTTATCCTTATATGACCTACTTGTGATTAGTAAATCAAAGGTTTGTTTACCCTCGACTGGTTTGAGACTCCAGGTCCCTCAGTACAAAACCACTCAGCCCCTAATATCTTTGGGATATCCAGAACTGCTGAACTGCTTAGATGCTGTTGCTTAGCCATGTTGAAGTTGTACATGAAAATCCATTTTCCTAGCCCAAGCCACAGTTGAGACCTGGAATAATAGCGATACACACTTCCATCCTTCTTATATGTCTATGTTTCTTAAAATCCTGAATTTGCCCAAGTTAAGAAATAGGTATCAAACCATTGGTTCTAGTGGCAAAAATCAGATAGAATGAAATTATTTATTTTGTCTTTAATGGCCTATCTGAAACCAGATAAAATACTTGGAAGGAGCCACAGACCAAGCTCTACTTCCCACCCTTTAAATTTAAAAAAAAAAAATGAAGTATTTGAGTCTGAATTTTGAGACAGACAAAAATCTGTCCACCCCATCTGTTTCTCTTCATTTCCATGTTAAAAGGTAGGCTTTCTTACCAGAAGATGGCCTTCCTTTTATAAGTATTAGCTTTGCAAATAAGTTCTAAGCAAAAGCCAGTGAAGAAAATTGAAACTGCTTTGTAATAATAATAATAATAACAATAATAATAATAATAAACTTTTATAGTGCTTACTATATACTTCTTACCTGGCTAATTATCCTAATTGGTAATGACTAAGTCAGTATGTCACAATATGTTTCCCAAAATAAGCAGAAGATAGTTAATTCTTCAAGGATTGTGTTTTCATTAGATAGATGCTCCCACCCCCAATGCAGGCTCACAAGCTCACAACTTTTCAACAATTTGGTAGATGGTATCTGAAAGTTATTGTAACTGAAAAACCCATCGCCCAGCAGTAGACCCAGCAACGAGTCTTTCCAAACTTAGCTACGCTTCTCCTTAGATGTGTGGTCTGCCAAAAAACTCAAATGTAGAAGCTTTTTCATCTTATTAGAACCTGCCTGTGTAGAACCTTAGTAGAACATTTTCCTCTTAGCAGAACCTGTGTATTCAATTGTAATATGCTAACATAGCCTTCAAGAAATCAAGTTCACCAACATAACACATTTCATTGAGTCTTACATCCTTGTCATAACAAAGGAAGAAATATTACTTTTGAGTATTGCCCACATAACAAAGTTAAGGGTTGAGTGCTGTAATATTGGCTCTGCCATTGTCCTGCTCAGTAGCTCTAGGGTAGCATTAATTTCCCAGGTTGCCTATTTGCCTTAAAATACCATCATCTCTATTATGGTTGTTGTTCGGATGTTCACTCATGTCCAATTCTTCATGAATTTGGGGGTGGGGGTTCTTGGTAAGGATACTAGAGTGGTTTTCCATTGCCTCCTACAGTGTATTAAAACAAATAGAGATTAAGTGACTTGCCCAGAGTCACACAGCTATTAACTATTTGAGTAACTCAGGCCTTCCTAACTAGGCCTGGAGTTCCATCTACTGAGCCATCCAAGAGCCTCTTATAATCTCTATCACCAAGAAAAAATTAATTTGTTTTACCTCTTCTCTCCTAATTGTATCCTTTCTTGCTATTTTTCTCATCCCCACTTACTGTAGTATTTGTGAGAAAGGAGTGAGAAACTTCCTGCTCCCGCTTGGCCACAAATGGACATCTGTTCCAGCAACAAACACCAAATAAAAATCTTCCATTTTGCCTTGCTTAGACTTGAAAATTTTGAGGGTCATAAGTAACCAATATTTCTAGTCCATACTTACCCATAAGTGGCAGCAGCCAAGCCAACAACCAGACCAAGGTAGCAATGACCCAATGAATTCTATAACTGCAAAAAGAATTGATAAAAAGGACTACTTTTCACAGAAGAGGAACTGGAAAAGGAAGTGCTTTGCTATTCATCCAAAAGCCAGAAATGTTGACGGTGCCAATCTACTCCCTTGGCCCAGACCTTTCCACCACTAGGAAAGCACAGTGCTCAATGAGGTAACAATGTCAGAGAAGATCCCTGGAAAAGGAAAAGAGAGGTCATTTGATGGCATGATATCACATAATGATCTTTCCTGAGATTGAAGATGTTTGCCAAGGATTCTGATTTAATAATTGGTACAAGACAGCCACCAAGTATAATTTAAAGTTTCACGGTATCTTATGCTTCAATCCTTACTGCCTATTCAAGCTTCCCAAATCACAGGAGGTCCTGCAGCTGTTATAATTAGTCATTACTTTCTTGGAGTTTTATAAGTGGGAGTGTGGCCATGCTACTTAAAAGTATACATTTGATTATTGAAATTCCCTTGAGTTAGGCAGTGATGTGAGTACATTCATTTACACATAGAATCTATTGGTCTGAACTAGGGTAGACTTAATAGTGGGGCATGGTGTATCAGAAAGCAGGCTTGAGAAGTCTGGTACCAGTGCAACACTGACCTTTGTCAAATAGAGCACCTGAAGATAAAGACATCATGTGGTTTTCTTTATTTCACCCTCATCAATAGATCCCTATGATAGTTCTCTGAAGTAAAAATTCACATGTGATTCCAGCTAACATGTTTATTTGTCATTGGACATGCCTAAAGGTATCTTGAGGGTGATGTAAGAATTCTGATTTTGCAGGAAACTTCACACTCATTGAAGAGGACATTGAAAGATACTCCACCGGAGTGGCTAGGTGACACAGTGGATAGGGCACCAGCCCTGGAGTCAGAAGGACCTGAGTTCAAATCTGGCCTCAGACACTTAACACTTACTAGCCGTGTGACCATGATTAAGTCACCTAACCCCAATTGCCTTGCCCTCCCCCCTCTAAAAAAAAAAAGAGAAAAAGATACTCCAACCTCCAATCAGGATTGCACCTCTCTCAGTGATTGGTGCTCCTCCCACAAGAGGGTATACAGGTGAAGAAGAGCTGTCAGCTTTTCCTAATTAGAAAATTGGCAAAATGCCTTATCACTTTGAGATTACCAATTTCCATTTTTATTGACTCAAGTAGCCTGCTAAAGTATTGTAACTAACACAGATCATTTTCTACAAATTGAATGACTATCATTTTCTAGGGGAGCATTGGTTTTTCCTCCCATCAACCATTTACCAAATCATCCTCCTTGGAGTTCATAATGCAATTCTATGAACTTAAATTTCTTCTTTCTGATCAAGAAATCTTGATTTACCCCAAACTATCTTATAGTAGCGCTGCCTAATTTCAATATCCAGGACACAACTGACTTGTTACTGAACTTGGAGCTATCCTTTGTGTTGTCATTATGATTGGCTCACACATAGAACAACCCTGTTAGAATTCAGCTTTTGAGTCCATGACAACACCTTAATAGAATACCACTAATTTGATGATATTTTTCTTAAGTTCATCTTGGGATGTGTTAACTTAGGAGTATCCTAAGAGTAAATAAATCTAGCTTTCCCTTTGACAGATCCTGGTCTATATGGTTTGTATTCAACACAATACACATTTATTAAACATATATCAAGAACAAGGCACTGACAAATCACTGAAAATACATGGATAGGAGACAAAATAAGCCATCCCCCCAGTGGACTTAACATTTTGTTAAGAAGGGAAGAAACAACTACATAAATAAATATTACAAAAGTTTGAATATGGATCAGTACATAGGAGAGCTTAAGCAGCGGAATGATATATTTGAAGATCATAAGGTTTAGAGCTCACAGGTATTCATCCAGACCAATGTTTTCATTTTACAGATGAGGAAACTGTCCCAGAGAAGTAAAAGATTTGCCCAATGTTTGCAAGTAACTGAACCAGGATTTGAAATGAGGTCCTCTGACTACAAATCCAGAGCTATTTTCACTCTGCATTTGTAAGGTCTATGTTGTTGGTAGCCATCTCAGAAAAATATGACTGGCTGGGTTCTGGATCTCTAAATGAAAGACTATACAGTACTCTAAGTTCTTTCACTGGAAGTGAGGTAAAATCTCAGCTCAGACAAGGAGAAACAGAATGATCTCACTGGTAGAAGGTTCACTCTTAGTAGTCTCTAGGGTTAGAGGAACTGGAAGTCAAGGATCATGTTGGCACCTACATGTCTTCAGCTTATAGGAGAACTTCTACCATTCAAAAGTCTTCGTTTGCCTTTCTAACTTTTCCTATACACCTGTTCCAGAAGTCATTCCCAATCTGAAGAAAGTCTGTTCTCCACTTACATAAGTCATAAGCTCAGAATAGAAGTCTGTCATTCAATAAAGAGTCACATATCCCTCCGGTTACACAGCATGCCTCAGTTAGAAGTCCCTCAGGGGGAAAATGCCCCAGGTTTGGGCAAGAATGGAATGATATAGTAAAGGAGTTGTTTCTAATTGAGGCAATAAGAGATGATATAGACAGAACTTGCACTTCTTAATAATTACTGACATGTATATAGCACTTTGAAATTTGCAAATAATTTTTATACTTAGGCTATATTTTAGCATCCTGACTCTCTGAGGCAGGCACTTCAGGCATTATCACTATTTTTGAAATGAGGAGACAAAGGTCAAAAGAAGCTAATGAATTGTGCTATGGGCACATGGGTAATCAATGTCAGTTAGGATTTGAACCCAAATTCAACAGGATCAAATTATAAAACAGTGAATTTAATTTACTTAGGCTCTAAGGTATATTAAAGGGAAGAACCTGGGGGAAAATGCTGGGAAGTTAAAAGATTAGAGCTAGGTTGAAAAAGCTCTTAAATTTCAAGCTACATATTCTATATTTTATTCAAAAGGCAGTACTGAAAAACTAAATGTTTTGGGGTTGGGATTTTTTAAGTCGAAGAATGATATAGTCAGATGTCTATATTAGGAATATTATTTTGAAAGCATTATAAAGTATGTAGTGGAGAAGGAAAGAAATTGAAGGTGAGGAGACCAATTTGAGGAGACACTATCTATCCAGGAGGAGACCAATCAGGTGACTCTTATTCTGAACTCCTCTATCTCTAAACCACAGATATTTTATGAGAGACAGATATAATGTTAGCCCCATTAAAAATGGGAGGATGAAGAAGAGAATGCCCAAGCAAGTGAATCCTGGACTCAGCCTGCCGTTCTCTCACTAGGCTGTTTGTGATGATGGCCAAGCCCTCTGCCTAATCTCCGAAATGGTGGAAATCTCCCTTAGAGATCCCGAAAAGTCCAGTTAATGGCTTGAGAAGTAAGGGGATCTGAACTAGAGCAGTGGCAATCAGAGAGAAAGGTAGAATGGACACAAAATATTTCAAAGGTAGAACTGACTTGTGGCATAGTGGAAAGGTGCTAGATTTGGTGAGTGTAGAGGGCATAGATTCAAATTCTGGCTCTGTCATTGATTACCTGTATGATGGATTATTTGACTTCTGTGGACCTCAGTTTCCTTATGTAAGGAATAAGGGAGTTGGACTAGATGACCCCCCCCCCAAACTCATAAAGCTCGAAATCTATTATCCTCTTGACCCTGGAGAATGAGAGAGACAGACAGAGATATACAGACAGACAGACAGACAGAGACAGAAATGGAGAATATTAAAAGATGACTCTAAGGTTTGGACCATGAGTAAGTGGGAATATGATGGTACTATCCTCGGGAATAGGGAAGCTAGGAGGAGGATCATGTTCTGGGAGAAAAGATCTGCTCTGTACATGCTAAATCTGAGGTGCTGGATCAATATGCAGATGGCAATGTGCAATAGGAAGTTGAAAATATGGACCTGGAATTTGGGAGAGAGTTTGGGGCTGCAGGAGGAGATGTGGACTTCATATGTTTAGAATTTCAGCCATTGGGGCTTGGCTGGAATAGCCCTCTCCTCTCTACTTCCAGACACTGTAATGCTGGCTTCTGAACTGGCTTGATATTTTATAGAAGACCCACAGGGCATAACGGGGCAGTACATTAACTAAACACCTTGGATTGATTATCTAATTCAATAAAGTTCTTCTGATCAGATAAAATGATCAAGTTTCTTTAGCAGTGGTGAGATGATTGGTTAATTGATTAACTAATGTATCTCCACCCTTATATAAATAATCATTTATTAAGTTCTTACTAGGTACTGGGCACTGTACTAAGAATGAGATACAAAGACAAAAATGTTTTTTAAAAATCATTGCCCACAAGTAATTTTCATACTAAAGGAGAAACAACATGCCAATGAAAAGTCACAGGGAAGAATAATTACAATATGAAACACTGTTTATCCTCTCTTCCCAAGTTATCTTAGCTACCCTGTCCTCTCCATATTGCATCCTTGAAAAGGCACTGGATATAAAAATAAATGAAGGAAGGAATAAACACACACACACACACACACACACACACACACACACACACACACACACCCCTACAGACACAGACACAGACTGTATATGGAAGCCCTTTGCATTCCTGAAACTTGGTATGGTTCATTGCTTTAGTCCTGGATCTGCTAAGCATTTTGTAAACTGCCACTATTTGTGATGGATCTATACGATTTCTAAGCAAATCATTTAATCTCTCTAGTCTTCCATTTCTTGTGGATAATTGGAATAATAATTATTGCACTACCTACCAAATAGGGTTGCTGTGAGGCAAAGTATTTTATCAAGCAGTACCGTGTAAATGTGAGTAACTATTAGTAGCAATAAAGGAATAAGTTGAGTAGGAAAAAAAAAGAAAGCATGACACATATACAGGCAAGTAATGGGTATAAGAAAAAAATGTTCCCAAAGACATGAAGCACGTAAATGCTATATCTAAACATAGTTCAGACACTAACTCTGAATACAAGACTAGATATTACATGTGGCGGAATATAATCCCGTGTTCCTGCTAATAGTGTCATAAGTAAAATGTCACTAGTTCAGACTAATTGGGTGGGAAGTCTGAACTGTAGAAGAGCTTAAAGGAAATGCAGGTATATGGCTTTCCACTATAAGAGCAGATTCCATCTTTCTACCCCGGTGCTCTCCTCTTCATATATCCAGTTACGAGTTACAGAATCAGAAAGAAGAAGAAGAAAAAGCACAATTCATGGAATCAATCTGTCACCCACTAGAAGTGTTGGAGTCAGGAAAACCTGAGATTGATTCCCAGCTAAGGCACATCTTAGCTGTATGAGTTTGACCAACCTCTTTCTGTCTCAGTTTCCTCATTTATAAAATGGAAGTGATGATAACACCTACCTCACAGGGCTCTTGTGAGGATAAAATGAGATAATATATTACTAGATTTCACAAACGTTAAACCTCTACATAAATGGTTGCTATTATTATTGCATATATACAATAGCATGAAGTGGTTTTAGGAAACACCTCCTTGGGATACTCTCTCCACTGATACAGAATAGCAACTTATCTATTGCTTATCTTAGAAGCCTGGGAGCACCAACAGGGAGTGATTCAGCTATGGCCACACAGTAGGTATCAGATACAGAACCTGCACTTATCTTCCTAAAAGCAAGACCATTCTTCAAACTGCTAGTCTGTGCTGCCACTCAGCTGTTTTTCCTTAAGTGTTTAAATAATCATAAGAATCCTTTCTGGGCTTTTCCTAAATACCATCCACTTACTTTCCCGGGGAAAATCTTTGAATCCAATGGCATTTGTAGTATTGAGTCATTTTCCAAGCAGCTCATAAAACAAGTCTCTATGTTCCGATACATATCCATCTTCCATCCACCAACTATTCAATAATTAGCAAAGATAACAAATGAAAATAAACACCTTTTGCATACTTTGAGGCACATTAAATGAAATTAAATGCAAAATCTCTCCGCTTAAGCACCCTCAAACTCTGATCAAGTCTCATTACTAGATGAATTCCAAACAGTTGACTGCATAGCATAATAAATGATAGATAAGAAATGTTCCTATGTGTTCTCTTTCCATCATCATCCTCTTATTTTAAAAGTTTTCAAAATAGTAAACATGTAAATCTTTTTTTTAAATATTAGGTGACATTTTTCTGTTATAATTAACAAGTATCCCCCTAAATTTTTCTATTCCAATCTTTCCCCTTAACTACACACTCTGATGGATCTTATTGAACTAGAAAAAACTTCAAGTATGAGCTTACAATGGCCTCAGTGTCTATTCTTTGAGTACTAACCTAGCAAAATAGGGAGGAGCTCGTGATAAGAAGGCTGGCCGCCAGGCAATGAGTCCTTCAGTATTGGCAACTCATGAAATATGACAGTATTGAAAAATAGGCATTGCTGGAGGAAATACATACACTGGTCAAAAGTGGCTATAAGCGTCCACATTTTTTTTAAATGCTACATGAGAGCATTCGAGTACAATAGAGCAACTTAATGAAGCACTGATGGCCCAATCAAGACGTCAATCTCAAAATGTGAACCTCTCTTTTCTAACTAGTACATTTCCAGGTAATTATAAAAATTAAGCATTTGTTGACAAGCAGGAAAGCAGGTAAGAGAAAAACATTCTTTTCTCAATTGACTCAACTCTCTGCAATGGAGGCATTGCTAATAACCTACTATAACTTCCCTGCTAGTGATTAGCTTAGGCAAAGAAAGAAAATAAACAAGTTATAAACTATGTCCGTTGTGGCTCTTCAGAGGGAAAACTGTAAATACCTGAATTAAAGACTAAATAATCTCAAATCTGGATGAAAGTTAATGTGTAGCATTTATGTAACTTCACCAAAAGTCTAAGATCACTGTAGGGTCTCAGTATATTCTGTGAGCCTACATAATAGTGTAAATCATATGCTAACACACACAAGAAATCATTCTTGTGAAATCATGAAGTCATTGGGGTGGATTAGCTAATATAAAACTGTATTTTAAAACATTTTGTATATAGTGGTTCAATATATCTTTAGTCATACAATCATAGATTTAAAGGTTTAAGGGATATTCCAGGCCATTTCATCTAAACCCTTTCATTTATAAGAGAAGTGGTGGTGGCATTCAGTCATGTCTGACTCTTTCTGACCCCTTTCAGAGTTTTCTTGGCAAAGATATTGGAGTGGTTTGCTATTTTCTTCTCCAGATCATTTTACAGATGAGGACACTGAGATAGACAGAATTAAGTGACAGCCAGGATTATACACACCTATTAAGTATCTGAGGACAGATTTAAATTCAGAGTGAATCTTCCTCACTCCAGGCACAACACTCTATTTATCAAGACACCTAGCTGCCCTTCCAAAAGAAAGATACCTAAGTCCCAAATAGGTTAAATTACTTGTCCATATTAATTTTCCAGTTTTTATGTAATCTAGAACCTAGAGGTGAATACTCCATAGAGTATTCACTAGAATCACTAGAAGCTAAAGACTTTCTTATTTTATATTACTTCAATTGACAAGCAAATAGGACTGTGAGTATGTACAGAATTCTCATCTTCTATGAAAGTAATAACACCCTCCCTGCCTACTTTTACAGAGTCACTATGATGATGAAATGAATTGGTGTATGTGAAAACATTTTGCAAACTGTAAGATGCTACATAAATGCAAGATATTATGATAATTCTTATTTATAAACTGAGGTCAAAGTAACAGAATTAAAAGACCTCCCTAAAGATAAATCCTTGGTTTTTTAGGTTTCAAGACATGGAATAGCTGCTAGTTATATAGATGTTTAGCATAGTAATAATAATAGATGATGTTTATATAGTACTTTACAGTTGATATGGTGCTTTACTTGAATTATCTCATTTGATCTTCACTCCTACCCTGTGATCAAAATTATTTTAGATTGTGAACTTGGACAGCTCCTCACATATCTCCTAGCCCCATTTTACTGTTTTGTAGAATTGGTCTAATAATAGCCATCTACTTCACATGGATGTCGAGGGACTCAATTAATTAAAGTTTGTTTTTAAAAAAACACTTTGAAGTACTTGGATGAAAGGTGATTGGTAAAGCAATAATTATTGTGATTTCCTGATTATAGTATAAGTAAAATGAAAGTACTCTACATTTTCTGAGTTCTTAGAATTGGATGAAAATGTGTTAACATATCTGACACTGAATAAGATTCCCTAGTAACAGCTGAAAACATATGGACCAAAATTCAGTTGAGTATATAAAACCCACACACCATTTAAAAAAAATACTTATGACCAAGGAAGCCTTATTCAGGCTCCATGAAGTTTGCTCATCATTACATACATAGAAATAGATATGCATGTGAATGAAGCTTGTATTTTATAAAGGGGAAAAATATTTCACATTTTTGTGATCTTGAGAACCTGTGGATTCACTGGATATGAGATATTTGTCTTGGCAAGGAAAAGAAAAGGAAGGAGACAGCTATGAATAATGTTTCATTCTTAAATAATTTATCCAGCATTTCCAATCAACCTTTAGTTACCCAGAGATCTGAAAGGATTATGAAAGGAATTCTCTTCTACAAAAGGTAGCCTATTACCTCAGTGGAATTAAAACCCACTGAGGCCAGGGACTGCTTCACTTTTGTCATTATATGCCCAGTGCCTACTACAAGTCTTGTTTTGTTCTGGATCTATTATTTCATTGGTATACGCAGCTCCCTGTAAGGAAATTGCCCCTACCCAGGCAGAGCAGTAGCTGCCTGGGTCAGTTTAACTAAAAGGCTAAGTGTGATTTACTCAGGGGTCACCTGATCATTAAGTGTAAGAGGTGGCACTTGAACCAGAATCTTCCTGTCCAAAAGTCTGCTTCCCTATCCATTGTGCCAATGGTCTCCAAAATAAGAGGTTGGAACCCTAAAGAGCCATCAAACAAGACCAAAGGCTTTATAATTAGATGGTGTGAAGATGAGTGACCTCAAGGCAATTATGGGACTTGGCTATACAATAATCATACCTACCCTTATCACCCTGTACTCCCTAAATGTCTTTCATTCTCCCATTCAAGCTCCCAATCTCTGTGCTTCTGGGTCAAATATTAGCCCTTCAGGGAAGTTGGGAAAATTTTATCCTACCAGTCAGCATACCAACCCACTGACCCTGATCACTTCATGACCTCATGACACTCCAAAGGAGGCTCAGTGACTAGGAAAGTGACCAGGAAGAGTCCCACATTCCTCCTCTTCATTTTGAGTGGCACAGAGTAGCAACACAGAATCAACAGGTCTTGATAGCTCATTACATTATCTCTCCCCTAAAATCCATACTTTTCCCAAAGTTTCCTGTCACTGTAGAGAACATCACCATATGTCCAGTCGCTCAGCTTCCAACCTGGCTGTCAACATGGAGTCTTCACCTTTCACCTCACATTTCATCCAATCAGATGCCATATTTGTTTCATTTCAGTTATCACCCTCATTGAGTTCCTCATCACCTATCACCTGGAGTACAATTTTGTTGTTCAGCAATTTCACTTTTAATTGTGTCTTTTTGTGACCCCCTTTTAGAGGTTTTCTTGGCAAAGATAGTGGAGTAGTTTGCCATTTCCTTCTCCAGCTCATTTTACAGTTGAGGAAACTGAGGCAAATACAGGGTTAAGTGACTTACCCAGGGTCACACAAGTGACAAGTGTCTGAGGCCAGATTTAAACTCAGCATGAGGAGTCTTCCAGACTGCAGCCCAGGCACTCTATGGGCTGTGCCACCTCACTTCCCTGGACTACAACAGCTCCTTAATTGTTCTGCTGTCTCATCTCTTTTCTTTCTAATCCATCCTCCACACAGATGTTTTTCTTAAAAAAAGATCTGACCATGTCCCTTTTCTACTCAAAAGCAATACAGTGGCTCCCTGTAGCTTCTGGGATCAAATATTAGCTCATCCTTATCTCATCCTTTTTAAAATTCCTGTTTTCAGAGGCAGCCAGTGATATAGTAGATAGGGCCCTAGACCTGAAGTCAGGAAGACCCGAGTTCAAATCAGGCCTCAGATACTTATTAGCCATGTGACCCTGTGCAAGTCACTTAATCTCAGTTTCCTCAACTATAAAAAGGGAATAATAATATCACCTGCCCACAAGATTGTTGTGAAGATCAAATAAGAATATTTGTAAAAAACACACTTAGCTTTTTTAACTGGTTGTGGGGGGAGAGGAGAAGAGAGAAAAGAAGAAAGTTACATGATAACCTTAGTATATATTTAAGAGGAATAGAAAATTATATATAATAGATTTGAAGTTTCATGTGCACTCACCTTTTTTATTATACTATGCTATGGAAATCTTGTTTTATTCCATAAATTAAAAAAATAAATAAAAAGCACTTAACTTAGTGCCTGGTATATAGTAGGCACTATGTAAATGCATATTCCCTTCTCCCTTTTAGTGCTACCATATTTTTGATAAGCTAATATATGTATATAACTTGTAAATAACTAAAGATACATATATTAGGGGCACAGAGGTCTTTTGTTTTGTTTGTTTGTTTTGACTGATGGCTGTATATGAACAAAAAAGTTTGGAAATACCTGCCCTATACCATACTTCCTCTCACCCTCCACATAATAAATACTTAATAAATGCTTTGTTGAACTGAATTGAATCATGAAGAAAGTATGTTCCTCTTTATTTGTAACTGTATTTATCAAATCATTTCTCTTCTGAGAACTTTATTCTACTTAAATATTCAATATACTATAATAATAGCATCTTACTTCTCCAAGACAATTCAAGTGACTTTTCTGAGGTTCCCAAATAAGTTAAATGGTGCTCTTTTTGATGGTCCACAACAACCACCACAAGTTAAACTCTTCAGATTTAGCAACCAGCAAGGGAGAACCCGAACAAAGTAGAATGGAACTCATTATAATAGGCACTCTGTGAATTTTAATGAAGCTTGAGTTGATGGAATTCACTGTCTCAGAATCTCTGCGTTAGAAGGGTAATTTAGGGATATTCTGGGTTCCTTATTTTATATATGTGGAAACTGACACCCAGAGAAATGCAGTAGTCTATCCAAGGTTATGCAATTATTGGCAGAGCCAGTACTTCTCTAGTCCCCTGACTTCTAGTCCTCTGTACAATATTCTCATAATCAATAATACAGACTTTAAGGTTTACAATATGACTTTATGCACATTTACCCACTTGATCTTCATAGCAATCTTGTGATGTTTATTAAGCATCAATTTGGTCTAAGACTCCACTCCTGACTCTCCAGATTTCTTTCCCCACCATGACCCCTAGTGGTTAGTTACCTTGTCCCATCCCCTTCCACTTCCTTTTATGTGTTATCTTCCCCCATTGATATGGCTATGCACCCAGATGGCTCTGGAGGAGAGAGTGAGGCTGGTGACCTTGCACCAGCCTCCCTCACTCAAATCAAAGTCAACTATAAGTCATGTTATCATCTTCCTGATGTCATGATCCTCTTTAGACAAGCACAACAACAATCTTCCCTCATTAGAACATTCCTGTTCCTTGATGGTAGGAATTGTCCTTTTCTTCTATTTGCTTTCTCATTGATTAGCACAGTGCCTAGCACGTAGTAGGCATTTTACAAATGCTTGTTTGCTTGACTTAAATATTGTATACAGCACTTTCTTTCTATTAAGCCCTGTAAAATAGAAAAAAAAGACCCCACATCATTTCTTCTTTCAGGGAACTTACAATTAGAAAGTCATTAGGAAGTACAAAGAAGAGATATAAATAGGATGGGGTATATTCTTTGCCCCAGGAATACAAAAATTTACAAGAGGCCCTTCAGCCCAACATAACATTTAGACAACAAGAGTGGTTAGTTAAAATAGAAAGCTATCTTATACTGGCTGCCTCCAATGGCTTCCCTAGCAGTGGCTTGGCGGTACTGGAGACCTTTGCTACTCAACCTGTAACTTAATTAAGACACAATTTGGTACCACTTGGTCCAAGTACAAAAAGTCCTGATCACGGTTCTGGTGAGTCACACAGGCTGAGGTCATGAAGGAAAGTCAGGGTAGGCAACTGGCTCTTAAAGGACTCCATTCCATGTCCCTGACTCATTAGCAACTTAATCTACCAACTAGTCTGAATGTCCTGATAATAGCTGTAACACCAGTTATATCACCAACACTGCCATTTTCTCAAAGTTACATTTTGGACAAAGGTAAAACGAATAATACAAAGATAAGCCAGGAATGTGTACATGTAAAAATACACCATGCTTGGTAAGCACTTAATACCTGATCTCTCATTCATTCATTTACTCAAAAATAAAGAATTTTAAGTGTAATCACTTTTTTGTTGCTTTTTGGAGGGCAATTGGCGTTAAGTGACTTGCCCAAGGTCCCACAGCTATTTTTTTGTGTGTTAAGTGTCTGGGTTTTTATCTGAACTCAGGTCCTCCTGAGTGCCAGTATTCCATGGCTGACACTCTACTCACTATGCCACCTAGCCACCTCAAGTGTAATCACTTTTAAAATCCTATAATCTCTTCTATTTCATTTGAAGGAAATTATTGACACTCAATGTCAACAATTACTTATCATACATATATGTACATACACATACATGTCACAAACATTATTTGCAAGTGACTCTTGTTAGTACTGCTAATATCAAGATTTGGAATTTGGAGAATATTTCAAATGACCACATTCATTATTCTGAAAATAATTATCTGAATTTCAAAATACTGGCAGTAATGATTTGATAGTCTGAAAAATATGTATTATATTTCCAAGTAAGATCATGTTTATATTTTTTCTTCTGGGTCAATTTATATAGGGAAAAATTTAAATTCCCATTTGGACAATGAAAAGTGACTATTTTAGCCCAGCTCCTAGTTCAGATTCCTGCAATCACTTCTTGTTACCCCTTTCCCTCATATAACAGTTAATACTGATGCTTGTATGAACAACAAGAACTCCTTTTCTTCTTCAGAAACGTCAAAGGGATGAGGGTCAGGATGTGTATTTTTACACTACCCTATTGTTAATGTGATCTAGAGTCCTCAAGTTTAGCACTTCTGCAAGCACCATGGCAATTTGGATTTGAATCCTATGTTTTTCTCAACCTGAGCCTTAAAGTCAGTGTGTATGTGTGTGTTCGTGTGTGTATGTGCATACATGTGTATACACGATGTGTATACACGTGTGTGCATTGTGTATACGTGTGTGTGTGTGTGTACTGACACAGATAACTATTTGGATAGGTCTTAAAGTCAAAACCCTTACTTTACAATGTTGGTAACATTCTTGGCAAGGAGAGAGAGGACTCCTCCTTAAGAAGGAAAACAGCATTTTCTGGGAAATTATCTAGAAAGTACATCACATAGGCATCAGGTAAGGACAATTCCCACACTGAAGCAAGATGATCACCCTGATGGGACAAGAGGAAGAGAGCATTCAGTGTGGATCCACCTTTTGATTCACTGAACACCTGTCAGTTTTTCTTATTGAGAAAATCAAGCCTAAGACAAAGGGAAAATATTTAACAAAACAATTGCAGATTACTTAATTGAGTCATTAAGAGTAAGTCTACATTAGAACCATAAAACTGAACGCAGAGAGAAGAAATGAAAGGTACTACTTTTCTTCCCTACCCCCACCCCTACTTGATACCTCCTACAGGTAACAATAGATAAACCTAAAGTGTTGGCACAATGGAGATTTTGCAATGATACTTCCATCTAAACTTTTGTTAGAAGTGAAAGCCTAGAAACAAGTGACCTTTGAATCTCCCTCTGTTTTATGTAGAAATATATAACTTTGGCTTGAAATTTGCTTTAAGAAAATGCATCCCTCTCTTCTTCTCCCCCTCTTCTCTGTCTCTGAGTCTCTGTCTCTTTCCCATCTTTCCTTATCTACTAGATTTTTTCTTCTTCCCTCTTACATATGAATAAGCTAATAATTCTGTTATCTTAAAAACCTCTTATTGAACCTGACAGCTCCTCAGACTATGGACTTCTGGTCTTCCTTTCATTGTAAAAAAAAAAACTTCGAGTTACCTAGATTGCCTCCACCTCCTCTCACCCATTCACTAGTCAACACTTTGACCTTTTCTCCTTGAAGAGCTTTTAACATCTTAGTCCATCCCTCCCTCCCTCCTGGATACTCTTTCCTCCCTTGGTTTCCAAGGTCTGCCCTCTCCTGGTTCTCCTCCTACCTATCTGATCACTCATTCTAAGTTTTTTTTTTTTTTTACTGGTTCATCAGCATCTGTCCTGAGCCCTCTTCACTTCTCTTTCTGGACTCTGGCCCTTGATGAAAACAGTGGCACTAGTGGATGGAGTGTTGAACTTGGAGTCAGAAAGTCCTAAGTACAAATCCAGCCTCAGACACTTATAAGCTATGTAACCCTAGGCAAGTGATTTAATCACTGTTTGTCTCATATGTAAGATGGGGATGATAATAACACCTACTTCCCAGGGTTGTTGTGAGGATCAAATGAAATAATAATTGGAAAGTGCTTAGCACGGTGCCTGGCACCATAGTAAGTACTATATAAATGCTGTTATTAAATGGGCAGCTAGGTGGTGAAGAAGATAGAGTGCAGGAAGGAATCAGGAAGACCTGAGTTCAAATCCATCCTCAGACATTTACTAACTGTATGACCCTGGGCAAATCACCTAAACCTCTTTGGCTCAGTTTCCTCATCTGTAAAATGAGCTGGAGAAGGAAATGGCAAACCACTCCAGTATCCTTGCCAAGAAAACCCCAAATGGGGTCACAAAGAGTTAGACCTGATTGAAATGAAGGAACAACAACCAGGATATTAACCACAGAGACATCCTGACTCTTCGCACTTTTTGCATCTCTTGTTCAATAGAATCCTTCACCCCTTTCTCATTCAAAGTTCAAGTTCTATCTAGAGGGTTTTCCTGAGCCTAGAGCTGCTTTCCCTACTCCCCAGCCCTAATTACTTTTATTTCCTTTGTATGAACATTGTATGTATTTATCCATACATAGGTAAGTACATATCCTCTCCCCTAATAGAATTTAAACTCTCCTTAAGATTCTCAACTGTTTGAGAACTGTTTGTCTTTATATCTTTATATCTTCAGCAACCTATGCAGTTCCTGACGTATATATAGTACATATGTAATAAATGCTCCTTGAATTGACTTGAATTGGACTCTTTAGATAACCTCCTTGTTGGTCTCCTTGCTCCATTTTTTTCCTTTCTTTAGTCTATCTCTGCCAAAATCGTCTTCTGTAAGCACAGCTCTGACCATGTCAGTGGTTCCTTCTTGGCTCTAGCATGGAATACAAATCCCTTACTGTGATGCTGAAGACCCCTGACAATCTGCCTGGCCATGTTTAGGGCTGGATCTGTACTCTTACTTCAGGCCAACACTGGAACTGATCCAATGAATTCACCTAAAATTCCAGCTAAACTTGACTTCAAAGAGATGTGAAATAAAGTAAAATCAGGGCACTGAATTTCACATGTATAATCTTTCTTAGAATAGAGAATACAGAGAAAAATTTCTCTAATGTATTTTCACTTTATCCAGTTTTGCAAAGAACTATGAAATCATTGGTCTGATTTGATACAGAAAAATCAACAAAAGAAAAAATTCAAGGAGATTATATAATTTTTGTAGGGAATCCAAATGGCCAACATAAATGTCCAAAGAGTACTGTTTGGGCAAAGTTTGTGTCAGTTTTTGTCTTTGTGACAAGCCATGGACAATCAGTAAAAGTAGCAAGAGTGTCAAATATGGTACATAATGAAAATCAAAAAGGGGTGAATGTGCGATTCAATGTTTGGACAATTGATGTAAAAAAATATGGGTACAATATGGCAGAAGGTGGTACAAGGTGGCCTCCTCTACAAATGCAATATGCTCATTGAAAGAATGTTTTATATGGGAATGTCAACAGTTAGTCCTAATCTGAGAACCCAACCATCAAGTACCAGATGAGAAGTGCAAAAATGCCAAGAAACATATCAAGAGGGGACAGGAGCCAATAAATAAAACTTCCATCTTCTGGCAGTTTTATGAAAAAGATTTACATAGAAATCAAGAGCTAATAACAGGAGCATAAAAATTACTGTAGAAAATGATGATTAGTGATAATAATTGTTCAAGAAAACATGTGTATCACCTGCCTCTAAATGGTAATTTGCTTTTAACTAATGAATAATTCAAACTCCTAATGCTTAGGACAGTCACTATACAGTTATTACTAACTAGTTCCCTAGTCAGACTCAGGAATGAGATCAGCAATTGTATATACCTAGAGATTGGCTTATCACATTCTCACATATATAATTCCTTTATGTCACTGACTTATTGACCACATTTTCTCTTATTATAGGTCATACTCTCTGTATTCAATTTGTCCATCTTCAAATCCAAGAAGTATTTAATTGCCAATGGCTCCCAGGTTTTCCAATTCCTCTAAATGCATTAATGTTTGCAAAGTAAAAAGCTTTGAGATCAACCATGCAAAACAATGATAAATTTGACAATCTAGAATGAAGAAACCCCATATGAATACTGGTCATGGCGGGGGTTTTTTAATAGGCTTTTTTCACATATCTGAAAGACACCTCTGGCTGTTTCTGTGCTTCTCGGTGTTCTGAACACTAAATACATCACGAGGGCTGCTACTTGTGCTATTTTAAGTACCAATATTCCACTAAAACCCACCTCATCCTGATGTGCCACAGACAAAGGCATTAATGGAACAAAGAGGTTACTATATTGCCAGTCTTCCCAGTCGAGAGAGATGTCTTTCTGGATATCACCTTTGAGTAGACATGCTATCATTTAAAGGTTCTTACTCCATGAAATTCAAATGGAATCTTCCAGTAATTATTCTGCTAAACACATTTGAGTGGTTAATTTTTAAACCCTTGATTGTTAACCATTAAATGATTTAAACAGGTTTAAAAAAAACTTGAAGTGTTTTATCAACTAAATATCAATTCCCAGTTACCTCCAATAACCTTTTTGTTACAGACAATCCACAGATACATTTGTGTGTATGGTGTTTTATGGTGGGGGGTTTTGGGGAGGGAGGCAATAATGAGAAAAGACATTTTTATTATCTTTTCTGCCTGCCTTAGCACAAAGCTTGGCACATAATAAATGCTTTTTTTTTTCAATAGCAGCTGCCTTCTTCTTCCCCAGAGAAAAGGAAGTTGACTAAAATGATCCGATTCTCCCTCACTGCCTTTTGAAACTATAACTGGCCAAAAGAAGTATTCCATATATAAATGTGAGAAGTACTATTGTAAATTGCCAGAATGGCATCTACTGTAGTAGAACTTAGTGTAGGTCTTGCTGGTCTATTGTATTAGTGAGTCCTGAAATAAAAATAACCTTGTAGACCCCTATGTGTTAGGATTTCAAAGATGTCCACAAGAATTCTACCCTCAAAATAATCTCCCATATCTGCTCTCTGATGTCTCAAATTCCACAATTAGAAATTCATTCCTTTAATCTAAGCCTTATTAAAATATAAATTCTCCTGAGGTTCAGTATAGTGCTGAGCATAGAGAGCAGCCTTAGAGACAAGAAAATGTGAGCTTATACCCTGCTTCTGACATGTACTGACTGTGTAACCCAATTCACTTAATATCTCATTGCCAAAGACAGTTCTCTAAGACTGAGCTATAGGGAAGGTGCTGATATGCATTGATAGATGGAGTTTCTGCATTTAAACTTGTCTCTACTAATGAAACTATAGGCCAAGTATTATCCCAGGCCTTGGGAATATGAAACAGTCAGCTTTATTCATTGTCAATAGTCACTCCTTGGCACATGGATCTGCCCTATATTCAACTTTTTCTCTACCTTCTCTTTTTTTGTCCAGAAAGGACAATTTGTTTGTGGATGGGAAGGAGATTTCTCCTCTGTCCTACATCAAGCAGGTGAGAAAGAATAAGCACTTGACCATTAGGACTGTAGAGATGAGCCAGCATGGAGATATTAACAGCCAGACAGGTTGTTATAACAGGTGCTTGCTATAGGACCTGAATCGAGGCAGGCTGAGCCATGCCTAGAGAATGTTTGACCAGGACTCACTTGGAGATGGATGGTTTACTCACTGGCTGCAATTGAACAACCAACAGATAGGCAGCAAGAGCAATTTTCTAGCAGTGATGCCAAGGATATACACACTGAGATTTTCCACCCCCATTCTGGTTGTAGAGGCACCTTGCCCATCCCTTTTCAAGCATGAGTGCCAAAGATGCTCTGATAGCAGGGAGGCAGTTGAGGGAGATGGGTGCCAATGGAAGGAGTGGAAGGATTCTCATTCAGGATGTATGCTATTTTCTTTTTCATTTTATTTGCAACAGAGTTAACTTCAGAAGTCCCAAGTTGTTGTTTTCTTAACTGGGTGGGATCAAAGTTGCCAAAGATAGGTAAATTAATTATAAAAATCCTCAAAATTTGTACCCAAGTTGATGAGAGCCAATAGATGATGGCTATGTAGTCATTTATATATTGTATGAGTGAGTTTATTAGTTCCTATCCTGAGAATAGATTTTCATAGGTTGGAAGAGAAAAAAAGAGGATCCTAAGTGCCTAAGTAAGAAAAGAAAGGTTATATCCAAAGTAGGGAAGGGGTGAAGAAAGGATAAGCAGGAGATACTGAAAGCAGATCTTTTCCATTTTGTCATTTTCTTTCTGATTGGCATTTAAATTCCTTTATAATCTGATGAGGCTGGTTATACAGTTACTCTCCATTTGATACTCTACATCCTAGCCAAACTGGCCTGCTAGCTCTTAACTATACTGAATAATCCGTCTCCCTTCTCTGTGCCTATGCATAGGCCTTTTCACCCCCATACCTGGAATGCTCTCCCTCCTCACCATCACTTTTTATAATCCTTAGACCCCTTCAAGGCTCAACTCAAGTAGTATCTCCTTCAAAAGATTTTTCCTAATTCTTCCAATTGTTAACACTTACCCCCATCTCCATTATTGTGTATTTATTGCATATCTATCCCTAATTTACTTATATGTGTACATTTTTGATCCTCTGAGTAGAATGCAAGCTCCTTGAGGGAAGGAACTGTCTCACTCTCATAACTGTATCCCCGGCACCTTGAAGAGTGATTGATTGATTGATTGATTGATTGATTGACTGATTGATTGATTGTCTGGTTGACTGATGTTTTTACTTGGTACTTCATGGAACATCCACAGAGTCAAATCAATATCCTTTTATGAGATTGCACTCTTTATGACGTGGCATGTGAACCAAAGATTCTAGCTGTACAAATGGCACTGCTCAGATCAATCATTTTAAAAGCTATTTTAGTTTTTTTTCTCTTATTTTATGCTTTCCTATTTTAGTTTCCTTTTCCTTTCCTGGGTAACCTGCCACAACTATTGGAAAAAACTACTGAGAGCGTAGCAATTTAAGTTGTTTTTTCCCCCAATAGTGTTTTTCTTCCAATAGGTCAAGCATTAGAGCTGCCTTCACATACAAAAGAGAGATTTATAAATTGAGGAACAATCCAAGGCCAAAAGAATTTCCTTGAACTTGTTATAATGCCTTTGCTTTCTTTCTAGGCTGAAATTCCCTGCATTTGTCACTAATGGTTTCAATTTTTTTAAGAGCTTGTCTCAAAGGCTGCTGTTAAAATGTACATATTGGACAGGTTGAGAAGGACTCTGATTTAGCCTGTCCCAACAACATATCAACACCCAGTATGAGCATCATGGACCAGTGGAGCCCTAGAATTGGAGCCAGAAAGCCCAGTTCTGCTACCTATCCTATGTAACCTAATGCAGATCTTACCTGTAAAATGAGAGGATGGAATGAGATGGTCTCCAAAGTTCCTTTCCCAAATCAATCTTATGAGCCTGTCAGTCACTTCTTCTCTGCAAACCTCAGTTTTCTCATCTGTAAAATCAAGGGGTTGTGCTCCATCAACCCTGTTGTCTCTTCTGATCTAAATCCTATGATCCTGAAACATTAGCAAGTATTAATTTATCTGAGTAGCTAATTATCACCTAGAAAAAGAAATAAAAGCCCAAAGGAAAGGGAAGATTTGATGGGTCAGATATCAAGTCAGGAAAGGGGTAGCTCATGGGAAGTGGTGAAGTCACACATAGCTGTGACTCTTGTCTAAACAGTAGTTTATTTATCCTGTACAGGACAAACAGTAGTTTGGACAAGAGTATCAAGCTCCTTTTTATTACACAGAAATCATTGCCTATGGCAGACTAAACTCACAGGTTTCAAGTGGACTTTTTAAATGTGAAAGCTTAACCTTTTCCTTACCATGATAAGACATATGAAACTACACAAGATAAATAATTAATGATAATAATAACAGAACCTCATATTTATGTTGTTCTCTATACTTTTAAAGCATTTCAAAGACATAATCCACTTTGATTCTCACAAAAATCCTTTGAAGTAATTAATGCAAATATCATTATTCCCACTCAACAGATGAGGAAGCCAGTTCAGAGAACAACAAAGCTAGAGAGCAAGAGCTGGAAGGGACCTCAGATGTCACCTCATCCAACCCCTTTGTTTTGCAAATTAGTAAACTGAGGCACCAAAAAGTGAAATGACTTGCCCATTTAGTAATGACATCATCTAAAAGGTGGTTGAAATACCCCCCCCCTTTTTGCCAGATGACCAAATCAAATGAGATCGCACTCTATATGATCCTTTGCATTACACCTTTCACTGGAAGTTAAATATTGAGGACCAAAAATGTACGGAAAAAGACTTATCTGTCAGAAAAAAATAACTCTCATTCAAAATCAAAAATGACTTCTTTGTACCTGAAAATAATCACTATAATAAAAGCATTTATAGACAATTTAAGGTTGATAAAATCCTCTACAAACATTATCTCCTTTGATCCTCACAACAAACTTGGGTGGCAGGTGATTTTAGACCCATTTTACAGATGAAGAAGCTGAGGGACACAGAAGCTAGAGTGGCTTGTCCAGGGTCAGTCAGTAAGTGTCAGGGACAAGGTTTGAACTCAGGTCTTCCTAAATCTGTTCTAAGCCTGCCCTTTTAAGAATAGAACCATCCCCAAGATTACAAATCCTTCCAGAAAATATATTCTTGCTGATTGTTATGAGCCATACTTTGGGAAAAATCATAAACTTCATACTGAGGAATTCATTGCATCACCCCTAAAATATGATGTGCTTTTGACTTAACAAAGTCTTTAAAAACAGACCCACATGGCAGATTTGGTTCAAGCTTTCAGTCATTACCTACCACTAAACTCAGATACAATGTACTTCTGATGCTATTTAGGAGATTTAACTAGTAGTAATATTTGACTTTCCCTGGGATGAAGTTTATCTGTGCTATCTTTTCTTTCACTTTCACATCTCTGCCATGGAGATACCATGAGAATTAAAGCTTGATTTTGACATGTTTTCTATGGTCCAATGATTTGCAAAAGAATAGCACATATGAAAGAAATAAAATTCCAACTTCAATAAACACAGAGAAAAAAGCCAATGTATTCTTTATAGTAGCAGTTGTCAAATTTTTTGGTGTTAGGATCCTTTACACTATTAAAAATTAATGGGTGGGGTGGCTAGGTGGCGAAGTGAATAGTGCACTGGCCCTGGAGTCAGGAGGACCTGAGTTCAAATCCGACTTCAGACATTTAACACTTACTAGCAATGTGACCTTGGCCAAGTAACTTACCCCCAATTGTCCAGCCTTTTCCCTACCAAAAAGAAAAAAAATAATGGGTACTCCTGACCAAGAACATTTATTTTTTTTGCCGGTGTGTGTGTGTGTGTGTGTGTGTGTGTGTGTGTGTGTGTGTGTGTGTGTGTGTTAGGAGGCAGAGAAACAGAGATAGAGACAGAAATACCCAGAGACAGACAGACAGACAGAGATCAATCACCAACAGTGAATGGATGAATGGTAACTTCTAAAACCTTGAAGTTGAGTGACTGGAAGACTTGCCACAGTTTAATTATTAATGAGAAGATGAATAGAAATGTCTGGGACTTTTTCTATGAGGACAATATACTCCATACCATGATAGTTAGAAAGATCCAGGAAGAATCACTGCACACCTATCTTTACAGCTATGGCAATGTCTAAGATTCTATTAGCATGAAGACATTATCTGATGTGTCCCAGCTGGATCTGCCCACTGCTGACTCCATAATCAGCAAAATGATCATTAGTAAGGAACTTCTGGCTTCTCTGAACCAGCCAACATAGGCATTGGTGAAACAGCACACTAAGCCCACCAACAAGCAGAACCCGACTGGGCTGTTGGCAGAAAAACAATGAGCATGTCTTTGACCATAAGCAGGGTACTTATGGAGGTTATTTTAGAGACCAGAAAGATGGCTACTAGAAAAATGAAGGTGGCTACATGTTAGGACTACCACCAACAGCAATCATAGATTTCCTACTTACTTCCTTCAGGGTATGCAGAGTAATTAAAAGTCTTTATTGTGTTCTTCCTGAGTTCAAATCCAGCCTCAGGAACTTACTAACTGTGTGACCTTGGGCAAGTCACTCAACTCTGCCTCAGTTTCCTCATCTATAAAATGAGCTGGAGAAGGAAATGGCAAACCATTCCAGTATCTTTACTAAGAAAACCCTAAATGGTGTTGCAAAGAGTCAGATACAACTAAACAATATCAATCAATGTATTTATCTATCTACCTATCTGTCTCTCTGTCCATCTATCCATTTATCTTTCTTATTGTCTATCTGTCTATCTATCTACCTATCTTTCTATCTATCTACCTATCTACCTGTCTGTCCACCTGTCCATCCATCCATCTATCTATACAAATCTATAATCCTATAATGATTATGCCCTTTAAAGTAGTTGCTTGGGTAAAGGCTATAAGTCTATGCTAATAATACTTTTATTTGGTCAAAGTATGTTCAGAGCTTTTGAATATCACATTCTTTTGAAACTTTTTGTTTTCTGTAGTGGCAAATTTTAATTTTGAGAGCCAAAAGTTATTAGGCAACATGTGTGATTTTTGTAAAATGTATGATCAAGCTGGCAATGCCAAAGAACAAGATGTGACTCTCAAATAATGAAACTGACTTTCTCACATAACTTGGAAATTCTTATTGAAGTGGATTCCCAAAATGCAGCCTCACAAATGTCCTGTGTGGCATGGAAACATTCAGTTCCATTCCACTGTGATCACTGTGCTAACTATAGAGGGAAAGGAAACAGTCTCTGACTTTAAGGGGCTTACATTCTACTGGGGGAACAAACTGCATAGCATAGTGAATGCAAAGTAAGAAAACTTTCAAGAGGGCACAAATGCTCAGAAATGACTGCTGAATTTGACACTGTTGACAAATGCTCTCCCCTCCTATCTCTTCTTGTCAGTTGATTTGCTGATTCACCATCTATGTCTCTACAACTAAATGTGGGAGCCCAGCTCTGTTCTGAACCTTCCCTTTTCTCTCTACACTATCTATCTAGATAGGCTGTTAGATGACTCAGTGGCTAAAGTGCTGGGCCTGGAGTCAGGAGGAGTTCAAATCTGGCCCAAGACACTTACCAACTGTGTGATCCTAGGCATGTAAATCACTTAATCTCTGTTTGCCTTAATCTACTGGAGAAGGAAATAGCAAACCACACCAGTATCTTTACCAAGAAAATCCTTATGGACAATGTGATCCATGTGGTCATGAGGAGTCGGACAGGACTGAATGACAGAACAACAAACCTCTCTAGAAAACCTCATCAGCTCTCAAGTGTCCACCTATTACCTCTATGCAGATAATACCCAGAAATCTTTTATCTCCAAGCATAGCATCTCTCTAAAACTTCATACATGTATCACCAACTGTCTCTTAAATATCTATAAAGATATATCCTAAAGATATCTAAAAATCAAGGTGTCGAAAACATAACTCAGTATCTTTTATCCTCCTGCCTCTTGTGTCCCCACAAAACACCTCAGTTCTGTCACTGATCCTGCCTTCAGGGCACCACTATGCTTCCAGTAAATGAGGTGCTAAAACCTTGGAGTTCTCTTAAGTCTTTGCTTTTCTTCAGCCCACATGTCAAACCATTGCCAAATCTTGGCACTTCCATCTCCACAACATCTATTGCACATAGTCCCTCCTCTCCAATCCCAAAACTATGACCCTATATCAGATCTTTATGGCCTCTCATTTTGACTATGGAAAAAGCCTCCCTTTGGAAGTCTTCCTCCTTTCCCCCACTATGATATGTCCTCCACACAACCTCAAAAGTGCAGGTCTAATCATGTCACCCCACCACCACAAGTCAACAAATTCCACTGACTTTCTATTGACTATAGGATTGAATGTTAATTCTGTTTGATATTTTAAAATCTCCACAATCTAATCTTTCGTTACCTTTCCATGTGTATATACACACATATATGTGTGCACATTAATATATGTGGGCATATGTATGCATATATACATATGGGTGCACATGTATGCATGTGTGTATTTACTCCCCTCCTCAAACTCAGCATTCTTATCATACTGGACCACTTGATATTCTCTTCTAAGCATCTCCCACGTCTGTGCCTTTTCATTATCTCCCAGGCATGGAATTCATTCCCTCCTTATTTCCACCAGTTGAAATCCCCCATTTCCTTCAAGATTCAGTTGAAATGCCACCTTCTTCAGTATGCCCTTCCTGGTTTCCCCAGGAGCTAGGATACCCCTTACCTAAACTACTTTACATTAATTCTGTATATATTACATATGCACTGATGTCTATCTATTGTTGCTCCAGTTGAAATCTAAACTCCATGAGGGGATGGACTGTTTCATTTTCATCATTGTAGTTCTAGCATTTTAGCACAGTACAATTAATAAATGCTTGTTTGATTGGTTGACAGCATAAGATTGATTGGTAGCATCAGAATGTCACTGCAATAAATGAATTGCAATACCCTCTCCCCCCAGGAAAAGACCTTAAAGAATGGTATTTTGCTGAAAGTACTGGTATATTTCTTTCAGATATGTGTTATAACCTCCAGGGGTGGGGAACCTTCAGCCCTGGCACCACATGTGACCCTCAAGTATCACCCTTTGACTAAATTCACACTTCACAGAAGAAATGCCCTTAATAAAAGGATTTGTTCAGTAAAACTTTCACTCAATCAAAAGGTCACACCCAAGGACCTAGAAGACCACGTGTGGCCTCAAGGCCGAAGGTTCCCCACCCCTAATATACCTGCAAAAAGTTAGAAGGATGGTTTCCAAACTTTTGGATCTCAGAACACCTTTGTATTCTTAAATATTAGCAAGGACTTCAACGAACCTTTGTTTATATGGGTTATATCTACTGATATCTACCATATTTGAAATTAAAACTGATAAATTTAAAATGTTTATTCTAAAATGACAAAAACAACTCTGTTCCATTTCAACATAAATAACACATTATTGTGAAAAATAACTATATTTAAAAAAACAAAAATAATCATAAGAAATAGTATTGTTTGTAGATATTTTTGCAAACCTTTTAAATTTCTGATTAAAAAAAAAAGACAGCTGGATTCTAGTATATGTTTCTGCGTTCAGTCTGTTGCAATGTGTTGTTTTGATTGAAGTACATGAAGAAAATCCAGCCTCAAACACTTGTGTAGTTGGAAAGGGGAAAAGTATTTTAATAGGCAAATAACATCTTAGTATTATTACCAAAAAATAGTTTTAACCTTTAACCCCCTAAAAGGATATTGCAGACCCCCTGAAAAGATCTCAGGAATGCCCAGGAGTCCTTGAAACATGCACTGAAAACCACTGAATTGTAATACATTGATATCAAGGGGATTTTTTTTTTTTGGTGAAGGGAGGGGAGGCAAGTTTTAACCTGCACTTGTTGAATGTGAAGACCCACAATCTCAGAAAGAATTTTATTCAATTTATATAATATACTATGGTTTTGCTCATGTGGTAGTGGAGGGTTAACATTGTTGCACTATTGTCAATTGCTGGCAGGTTTAAGTTCAGAGAGGTCTTTCTTTATAATCAGTTATCCCTGGTGCAGATTGCTCCTATTGCCCTGAGGTTTCTGACTAGCCTAGTCTTAGGTGTGCGCATTCAACCAGCCAAATAAAGCAAATTTGATTGACTCTCTATAATAGAAGTGTATATAAATCAGGAAGGAGTAAGAGTCAGTAGAATTAGCACCACTCCAAATCTTACTCATTGCTGTTTAGAAAAGTGGAGTGAAGAGGATTATTTTAAACTTTCTCTATTTGAAGTTAATTCCATCTCAACTGCCACCAACCTGTATTTATTTCTAAATCATTACTGCTTTTGTAACTGAGTCAGGATTGGACATGACCTCAAGTGATGTGTGTGTGTTTGTGTGTATGCCCATGGTATATCTAGATCATTAGCCAAATAATTTCCATATTCTGGTAGAAAAAAATCAGTTGTATTAGACTAATATTAGTAGCAGATTGCCAGGTCCTACCTATAATTTCACTCATTTTTCCCCTTCATCTAGTTAAAGGGGAAATGAATGTATATGTATATGTGTGGGTATATATACACACAATGTATAATACATACATATATACTTCTACAATTTATATGTATATATACACACATATAGGTCATAAAGTTAGGCCTTAAGGGGGCAGCAAATGAATTCTAAGGTCAGCCTTAGAATGTTAAATGCCTGCCACCTGGAATTTAACAAGTGGAATTTATATTTAGGTCCTCTCCACAAAACTCTCTAAGCAGTAACAGCTATTGCTCTTGGAGCTTTACAGGTGGAGAAATAGAGCCACAGAGAGAGTCAATGACTTGCTCCAAATTACACCTCCCCACCCCCAATTTCACTTTATATGACCATTCACTAAACAACCCTGAATTTCCTAAAATGCTTTTGTAATCTAACTCTGTGTGTGTGTGTGTGTGTGTGTGTGTGTGTGTGTGTGTGTGTGTGTGTCTTTAATGGTAGGACCAAGAGTAGTCTTACTGCTATCAATTCTCCAAGGATAATTTAATAAAAGATGTAGTGAGAGAAAAAGAAACATTATTGTAGTTCTTCCAATACAAGAACACAATGATGAGGGCTCCAAAAGGACTGTGAACACAAGAAGCTTTTTAGCAAAGTTGGAGGCTTTGGGAAAGGCAAGGGAGGGGTGTTCTGTAAGTCATCATACTTTCCAATCAAACAAGTTTCAAAGTAACAGAGTTATTTCAATTCTTTTACATTTCTGAGACTTCCCAAAAAGAGGGAAACTATTTGCTTGATGACCAAACAAAGAACTAATTTATTATTTTTATCATCATAATCATTGTCAATTAAGAAAGGATGACAAATGAGAGCGTGGACTTTGTTTCAAATCTGGTTTTGGTTGAAATAAAGAAGAGGACGCCCCACTCTCTGCACCAGCTATGCCCACTGCCATCCCCCCAAACCCCCAAAACCCTCCACTCCGCACCTCACCTTGGCATTTACAACTTAGGAAAATGGATGCGTGGAGGAAGAGGGGTCAAGGAGAAAAAAAGCAAAAGTCTTGTTTGTATAAAAACATTTTTTTAAAATTGTTCAAAAACACACAAAACACATCTGCCATTAGTTAAAAGTAGAAATCTAGCGAGGATCCAGGAGCAAACCTGGCGAGGCGCTGCAGCGGGTACAGCACTAGAGAGCATAGACTCCCTTAGTGCCCTGGGTGGCACCGACGGCAGGAGAAGATATTCTCAATCTTTGTGAAGAATCTGTTGCCCCCAGACACTAAGTGCAAGGACTTCAGTTGGAGTTCCGAAAGCCTAGAATCCTTCCATCTACCGTCAGTGCCCCCGGCCAATTGTTTTTGAAGATTACCCAAGTTAAACTGGTTCTGTGATTCACTGGCTGATAATTTTTAAAAGGGGGTCCCTTTGAGGAGAATCGTTTCTCTAGTTCAACCCGACTTCGAGGGAGCTGAACCTGGGCTGAGTTGGTCACATCTAGATCCCAGGTCGATACCAGTTTCGGGAGCTGATTTTTTTTTTTTTTAATTCAGAAGTTTCCCGTTAAAGATATCTTCACAACCTCACCTAGGGGACTAAACGGCATTCACTTATTTGCAGCCCTGTTCTCCTCAAACATCGCTAAAGGGCAAATAAATCCAATTTTTCCCTGTAGGGAAAATTTAAAAAAATCAATCTTGAGTCAATAACTTCGGACTTGCCAGTATGAGTCCAAGTCTCCCTAGTCTGCTCTACGCCGTGGGGCGGCTGCTAAATAGTCTCCCTCCCCCCCATCCCTTGCCGAGCTTCCTGGATGAATACATCCCCCACCCCCACCCCCAGGTTACAGTGAAGCCGGTAAAAAAAAACACGACACACCTTCCCTTGAGTGGAAAGCACGCCTTCCACATGGAACAATCTCTGCGGAGTATGCATCTATATCTGCCTGTATTTTCTGACTCTCGGGTTTTATGGAGGAGTTGGCAACTAGATGTGTCAATGGGCTCGGATTGAGGAGCAGAAAGGCTGTACACGTATTTTAGAAGGGCTCGGAAGTTGAAGAGTCCTCAATCACAGCTGGAAGCCTGGCCCCAAGTTAACGTCTTACTCGAGGCACAGCAGCCCAGGTGTTCCCGCCTGGCCTAATGCAAGAAGTGAGTTCCAAGTCTTTCTCGGAATGACTTTTTGAAGAGAATTAAAAAAAAAAAAATCCAGACTCGTACTGACTGCCTTGAGTGGCCGAGGTAAATGAACTGCTGCGGGGTTTGTTTCTTTACTTCGGAAACAGCGAGGCGACGTGAACTCGAACTCGGAAATTGCTGTGTTGGGGGAGCCCACCGGGGCCAGAGAACCAGGGGGGGAAATGTCACGTGCTGCCCAAGGCGACTCAGCTATCCAGTTCATTTGGGGACTCGTTTTAAAGATTAAAAATAATTGTTTTTCCTGAGAGTATCCGTTCCTTTTTAACTTTTAAATATCATCCTAATTTATTGAAATTTCATTTTGTTGTAATGTATATTTTATGTTTTGAGTTTTGAGCGCTCGAACTCTCTCCCTCCGCCTTTTGACCTTATTGAGGCTTTCTAAGCAACTTTTCTGTACTGCTCTGTAGCATAAATAACATCCACACACATATGTACGTAGACACACGGGTGAATCTATAGCTGAGGAGGTTAGTCTCCGTTACTTTTCCTCTACCTCTAGAGGTCCTTTTCAAACACTTGGAATCGCTAGCCTAGCCCCTTGACACCACTTCCACTGATCTTAATTTTGTCCCGGAGTTCCCAAGACAGGTAGGGCCCCACACCTCCCTGCTCACTCAGTACTGCCCAGTGAGGGCCAGAGGACACAGTTGGGCGGGGACTTCTCTCTGCTTCCTCAGAAGCAGATACCAGAAGCCCCTAGCCCCCTCGGCCGCCTGAGGGTCCAGGTGCCCTCCTGTCTTCCCGATGCAACGCCTCCCAGGGCGGCGGCCCATCTCCTGGGCCTTTGCTTCTCGCCAGCAGGCTAGGTCTAGTGGCCAGAAGGGTTAAGGTGTGGGGAGGGAAGAGTTTAGAAAGATCAAACGGTCCCGCAGTGCAATAACTTCTCTTTTCACTTCCCTCCCATACCCTCTCAGTGCGCATTTCACCCCAGGCTTCACCCCCACTTCCCTTAGACCTGGCTTTGAAACTAGTTTCTGCTCCTGTTGACTGAGAGCCCTTGGGTCTTGCTTGTGGAGTCTGGAGAATGGATGAAGGAAGGGCTAAACTCTGGACCCAGGCAAGTTTCTCTTATTCTGCCCCATTACCTAGGTCCCAGAAATTTTGCGTTTGGCCTTTTCTGGATTACCCCCCTTTGCCTTCCCCCACTTCCTCCAATCCCAAACCTGGGACCAAGAACCAGAGAGTCTCCGAGACGTGACACGTAAGGACGCTGGGAAAGTTGGACGTCAGCTGCCCCAACAGCAAGTTTGCTTCCCACTAGGTCTTATGTTTGAGACCTCTGTCTCTATTTGTCTGACTCAGACAGAATCTGTAGATAAGGGTACAAAAATGGAGAAAACGCTAAATGTCCCATTTAGGGACCCAAATTTTGGGTCCAGAGCACCGGAGGGAAACGATTCCAGTCCTCTCCTATTGCCTTCAAGTCAAGATTTCACGAAATACTCTTAAAAGACAACTTCTAGCAGTGATGGGTTAGTAAGACTTTTTATTTCCATAGGGAATTAACTTTCGAAGATTTTGCAGTGGTCTTTGGATTAGGGAAGTGGATGTGAAGCACAAAATGTGTTTTTGGAGTAAGAGATTTTAAAATCACTGTGGTTGCATCTCCCTTCGTTAGTGCGGCAAAGACTTATTCCAAAGAAATACTCTCTCCCTCCCTAGCTACATAATGACTTAAGAAAATTTACAATTTTTTTAATTCCTCCGTTTAAAAAGGAAGTGGATAACTTTTATTTGTGTGTGTGAGAGATAACACTTAGTAGTCATAAACTTTGTTCCCACAGTGCATTCCTTCTGAAGCCTTTTTCTGCTTGATTTGTGTCTCTTAAACTAAACAAAACAAAACAAAAAAATAGATCTTGCGACTCCTGATTAGCTTTGCTGACTGAGCTGTATTTCCGCGCTACTCATCCCACCCTATCCCCTCTTTACTTCTCTCAATTCATCTCAGTTCATTGGGCGTTGGAAACACCAGTTTCCCCCAGAATCGAGGGTCCCTCGGGATCAAAGTTCACTGACATTTCCTAAATCCTTGTTTTCAATGTTGTTCCTATCCTCCTCTCCACACACACCCACCCACACAAGTTAACAAATCAATTTTTTTAATGGCATTAGAATTGAACAAAATGGATAGCTCGACCAAGTGAGAAACTTGGCCCACATGTATACTCCTATCTGGAGATTTTGCTAAGCTCAGATTTTGGAAATGGTCGCCGCATTATTTCTCAGTTATCCCAAGGAAAAACAGCAAAGGTGGCTAAGGAGTTTTCTGTGGAGTTCTCACATAGGAGTCAGCCGTGGTGCATGTCCTCCAATGTCCACTAGAGGTCACTGGCCCCTCGCTGCTTACTGCACCGAATTCCACTTCCATTTCCTCTTACTCAAATTAGCACTGCGTTAATTAACACTGTAGTCCATCAACGGGCGTTTCTCTCTGTACAGTACACCAGCAGGGCTTATATAGACAAACCATACCAAATCAAAACCAAAATCTCCCAAACAAAATACCTTCAGCATGTACAAAGTGGGAGGCAGACGCCCGAATAACCAGGGGACAAGGTATAGTGCCATCACTCTTTAACTTTTGCTCTTATTTATTCAATAAGTTGCTGTTAAAAAAAAAAATCTCTGCCTCCACAGGTTCAATGGGGTTTGTCATTTCTCTCTGGTTCTCCGAGGCTTTTGGACAGCAGATTTCTGATTCCCAATATAATGATATTGAGGACTCCTGGCGTCGCGTTCTCAGCCTCAGGATTCTGGAGGTGAAATGGGCTCAACACTGGGCGGTCTGGGTTTGGGCGATGCAAAGAGAAATGGATGCTTTGCTACGGAAATGAAGAAGGTTAGATGCAGGTCCATTGTCTATGATTTAGGTATAAAGAAGAAATGGTAGGGACTAGCACAGAAACGATCACATTTCTCAGGACTATGGATTGAGAATGGGGTAATGTGGATTGGGGAACCGAGGTGAAGGAAGGAGGGAGCGAAGGAGAGAGGAAAGGAGGAATTCAGGGGTTAACGAAAGGAATCTTTGAGCTTTGGGCTTTTGGGAAGGAAGTGTGTGAGTTTACCTGTTCTTTTTATTGCGTTTTCCTGGCACTAGTTTCTTTTCAAATACCTGGGGTACTTTTTCAAATCTCTGCTGTGCCAGAGACTTAAGTCTTATTTGTTTGTTTGTTTGTTTGTTTGTTTTTACGTAGTACAGAGAGCATTTTCTCATGTGAACTGGAAAGACTAATGCACACGAGAACAGAATTAAGTCATGTTTGTATTTCAGCAGGACTTCTAGGGTTCCTATACAGACATACTTACATACATACACACACACATAATTTATGTATTTCTTTAATACAGTGTTTTGAATGACAACGATTTCCCGAGGAAATTGGACTGCTTTTGCAGGAAAATCCTGACGAAACCTTTATCTTCATTGATAATATATGCGTTTCCTGGAGAAGAAATGCTGACAAGCTAGTTGGGAAGCGGGAAAGGTTTCGGGATTTAGGGGCTCTCGTGGTTTCCTTTTCTCAAAGACATTAACTGAAGCACCCTAAAGCACTAGACTGCGAGAAGTCTAGCTTAAAACTGCGGGTCTTAGCTTCATCTAAGACTACACCTGGTGCGATGTTATCACATATTTAATAAAACCTGCATTTTTTTAAAAGAACCTTTTTAGTGAGTGAGAAAGGAAGGAGGAGATGGGTAAACAGAGAAAGAATGGGATAGAGACAGTTTTCCCTCAGGGAAAATTGGGGACCGATCCCAGGAATCGGGGATTTGCTTGCATCTCTGGTCACTTCAACCTAGATCTCTTTCTTCGGCTTTCCTGAAATAATATCGAAGATCCAAGACCGGGTGGGGGTCGGGTGGGGGTGGGGGGACAGGGGAAGGGGAGAGACAGGGAGTTGTTGAAGCTCTTCTGACTGAGGGAGGTTCTAACCTGAGTCCTTTGCCCCAAATGCTAGAACTTGAGGCATCTAGGTGTGACCCTCAGACGCCTTAAGAGGAGTGGGGGGTGAGGGGTCACGTGCTGTAGGACAACCTGATTGAACAAGAGAGACCCCCGGCTATGAGTTGAGAAAACCCTGCAGCAGTTAAAGACCATTGTCTTTTGTTTCAATAGATACTGACATGGGTGGCACTAGCTGGAAACTTCTAATGTTAAATATCCACACTGCCACCCTTGGATGGGGGATGGGGGAGTCGTGCAGGAGTAGAGCATAGAAAACGCATAAATAAGCATTCTCTCTTAAACAGTGCTTTGCCGTCCCCCCACCCCGCGCTCCCCGCCCCCCACGAAGCTCAGTTGTCCTGACACTCACAGATAAAATAGCATAAATAAAATCCGACCCAGGTTCCGTTGCACAGGTGTAGGTGTGTGTGTGTCTGTGTCTGTGTCTGTGTGTTTGAATTGGCATTATGCAATTAGTTTGGCAGAACCAGATTCTTAGCACAGGAAATTAAGAAGGAGGTGGAGTTCTCCCTCCCCTTTTGAATACTTCTTGTGTCAGATGTCCCTATATGCAACATCAGGTATTATCTGTGGGAAAAGACTAAGTGGCTAGGTGGAGGAGATCACTGATCCTAAAGACAGGACTCCAAGGCAAGTTATCTGAATACCCCCAAGGGAGTTCACCTCCCCCAGACCCTTACCTGGGTCTTGCCAGCATTCACCTTTGCTATCCACCCCCCTCCTAATTCCATAACTACTCTAAGCTTAGCTACTCAGGTGCCAGGGACTCAAGTCCCGAACGCATCAGTCTCACTTAAAAAAACATTTATGGGGTGTGTGTGTGTGTGTGTGTGTGTGTGTGTAAATGAATTTTCTCTATCTTAATTACTACCTGCCTTTTACTAACCAGCAACTCACTTTCTAATATTCCCTGCATGTGTGCCTATTTGTGTGTGCATTTTGGGCTTCTTTTTTAAAACCCTACTTAAAAAAAAAATCTCTTTAAGGAAGTGACAGAAAACTATGCCTTGAGTTCATAGGTTTACCTGCAAAGTGCCTTAGCGTTCCAATGTTCCCCAAATTAAAGTCAGTCTATTAAACAGCACTTCTAAAATGGAAAATAGGATGATTTTTATGGTAAACTGAAGGTAAGAATTTGAGGGATTCCTTTTTGTTCTTGGTAGTTAGATTTGAAGTTGTGGTTCACCTTTCCCAATCTTCATTTTAATGAGAAGAAAACTTTTGGGTGTTATCCTTTTTCCCATTTTTCTAATCTATCTCTTTGAAGAAGTCAGTAAATACGAATGCTCCTAAAAGTGCACAATATTGGGATTCAACTCAATACTCTTCCTTAAGCCTTTACTAGTCTAAATGGTAAAGCCCTAAATTTATTAAGGCACATCCATGGAGTTTCCCAAATGCTCATCTGTTGGATATACTCTTAATTTAAAATGATAGACTATGAAAACTATTTTTTTTTTATTTTGCTAACGAGATTGCTGCATTTTGAATAATCCCCACGAAATGTCCAGAGTAGAGTTGCCATTAAGGTGATATAAAGGGTAAAAGCTAAGGCGCAGTGACTTACGGCACCACTTGTGACGCTAATAGAATAGAGAATGTACTTGCTGATGCGGTAATATAAAGTATGGGAAAATATATCCCACGTTACTTAATTATTTCTGATGAATTGGGGAGAGTTAGTCACAGCCGTAATGACTCAAATAAATAAATAAATAATAAAGCAATAAACAAATAAAAAGTGACCTCTATCGAGATTAGTTACATTTATAAGGGACACTGTTATAGGCAATGCTTAGTTAGGCTTTTTTTTTTTACTTTGGTATTTACCTGACCCCAAACTGAGATTGTATTAATTGTCTAACAGACTTCAGGGACTGTCTAAATGCAAAGTCCTGTAAGGGATAAACAGTGAGAAGATAAGCATCTGTGAAATGGGGGAGGGGGGACTGGTTGGGGGGAGGATTTGTAAAACAATGTTTGAACTGGTTCTGACTAAATATCACTTTGGTTCTATAATTTAGAAATAATTGGGGGTGTTATTTTTTTAAATAACTATCCAAATAATCAAAAAATAACCTTAAAAAAACAGAACCAGTGATATTAGGGACCCCCCGCCCATGAATAGTATTTATTAGAGCTGATTTCAACATCTGAAGACCACATAAGTTATTTTCGAAGGAACTAGGTCAACTTGTAATCAAGCTGGTCCAGGGCGGAACTTGACTTTCAAACACATTTTCAAGTCAACAGGTAAAATGAATCTGTCCCGAATCAGATGGAATCAGATCTTGTGTTGAGGTTACACTTCTTTACATTTAAGAACTTTAGATGTCTTTAAGACAAAGTATTCAGCCGTGACACTACAGAACCAGACTCGTCGTGTTGGACTTTTCTTGAAATTTCATAGAAGGGTCCAAGACCTTTTAATGAGATAAGGTATTGGTCGGGACATCTTTTTTTTTTTTTTTAATGAGAGCTACTTCGCTTACTAGAAAAATTAGTGTTGAGTATGTACTATTGCAAAAGTCATGCCATCTGTGGGGGGGGTTACTGTAAATTTTCAAAATTTACTAAAATTGCCTCTTTTAAACAACCAAAATCTAGTTGGAAACAAGTTGAAATTACAAACCTTCAGGTAATTGAACTTAGATATACTTTTTTTTAAAATTAGTTTTTAATACCTGGAACCCTAAAGCACCAAGTCCTTCCCCAAAGAACACAGGATTGAGTTAGAAAGAAATGTTAACTTGTGGTTTCAAATAAAAATATAATTCTCTTAAAACTGTAAGAAGTATACAACAAAGATTAAATTTTGGACAATTGTTAATCTGTAAAAGTGCCCTATCCTCTCCCCTGTCCCCACTCCACTGTAATATAGCTAAAATGCTACATATGTCCCACTTCTGAAAATTCATAAATGTTTGCATGGTTCTCAAAGGGAAAAATCCTAATGATAGGAAATGAACCTGTAAATGTATGCGCGTGTGTGGTTGAGGATTGGTCTGTGTGTGCTCTGAGAGTGTGCTCTGGGTATATGCTATACTGTATGACCCACTATGTGCCTATTTCTAATTCCCTACATAGCCCCTCTAAGCTCTTAGTTAAAAACGACTTCGTATTTCTAAAAAATAGACAGAATTTAATTAATAGTTTACACAAAAATCTCATTTTGGGGAAGGGTACTTTTTTTTATTTGCAACCAAAAATAATTTTAAGAAAAACTTTCATTCTACTTGAATACCATAATTGAAGTGAACAGTCATTAGCTTCTTTTAGTCATTATGAAATAATATTTGTTAGGTAGATGCATCCTAAAATATGTCAACTATTCAACAATCAGACGTTTACTACTCCTTACATATATAAGGTAGTTATATTACTTCAGAATAACCATATTCTTCTCACTACAATCCACATACATAAATTAGTTGTTTACTATGCCATAGAGTACAATCCTTTGAATGGAGAGGAGAGGGTTATGATGTAAGCGCCATTGTGTACATTAACCGACTGTTATGGAAAAAATATAATTGAAAATCTAAGGTTTTTTTTTTCTCCCATTGGAAGCAGGTGTATTTTTTTGTTTGTTTTCTTTTGGTTTTGCTAACATTTTTATTGCTTGTCACCTACGATGATGAATGTTAGCATCAGAATATGGGTGCCTATTAACCTTCTGTAAAAATAAAATATCTCACCTACAGGTCAACAAGGGAATGCAGAAAGAAATTATCGAGTTTGAAGTGGTGATTATTGAGACTACATTTGTCTCTGCGCTTTTAGTGCTAGAGCTGGAATTTTTCTTCAAGTGTACAGTCTAAGAAAAATGTATATGTAACCAGGGTCTGTGTACTATCCGTAGTTTGTACAGGGTTGTTTGTTTTCTACAGGTCATATAAAAAAAATCTCCCACATAATCTCTCTAAATGTCTGTTTTTAATGTACTTAGCAAAGAACTAATAGGCCTTCAGTATGGAAAAAACACTATCATTTATTTTAACCCAGTCACTATAACGAAGCATCTATTGGTCAGTCTGGGAGTCCCACCCTTAACTGAAATCTGAAAAAAAAAATACATCATTTTTGCTAGAATAGCAATCCATGTCGCCATCCATCGTGAAAATGTTCTCCCATTCCCCTTCTCCACCCTCACCCCGAAACTATTTCTCTTAAGAAAAAAAAAAAAACACCTCTTTTGTCAGGGGCGCGGGTGGGGGTGGGGAAGAAGATGTTTGCAGGGAAAAATCCAGTTGAAGTAATCAATAGTATTGTCGGCTTGGCGCTCTCGCACCTGAGCCTGCCTTAGCACTGCCCTGAAACAGTGTACTTTGAACACTTTTCCAGGGTTCAATTTTCCTTAGAGATTGAATCTAGAGGTTATACCTTCTTTCGCGCTCCGATTTGCTGAGCGCACTCCCGAATATGCATGCATACACACACACACACACACACACACACACAAATACAGATATACACATACATACATACACACACACATACATACATACATACATACATACATACATACAATGAAAACATGGGTGCAGGAAGAACTCGAATAGAGACGATTCTAAAGTTGAAGATGGACAATCTGACGGATGGAACTAGGAAACTGTTGTCTGGATAGAGAACAGTGCCTGAATTGGGCTGTGGCTAAAGTGCAAGCTTTAAACTGGGGTAAAGAGAGCCAGGGTTGCTGGTGAACAGGAGCTACCTCCCTGCACTTGGTGAGAACCCACAACAGCTGCAGGAGAGTCTAGATGGCAATGAAAGTTTCTTCTAGTCCTCTGAGTGCCCCTAGCTTTCTTCTCCATTTTCTACCAATTCGCCCTCCTCATATGCACAGGCACACGCACATACACAAATACACTCTTATTCCGAAAGTCTGCACACTCTTGATAAGTGTATAGAGAAGCACGGAAGGGGGTCTCAGCTTGCACAGGCTTTTGTACATCTCTGGCTTTGGTCATATTGGAACTGACGCACCGGCTCCCCCTGGAATTCTGGAGGCGTCTCATTCATGTTGGGTGGGGAACAATTTATTCCTTTCTGTCCCATCCCATCCCGTCCTACTCCACCCTGCCCCTCCCAACTCTCCTCCTCCTCCATCTTCTTCACCATCACCAGCACCTTCTGATTCTCCACCTCTTCCTCTTTTTCCTCCTAGAGTTTTCCTCTCTCTCTCTCTCTCTCTCTCTCTCTCTCTCTCTCTCTCTCTCTCTCTCTCTCTCTCTCTCCCTCCCTCCCTCCTTCACTCCCTCCCTCCCTTCTTCCCCCTCCCTCTCTTTCCTCTTCCTCCCTCTCTCCCTCCCTCGCTCCTGACTCCCACCCTCCTCCTCTCTTCCCCTCCCTTTTCCCCTTTTTTCTCCCCTCCCTCTCTCCACTGAATTATCAGGCTTTGGCTCTAAAAGTCACAAGTAATCCTCATGTGTGTGACTGTGAGAGTGTGTATATGTGTGTCGTGATGAGAGGCTGACGAGAGGAGGCAGGATGGCAGGCTTTTGCACACAGACGGGGAAAGGGAACTTGGAGCTCCTGGGCCACCATTTGCATTGGCATCGCTTGGGGTAAGTACCTGGGGGTAGCCGCAGCTGGTTTCTCTACTTGGGAAGGGTCAAGTTCCTCCCCTATATCCATCACTGTACACACGCTTCAAATCCTAAATCCCGAAAACGTAAGGAAGGACTCGATCGTGTTCTTATGATTACTTACGGCTAATTAAATATAATCAGAATAATGAGAAGGGAAAGGAGATAAAAGAGCAAGGAAGAACAGGAGTAGGAGAACTAGGAAGGTCTCTGTTGAACACAAGGTAAAGAGGGTTGAATACTGTTAGCCCAGGATGAGATGCTGGGGAAGCACTTTGGTCCTCTGCTTTCGTAGCTCTAGGATTAGAAAGCCAGATGAAGGGCTGTAAACTGGGCATCCAGATGCTTACCACTCTCTCCCCAGTGTCCTGTCCCCCTCCTCCAGTCTCTGACGTCTCCCTTTCCGGAGCTCGAGTGTACGCACATACACAGACACACACAGACACACACACACACAGACACACACACACACACGCACGCACACTTACACGCACGCACACTTACACACACACACACACCCTTTACACACTTGCTAGTGTCTCTTCGTTATAAATCTTGAGAAGAGGAAGTTTGGTTAGCCCAGGGCCCAAAAGCCTGTCAGCCGGAGACTGAGCTAAAGTGGAAGACATTGGACATTAAATCTGGGATTTCTCTCTTTCCTACTAAGAAAAAAAAAAATCTTTCTATTAATGAAAAAAAATTTTTATAGGAAAAAGACTATTGGATTACTATGTCTGATCAGCTGATAATGACCTGCCTATAGGCTTGTTAACACACCATACACACGCACACACGCGCGCTCCCGAGTACACACGCACACAAGCACATAGCACTTATCGGGTATTGTATGCAGTTCTGAGGAACATTACGTGTAGGTGTGAATTCCGGGGGCGTAGCCGCGGTTTTTAAATGTGTTGGGGTTGTGTAAGTGTTTTAAAAGGAGTGGGGAAGGATAGGGTACTCAGGGAGTTAGAGTTCTGTGTGTTTTCTGTGGCTGGATATACGTGTGTTTAGTATGGCGTTGTCAGCTAGCGATGGTTTCTAAGGACAGAGCGGTACCAGGGGCGTGTGCCACGAATACACCTAGACACTCCTGTGGTGATTTGGGAATCATTTGTTTGCTGCGGAGCGGTGACTACCTAAAGGAGACTGAAATGTGGTTAGGTCAACTCCCCACGGTAGATTACACTTGTAACAGATGGTTCAAATAATAGAAATTGGGGGGTGGGGTGGAGTAAGAGCAGATTTTTTTTTTTTAAACGAAAAGAAAGGTTCGAAAGAGCCCCGCCCTGTGCTAAGGAAATACCAGGACAGCTCAAGAACAAATTTCACAGGAAATGAACGATTTTTTCTTGATATCAATAACAGCAATGATTATGTTTATGACATGGTGATATTACCATTACACACACACACACACACACACACACACACACACACACACACCCCTCTATGGTGATGAGTAGGAGACAAGCTAATTTGGCCCCGATTTAGTGTATAGTTTCAGTCCGGTATTTTGGGAAACTGTTTGGAGGGGCCCACCCCCACCTCCTACCTATAACACTCTGACACCAACATATTGGTCTTAAAACCAATGCACACAGGTGCCCTTTGAGCTTCACTCTCTGGAGTCCAAACGTAAATGGGACCCTGTGGATTTCCCTAGAGCTGCAGGAGGCCAGACAACATTGGAAGTGCACCAACCCACTCCCACAGCTGGTTGTGCAGTCTGCCTTCTGGTATAGGCATAGTCATTCCTCACTAGCCTGACAGCCTATAAATTGATGGGATTATACATACGAACACATATGTGTGTGTGTTCAAATCATTACAATTAGTTTCATATCAGTTGTGGTCTTGTTCAGTTACTGATATACCTTTACTTACTTATTCCTTTGCAAGGACAAAAACTACGCACCTATGTAGGTATGAAGATAGGAGTGACAAAGAAACATAGAAGATCCCCAAAAGCAGTTTTTGATTTCCTTTTCTTTTAAAAGATAAATAGAGCAGCAAAAACCATAAATCAATGGGGATGTTAGCTGAAACATATTCATCTACCTTAGCACATAAACCAATATAAAAGCCAAGGGAAAGGGGGGAAAGTCTTGGTATTTTGAAGCCCCATGAAGAAATTGTTTCATATATCTAATTTTGCATGCATGGCAAAAACCTGTCGCCGATTTAAGAAGATGTAATGCCCCAAGCATCAATGATTAGCAGGCTTGTGGAAGTTCCACCATTTTCAACACAAAATGATAGATACCTATCCTTTTAGTACCAAACGCCAAACAACAGCTTCCATAATCATTAAAACATCTCAGCCACAGGGTGTGGGGTACAGAGAGAAAAAGAGAAGGGATGATTTTCTGAGTAAAGTTTTGTAGTAGGAATAGAGTAAAATCTATAAACTTGACATGCCTTCAATAGGAAGCATTATCAAGTTCCTCAATGATCTTTCAAGTACTTAAAGGTAACTCAGAATGTGGGTTGTTTTGTGAGTGACTGTTGCATATCAAATGCAGCAAGATTTTCCTTTAATAAATACTCTTTTCCATGAATGTCACCATTTTAAAGGATATATGTTTTCATTGATTGGGTTGCAATATTCTCCCAGAAAACATGTCATTAAATGCAGTTTCATCTTGCTGTTATTAACAAGCATTTATTTAATAAATACTGCTTAGGGCCCTGTTTGTGACAGAATCAAACAATAGGATCTATTTGAATCTACAAAAAAAAAAAAAATAAATCAGAAAAAACTACAAGAATCATAGCTATGGTGCAAATGCCCCTTAATCATATTACAATAATATTACAACCATCTCCGTTTTTTTTTTTAATGCACCTAATTCAAAGACTTGATATTGGGGTTGGGTATGTATGTGTGCTCATTTTATTTACAAAATAATCCTTCCACAAAACTAATAATCTGAGATTGCAAAAAAGGAAACTAAAAACATAGATTTTCCCTCCCCCCCCCCCCAAATCTTGACCTTAGGTCCAAAAACTTTGCAAAGCTAAGGTAGGAATTTTACATTAATCTTTAAATTGAAAGGAAAAAAAATTTAATTCTTCTTTTGAAATGAGTAAGATTTCTGTTTAAATACATCCAGAGTGCAAATTGACTTGATCACAAGTAAAGCCTTAGCTCCACCCCCATCACCCCCATTCTTCTGGAGGATTTTCCAGCTTACTCTCGCTGGTTAACACCACGAGCAAAACTTAATAGGTTGTTTTTTTGTTTAGGCCCAAATACAAACTCAAAAGAAGGGTAATGAATAGTAATCTCAAAGAACAGGGCAGAACGGTGAAGCTGGGAGGAATGGAGGTGGGAAGAGCTAGCCTGACCCTTACATTAGCCACATGATTTCTTCTCAACTTTAGACATACCTGAAATCTCCATACTAAGCAGAAATAATTATTTGAAGCAACAACTTGTACCAGCTATAATTTTTTTAAATGTCATGTTAGGCTTTTGTTGTGTTGTGATTTCACTATCATTTTCAATCTTTAACCATTAAAAACTAAAGTGCCTACTGAAGCCAACGTATTTAAACTCTAGCTCCAGGATAATTATTTAACCAATTTAAAAATCTTGGCATTTCTTTTGGTTTTGCTTTTTACTTCATTATTCATAACTAACTAATTGTATAAATGGGATAAGTCTAATGAGGGAATCTGGTTAAGAGCTGAGTATCCTGTTCAGGGCTATTGCGACAGAGTTTACTTTTGGATTCCATCTGAGCTTCCTTTAGTCTGCAGTGTCTGTTAGGTGTGTCCTTGACACAAAGGTCTAACCCCTCTTTTCGGGTATGTCATTAACTGATGTACAAAGGATATCTATCCTTAGCCCTGAATTAGTAGGGAAGGCACTCTAATTTCAAAATGGAGACCTAGGTCATGAACAGCAAAAGATCCAAAACTCAAACTTTCTTTCCTCCTTTTCCTTTCTCTTTCCTGATTTCCTTCTTAGTGATTTTAAAAATAGATATCAGATTATTAATTGCATGTCAGTATTTTTTTTTTCTTCCAGGGCCTTGGAGGTTGGTGGAGATGATGATTTGGGAATTTGTATAATGGTGGGTGGCTCTGTACTCAATCTTTCTTATCCTTAGATTTGGCCTTGCCCTCCTCCCACCTCTATACTTCCACTTGCACATCTATAGAACTCCCTTCGGTTTAGATCAAAGACAGAGCTGGTCTTGGCTTTTCCGAAGCTTTCTAAGTATCACCCCCATACAGTAAGCAGCCCCCTACTGCCATCACGAGTAGCCTACGAAGCCGGTAGGTGTCGCTCTTCCCCTGCCGGCCAGAGTTAGGAGCCTGGAGCTGGCTAGGGGCAGTGGTTGCCCCGCCAGGTGCTCCTTCCCCAGAGACCCATTAGGGCAGCAGAGATTGTCTCGTATCAGTAGAAATGCACCTTGTTCACCTGGTCTTAACACCAGGGATTCGGTTCCACTGGCCAAGATGGAGAAGTTACAATCAGAAGAGAGGAATATAGGGACTTCGGGTGAAAACTGCCCTACAGAAACAGAGAAATGTGGAACCTCTGGGCAAATGCCGCTTTCCTCTAGATAACAAACTTTCATTCATGTCTTTCCACCTCCTCTGGGCAGTTTTGGATTTGGAGGGCCCTAGCAAAAATCGGAGACTTGGGGCTTAATCAGCTCTTTAGACAGCTCATTAAAACTAGGCAGGATTATGCATTGCTTCAAATCGTAGCTTCGTTGATTCTGTGCCACAGGGAGAGTGAACAGTCTTCCTTCCTCCCCCCACCCCCATTGGAATTGTTCTTTAAAAAAAAGAAAGAAAGAAAGAAAGAAACACGGGAATGGCCTGCTGCATTTTCTTTTCCTAAGATACAGAAAAATGCATTGTAATTTAGTATATATTCGCTCTCCTTCCAATTCTATTGTATTAATGTGTGTGTGTGTGTGTGTGTGTGTGTTTTACTATCTCAAAGCATCACTAACATAAGTCTTTCCTCCTCCGGAAATCTGGCAGTTTGAAAGTACTAGGAATCGGTATTAAAATTCTGGGCTTTTATAATTGTTCTCTCTTCTCTGGAGTCCCGTGGCTCCCCTGCTCTCTCAGGTTTAGTTTGTCCTTCCTGTAAGATATTATTAATCTTCATCATCCTTTTCGTGTGTGCTTCCAAAGAAAGATGTTTGGCTTTTGGACATTGAGGAGGGCATTTTTACAATAGGTAAATCCTATAGGTAACTGTAGATTTCATTATGTTTGATATTATTGTGTACAGAGAAATCATAGCTCTCATATGAAAAGGAAGGGCCCTATTTATATACACTTGATACGGAGCCTCTTGTTCTCTAAAGATTGGGGCTAAGTTTCAAAAAGGAAATCTCTATTTGTTTAATTACAACACACCCGCAACCTTGTTCAATCATGATTTTCGGACATTCGACCATTAAGTCAGTTTTTTTATATCTCGACTTTATTGATATCTCTCTTTTCTATAAGCAAATCAGATGGGAGGGGGGGAGGAAATACCGTAACAATAACAACCTTTCCCCGAATCGCATTTCGAGTGGAGAATGTCTCATCATAAAATTTAATTATTGAAGATGGGTAACGGGTGGATATTGTGTGGCTGTGATCTAGGGGAGAGAGAAAGGTTTTTTTTCTTTGTTGTTTTTTTTTAAAGAAACCTAATTTTAACATAAAGCTAATATGTTGTTAATAACATTATATAAATGAGAAGATTTTAAGCTATAAAATTAGCATCTGTCCTCTTAAATCATATCTCTTTCACGATTCTAAGAATTATTTCTGATAAAGACAAAAATAAACATGTAACACCTGGAGGGAAAACACGTGTAGAATATAGGTTTGAAGTTAAGTAAGACTTGAATTTATAGCTTGGAAATGTGCAAATTCCGATATTTGGGGAACTGTCCTCCTCTCTAGGTTTTCTTCTTTCCTTTTCTATCTCTGATATCTCTGTGTTTGCGTTTCTGTCTCCGGGTATCTGGGTCTGTCAGTTATGTGTCTCCCTTTAGGTCTCTCTTGTCTCTCTCTCTGTATCACTGTCTGTCTGTCTGTCTCTCCCTCTCTCCCTCTCTCTCCTCTATTTATTGTTCAAATCCTATCACTCAAGTTAGTATTAGAGTGGCAAGACCCTGGCACAACAACTGTCCCTAGCTTTTTCCCTATGGCACTTTGGGGCGGTGGTGGCGGCGGTGGCGGCTGGAAGGTGTAGGGCCAGAGAGGTGGTCCCTTTTGCAAAAAAAAAAAAAAAAAAAAACTGCGTGCAGAGGAGTTGGGGAGTGTGCGGGGTTGCGGGGCTTATTCAAATGCCGCCCGCTGCTGCTGTGATTCGCAGGGACTCGGCCTCCATATGGTAATGCTGGGAGGGAGGGGGGAGGGGCGGGGGGAAAAGGAGAGGGGAGGAGGTGAAGGGAGGGGGGGTTCAGGCTCGGCTCGCACGGCAGCCGGGCTGGGACAGAGCACCGGCACCGGCGGCAGCGGCGGTAGCGGCACTCCCCACCCTCCAGCAGCACCCACCGAGCCACTGAGCCACCGGCCCCGGGGTAAGCAACAGCTCACACACACAGCAGTGGCGGCGGCGGCGGCAGCAGCAGCAGCATCTGTGACAGACAGTTCAGGCGCTTCGGGTTACTACCCTGCGCCAATAAGGGAAATTAGAGACAGAAAAGGAGATTACATAGAGATCAGATATAGAAGGTAGACCTATATGTATATAGACACAATACATGGACACACATGCAGATCTACAATTGCACATACAGAAATCTATGAATATACACTTATCTCTACACCTAAACATCTCTCTAAACACATACGTCCATAACTGCTATGTGTGTAGGTACCCGCGTGAAAAGCATGCAGGTGTCGCTTGAAAAAAAAAAAAGCAAACAAACCCTGGGCACACACCAATACAGGTTTAAATTTAAGCCAAAATGGAAAAGACACCTCCCATTGAATTGCTTTAGTCACCTAGATGCTCCCCAACGTTACACGAAAATGTACAATTCTGAAATGTACCATCCAGAAGTCATGGAATCCGACAATTATTCACAAAATGTGTCGAAAATGTACTTTAGGAATATATTGTTGCTATATATGGTAAGGTAAGAACTAGCCTAATGGCTGAGTTTCCGTTTTTTAATGTTTTACGTGTAGCCATCTGACCACTTTTTATTGGGTGCCTTATCATATGAGGACTTTAGTGTAGGGCTTGTAAAAACTAGATATAGAAGCAAAGCTGGAGATACCATAAGAATTAAGGTCTAGGTGCTGAGAAATGAGTGCTGGAGAGTATGGAATGGAAAATGACACACTGCTGTACATTGGAAAGAAAAATAATGTATGTATTCCGGATAGCCTTGGGGCAGGGCGAACTCTTGCCCTAGACACTCAAGCAGGTAAGTCATTCATAATGAAACTAATTACCTGTGCATGTACTTAGTCTAGTTTAATTGAAACTCCATGTGTGCATGTGTTGCTGTTCTTTTGGGCTTTGTTATTATGGAATCATTCTTTTTAAGTTAGGGCATTTGGGTGTATGAGAGAGTAGGCATTTCTGTTTTTATTCTGCTTAAAGGTATCTGATTACAAAAGCAGATTGTCACAAAGGGGAAAAAAACTTACTAGCAGGACTACTGCTTTAAATGTAACTCAAGGCCTGTGAATTTAAGGACAAAAAAATGGCATGATCTCTCTCTCTCTCTCTCTCTCTCTCTCTCTCTCTCTCTCTCTCTCTCTCTCTCTCTCCACATATATATACACACATACAAACATATATACATATACACACATACATATATAATATATGCAGCAAATAAGAATGCTTTTCCAATCGATGTTTGGCATCTATTTTCAAGCCACACGATTTAAAAATGAAATGGAGACTACATTATTAATGTAACAGTTAAGGTACGACATACAATATGGTTGAAAATGTCTTCCTTTCAGAAAGCTGTCTTTTCCTGTGTCTACACATTTTAAAGAGAATATTTTGAAATGAGACTCCTGAAACCAATAGGGTAATAAATGCTTATATTGCTTTGTAATTCCGCACGGAAATAGTAGGAATTCTTGGAAACAGTTCCCATTACACGCATTATCTATAATGCTTCGCCCTCCCCAACTGTATTTTTGTTAATATGAAGTTAATTGGGTAATCAAACTTTCAGCCATGAGCTGTTGGCATTATCACCGATTAAGGTATATGTCAGGAAAATGTGTCTCTTCTTTTAGGACCGAACAAGCATGGTGTGCGCCTTGCATTGCATATATTAAAGATGTGAATATTTGAAATCTTAAATAAATAGAAGCCAAGGAGGAACCTGTGCATAAAATATAGCTAGATAGCAGAGACTCGGCAAAAAGAAAAAAAATTATATATATATATATATATATAGTCAAAAGAAAAATAGATAAAACGATAGAACCTGAACTTTTAGCGAATTAAAAATGCAAATATACCTTTACATATGCATCAGTATTAAAAATAATACACGCTGGAACCAACAGGAGCATCAGCAGCAGGAGGAGGAGAAGGAGGAGGAGGAGGAGGAGGAGAGGAGAATGGAGGCGCAGCAGAGACCTGATTATGCATAGCTGGAGTTGCCTCCTCTCTAACCTGTTCTTCTCTGTGCAGTGCTGCAGGCCGTCCTCAGCCACCCACAGAACAGGAGCAGAAACAACCTTCCCGAAGGCTACACCATTTATTTTTCTTTTTGGGGTTTTGTTGTTGTTTTAGGGGGGTTCCACTCTCCCTTTAATTAAAATCTTCAATAAAAGGCGATCGCGCCTGGAATGCACAGTCTCCTCTTCTGCAGGATTTGCATATTTTTTTAATGCCCTAATTTCCTTGATGTATGTAAATGTAGCCGGACGTAGAGTGAGACATGGAGCTGACGTCAATGGACGTGACCTCGCTGCTAAACCTTGAACGTGAAGCTGGGATGGGGGAAAACACGGAAAGAGAGAGATGCAGGCAGCAGACCCGGCTAGCCGGAGTGGCAGTGGTGGCGGCGGCGGCGATTCCAGCAGGAGCAGCCGCAATCGGAGCAGCCAGTCCAACAGACTACTGGACTGGAGGAGCAGAGGCAGCGGCGGCGGCTGTGGCGGCGGCGGCGGCAGCGGTGGAAACAACAACCCCAGAAAAAAACTGGAGCAGTAGAAGATAGGAAGCTGGCCTTGTGGGAACAGCTGCATTCTCCAGTCGTCCTGCTCAAAGCCTCCTCACCACCGGTTTTGCAACAATCACAAGCGTCCAAGAGCCTCCATCCCACCAAATAAACATTTTTTAACAAAAAAAAAAAAAATCCCTGCAAAACAACAACAAACAAAAACCCCAAACTAAAAATTAAACAAATATTTATTCTCAGGTAGCTTCACTGAAGACTTTGACATTGGAACATTATTTTCGCTTCTCTCCACCAGAAGAGGAGGGGAAGAGATCATGCAACATCAAATCTGTTCCTAAAATATGCTTAAGATACACGTGTTCTCAGTAGGTAGAGGTAAATCGTCCAATTAACTTATCAGTGCTTCTCGTTTCTGTGCTTATTTACCTGTCGACTTGTGATTCTTGTAGTCAGTTCTGTTCTGCCATTAGCACTTATTGCAATGATGTGGTCTATGGTCGGGAGTGAGACTATGACTTGGGGAAAGAGGACAGGGAGCCAGGCAAAGAAGCCAAGTGTGTATTTGTGTGAGTGTACGCGCGTGAGCGTGTGCGTGTGCACAGCGATTTTTCCAAGTTCCCATTTGTACTGTGGTTCTGTAGGCCAATCTTGGCCACCTCTGCGTTTGGCTTAGGCTTTGGTTTCAACCTTTTGAAGAAGAAGGCCAAAAGAGGATTGACAGCCTAAGCTAGATCGCGTTAATCTTTCCAAAGAAAAAGAAGGAAAGAAAGAAAAAGACAGACGAAAGCAAGAGAGAGGGGCGATAGAGAAGAGGGCAGGTTGGGAGAAGGGGTTTTCTGAATATGATCTCTACTTTGAAGGAGGACAATTCACGTCAGTCCTGATCTCTTGCTTGTTTCTTCCTGCTCTCTCGGGCAGTTTTCGGTCTCGATAACACTGGGAGGCTTTGCCAAGGAGACTGCAAATCTCAAAGAGGAGCAAGGACACCTTTCATTTTCTTTTAGACCTTCCAGCCCTCCCCCATCCTCCCTCTCCTAGTGCCTAAAGGAAAATGAAGCCAGCATGTGACCCACAGACTGCGAGAGTGAATGACAGGCAGCAACTTCGCGTGCTCCGCTGGCCAGCCCAGCCCTAGCAGCCTGGCACAATGCCGCCTGCCACCTGCCTACGGCCTTCCTTTCTCAGGACCTGGCCGGCACGGAACTCAGCACCTATAAAGGAGGAGGCTCCTTGGAGAGGGGGGGAGTAATGCCAGCGTGCTGGTGCCCGGGGAAAAGCGAAAGGAGGGGCCTGGGGAGGGCTGTGGAGCAGGATGGGCGAAACCGAGGACGGCCAACATCTTTCCAGCCCTTCATCTCCGAAGTCAGGGCAGGGTTTGCTGGTTTTGTTTTGTTTTGTTTTTTTCTTCTGTCCCCAGGAACGTTCTATGTTTTTCTGGCATGCTTAGGGCCACAAGGGCACACGCATTTGTGTGTGTGTGTGTGCGCGCGCGCGCCTCTGTGTGCGCGCGGGCGCGCGCTCCTGCCAGGCAGTGGAGGATCCCGCCAAGGACAAGCTTGGCTGTCTGTCCTCGGGCTGCACTTGGCGGGAAATCTGTGGGCTGACTGGACTGTGCTCTCCGCCTCCGGCTCTCATTACAGCCTCCATTCTCCCTCCAGCCGCCACATTTACATATGGGGCCCTCATCAGAATTTTTACAGCGTCCCTCCCCACCCCCCACCCTCCGCCTGCCTCTCATTACCAGCAAACGCGCGCGCGTGCACACACATAGACCCCCACGCGCGCGCGCGCACACACGGGCGCAGACTCCCACACAGAGGCTTCTGAAGCCAGGCACACAGCCTGCTGCACATCCTACTCCACAGCCACCCACTAGCACCCGTAGCCCCTCACCCTTCAGTGAGCTCCCATCCCTGCTTAGTGTAAAGCCTTTCGACAAATCACCCGTAAACACACATAACCACAAGTACATCATATACATTCTCCTCCCTTATAATCTTCCATATAAGCACATTTCTCCAATTCACATTCATCCTTCCTCCTCTTTCCCAGTCACCCCTATACAAACAACACACCTAACAACATCAAAAATACTAATGCTCTCTCTCTCTGTCTCTGTCTCTGTCTCTGTCTCTGTCTCTCTGTCTCTCTCTCTCTCTCTCTCCTTCCCTTCCTCCCTCCCTCCTTCTTTCTCTCTCCCTCTTTCAAGCCCATACACTTTATTTTTCTTTTCCTCAAATAGATAACCTTTTCCGGCTCATCTCAGGTATCTTTTGAATAGCTTGGGACCATAATGAATAAAAATCTTTCAAATGTTTCGCTTGTCTTTAGCCAAACACATTTAACCACCAAACAAAAGGGGAGGGGGAAGCTTGAACCAGGAGACCTTTCCTTAAAAAAAAAAAAAAAAGTACAGGCAAAAGGTCATTCTCCAAGTTTGTAAATAGAACTGCAGAGAGAGAATCCTAAAAGAGGAAGAAAGGAGAAGAAAAAAGGCTTGAAACCCACGAGTTACACAAAATGGTGCTCTGCCTGGAAAAAAAAGAAGAAGAAGACAGAGAGCTAGCTATTCTTAAAAAGTGAATCCAAAGAACCCAAGAGAGAAAACTGGAGGGGAAGAAGAGAGAGGGGGCGAGGGGGGAAAAGGAAAATAAAAGAGAGAAAAGGTAAAAAGAAGTTTCCAAAGAAATGTGTGATTTCCCTCCTACAATAGGAAAATGTAGCCATGGCTCTTCTTTAGACTAGACATTTCTAATTTGTTCCGTCTGTCAGAAGGGAACTATGAGAGGTTTTGGTGCAAATTCATTATCTCTGGCAACGCAGAACGTATAGTAGGAACTGAAAAAGACCGTGGCAATGGATGAACAATAGGGCTTCAGTTCATCAGCAACAAAAGCATTGGGGAAATTGGTTGAATTTCAGAGCACGTCCTCCTCAGCAGAGAGGGCTGGACTAGACCTTGGCCAACCCCCCCAAAAAACTTGCAGAGCCTCACATACAACACTTCACTCTCTACTCTGGGGCTTAGGGAGCAAATATCTGACAAGGAAAAAAAAAGTTGTGTTTTTCTGCCCCCTCCCCCACCCCAAGATGGAATCAGCTCTATTTAAACTATTTTAGACTCAATCAAGCAAGAATAATACTATGGAATTTAGCGGCAGTTTTAAACAGCGGTGAAGAGAGAGGCGATCTGAATTTTTGGAGACAAGAAAGACATCTGCATTCTGTGCTTCAGTGGGGGGCTTTACCATGGGATCTTTTCCTCCTGCCGGAGACTTGAATCGCTACTCGCTAGATTTGAGGGCAAATTGGTCTTGCAAAGGAAGAAAACATGTAAGTATCTTTGTGGAGCGTGCAGTGGGTAAAGGTCTGGCGGAGCTTTCACTGTGTGCGGAAACCTCACATAGCCCCGGGCTCGTGCCCGATGTGTGCTTTCTGGTTCAGAGAGGTATTTTGATGAACGTGAACTCTACCTCGTGTGTCTGGGTGCCAGGTCAGGGGTTCTAGCCCCTGCGCCCTATTGAACAGGTTGCTTTCTTTGCTCCTCTCGAACTTCGACTGGGGATTGGTATGCAGAGCTGATTTCCAGAGAGTGCTTCGGTGGGTTCACTTAATGATTTGTACTAGTTAATTGATTGTATGCTTATGATACTAAACCTGTTGATCTTGTGAAAAGTATGAACCAGGCTTATTCATTATCTAACACCGAGGATACAATTTGGAAAGGGTCGTAGTGCACATTTAGTTTTGAAAGAGAAGGATGCGTGTGTGTTTTCCAGAAGGTCCAACGTATATACAAATAAACTTTTCGTTCTAGGGTGTGAGGCACATATATGTATATACAAATACATATGTGTACATCTAGATACATGTACACATGTATCTATATCTATGTATCTCTATATTATTATTAAGTTGATTCCTCCAGACTCTTAGAGTTGGATTTATCCGTCAGTGAAAACTTAGGTTTGATTATATGCTCCTGGAAAACTTGTTTACAGTATCCACCTAGATGAAATAGATTGGAGGGCATGATTTTGGGAGCTGAATAGTCCCTTTACTGGGTTTTTCAGGGTCCAGATTCATCCAAAAATCTGTGTTTGATAGTGTCTGGGTTAGTTGTAAGAGCTTAATCATATTGTAGTTTCAGACTCTCTGTACATTAGTAGATCCCGTGAAAAATCCGCTGGAATATCCTTAGCTTAGCCCAGAATAGGCTCCGGAAGGTCTCTGCGTTTGCTTGCTTGGAATTTTCAAAGGGAATATGTTGCTGTGGTCTCTGAGCAAAGCATTTGCATTGGTGTCTGTAGGGAAATTTTCTTTTGCAAATGTAGACGAGGTTGTTGAATTGGGAATGTGTAGAAGGGTCATTTCAGCTTACGAATTGATCCCAACTTAGACAACAGTGCCCTATCATGTCATGGCCACGGTCAGGGGCCCAGGCTGCTACACAGGTTGCAGCTGCCACAGGCCGAAAGACGGAAGGTAAAATCCAGTTTCCTCGATCCACTCTTACTCACCTTGCGCCCCCACCCCACCCTCAACCTTGGCAGTAGTAATTACAGCTCTGAAACCAATCGTGAGCTCCAATAGACAACATAATTGAATGTGTGTAATACCATCATATTACAAAATCAACATCCTCACCCCCACCTCCGGCACCAAAAAATCAATGGTAAAATAAAGGCAACCTATCTGAGAAAGCAGGAGGCTTCTTAAAGACTTGGGGTGGGGGAATAAAGAAAAACCTACCACTTTACAGCAATCATGTTTTACATTATTCATTGATTTATAAGGGGGAAAGAACCAATCAGGAAACACAGACATGAATGCACATAGCCCATGTACAGTGGCTATACAGTAAACTATTTGCATATTTCTAATGTATTAGACACTTATCTAAGGATCCCCATTGTTTGTAAGACCTGAAAATTCAGTGATGAAAATGTTTGGAAAATCAGGCATTTGGCCTATCTAAAAACCCTTGTTGGGTTGAGAGAAGCCTCCTTCTATACTATACTGTATGGCAGTTCACAATTTCAAATACCTCATGGGTTTTTATCTTTTTTTTTCCAGATTTTCACCCCTTCTTCCAAACTCAAAAATGTTGTTAATCTCAGAAGCTTTCCAGATTCTGCATATTTTGTATTGTCATTATTATATGTGTCCCCATTTGCATGTAAATTAGCATATTTAACCCCTTGGATGCTGAAGCACAGTACATACTGTAAGTCTGCTGTTTGGTAACATAATGACATTTTAAGGAAATATAGAAATTGCAACAGTTTAAAGAAATATCTTATTGCATCCTCCATAGTGCCCCTTTTTAGCATTCTAAATAAAAATAGACACTAGTATGTGTTGAAACTGTGACCATTTTTTTTCTTGTCTATTTTTCAGATGAGACAACAAAGAAGCATAAAATGAATAGACAAACACCACAAGCAAAGGTAATTTTAAAATTAATATTTAATAAAACCCAAGTCACAGAACTTAAAATGAACTATTTGCTGTGTAGTATGCCCATAGTATTTCATGTAACTCATATTACACAGTCTATGCAGTATACAAAATTCAAGGAAACCTAAGTTTCCATATTTTTAGTTTGGATTTTTATTCTGTAGCCCTTTGTATGTCATATATCAACCATAACACAAACATAACCTGTAATTGCCTATAAAAAAGAAATTCTGGATACAGAGGAAATAATAGGACACTTTTATTAGAAAGCAAGCCAGTCAAGTACCTTACTTGAGCTATACAAATAGCTGTAATTAAATGGCTTTTATATAGGAAATGGTTGCCTTGACTGTATTAGTGGACTGTGGTTTACATCCATGTGAATTACACAAACTTAGTATGAAAGGGGGATTCCTGCAATGGCCTAATTCTTTATGTACTTCTCAGTAGCAGAAAGAGGATTCAAATATGCACCCTATTTGCATGTATAGAAAATAATTTATCTGATTCAAAGATTTCAGTGGAAAATGATAACTTTCCAATTTAACTTGAACAGAGATTGTTTATTCCAAGAAAAGCAGGATGTTTCACTGTACGTCACAGCCATCTGGAGACCTATAAAAAGATTAGAAAACAAGCATGACAATCACGTCCTAATCTACTAGCCATTAATGGGAATTTATTAGAGAGTGAACAGGCAAGCCACTTGGATTCAGTATATCTTTCAATATGCAGATTCTTTCCAAACTGGTATTCTACCTCTTAGCTAAGTAGCTTTCTAAGGAGCTGAAATGAAAACATGTAGGTAGGTGTTATTAGTTTCTCTTAACAATTTAGAATGAATATATATGACAGACACTGCTAGGAATCTTCAGCACAATTGCTTCAGCTTGTCTCACATTTTAGATAATAATACAGTTCTTGAAATTGTATATGAATAATAGCTGTATAAACCTTGGCAACATCCACAATAATCAGGGATTCAATATTCAGCCTTTTGAGGGTATCTGTGATTGCTAAAAGTCCTAATAAATAATGGAGAGTCAGAAGATTTAATTGGTAATATGGCTAATGCACACTGAGGCTATAATCATTATGTTGTCAATTTTCACTACCTTGGGCTCCAATAATTAATCTACAGTATATGTGGCAGATGTAGTGACTAGTCCTAGAGTCAGTTGGCATGTTGAGGTGGAACTCCTCAGGATGGCATATGCTATTTAAAGATAATATTTTCTTGTATCTTTAGGGTGAAATTATCTCACATATATACTGTTTCACATGTAATCTCTCAAGAATGTTTCTGGATATGTATTTCATGTGAGAACACAGATATGTGTATGTATTCCACACATATGTGGAGTATACAATACACTACAGAACAATTTGTTTACACAATGCATTCACAGAGTAATACTCATATCACATATGTATATATGTACACACATATATACATATGTGAGCAGGGAACAATAATATACATGCATGCTAACATACCTACAGAGACCTTGACAAACTGAAAGACATTCTGAGTAAATCTGTTTAAGTCTGTTCCAGATCACATGTCTGCTTTGTGTAATACACAAAGTGAGATCACTAGTGAGTAGGTTTCTAGCTAATGTAACACATCTTCAACAAACTTAGGATTTACCATGTCTGCCAGAAACACTCATTAGAGTAGTACATGATGTCAAAAAGCATCATGTGCTTTTCCATGTATTCAATTTCTAATCCAATAGTTTGTGTTTTGACTATAATCAAAATGATGAAACAAAGTTATTCTATGAGCATTTCCCTGAGTTGCATATTGTTGTTTTATATGTGCATCTAAGAAATAACAGGCCACAACTGTGCATTTTGTTATCTCTTATGTTACAATATGAGAAGAAAAAAATGCAACAGGATATTTCTAGACTTAAATAATTTTTGTTTAAGTTGGAAAGAAAACTACTTTAAAGATATCTAACCCCACACCCTCCCCCTCATTTTATAGATGAGGAAATTGGGGCCTAAAGAGAAGTGACTTGCCCAAAGTCCACATTATAGCTTATTTTCTATACTTAATGCTGGACTACTTATTTTAAGAATTAAACATCTAGGAATGGCTTCCACCAGATAATGTAATGTGTTGATAGCTTAAATTGTTAGCCCATATTTTAATGCTTTTAGCAGTGTTTTAAACATTAATCTGTGGTCCTCTCAGTAGTTCTTGGTTTGTCTACTGTCAGCTTTTGGATAATAAGTTTTGATATTCAATCAGATACATGCACTCATATGTATGTTTGTAAGTAGGTAGGAATACACAATGCTTCATATATATGCAAGTAATTAAATCAATCAAATAATAAGATTATTTTAAAGATGATTTTGCTTGCTGGGGAAAAAAAAACAAGTAGACTATAATGCATTAGCAGTGTGTGAAGTGAACATGGAGATTTAGGACATTCTCTTTTAATTCATATTTTAAAGAACAGTAACATCATTAACTATAACTCATTATTAATACTGAAAAACTGACCATAAGCTGATCTGTACTGAAAATTCATTTTGTGCTATGCAAAATACAACCTAGATTTTCCATTGAAACCACTGGCTATTTGATAAGTAGATACTATAGGTAAACTAGACAGAGTTCAGGAATCATTGGAAAGATAGCACATAAAAAGGAAAATAAACCTTTAAATATTTGTCCTCAGACTTAGAAAAGTTTCACAAGAAGTGAATGACTCATTAATATATGACACAAAATTCATTTTTTGAGGAGAGACAGAGGTGGGGGTGGGGAAGAGGGAAGTGGGCATGGACTAAAATTCTTAGGTTCTAGGTCTTATATAATCTATATTTCATGAACTAAAAATACTCTTACACAGCTGTCTTGAGAAAAGTATTTTTTCTTTGAGAGGGAAAAATGATTAAAACAACAAGAAATGGGTCAGAATTTTTATTAAGGCAAAATGCTTTATAACATTAGACAGATATTGTTTTCGTGTTTACCTGAGCTGAATTCTAACACACATGAACAGAGTCCCACACAGAAAGACACACATACACAGTATAGACATTTCAAATTACACTGGAGTCAGTGTCGACTCTGCTGTTTACAGCATTTCTATGTAAACTTACAGACCAAAATGCCTTGCACTATCGCCATGGTGCAAGTACCTGAAAATCACTAGAGATACAAAACATGCCTGAGATGTGAAGCCATTAAAAACACAACACCAGAGCAAATTGTCAATGTAATTACACATCGACTCACTGCGTAATACAGATCTGATTCCCAGTCTCAGAAAGCAAGGCCCTGCTTTAAGCAATAGCAAACTGCCTCACATCTCCCTGCCCATGCAGTCTGCCAGAAGAGAAATGCAGGCAAAGACGTTACCCAGATCTGAAACGCTTTTATCTGTCCTTAGAGAAAGATTTCTTCTTGTCTTTGGATATTAGAGCGATCTACACTAGCAACAAGAAAGGTAAAAGGCCGCGGGTTGATTTTCCAGGAGCAGTCGGTAGCGCTAGAGGAAGAGATGTTGATTGAGAAAATAGGGATTGTTGCAGTGCTGCTGCTGCTGCTGCTGCTGCTGCTGCTGCTGCTGCTGCTACTGCTGCTGCTGCTGCTGCTACTGCTACTGCTGCTGCTGCTGTTGTTCATGCAGCAGGCGCGGGGGCAGATCGCTGATCACTGATGCATATCAATAACCATGTACTTGAGATTTCTCATGACATCATCATTACCTTGGTCTCCCGCGGTCTCGAACCTTTGACCTTGCCGGGCTGGTCCACATTTTGGCACTGAAAGCCCCTCCAATGATGGCCCTTTTCTCCTTCTTTCAGACCGGGGGCAGCAGCACGCCAGCAAGACGGCATCTTCTCCCCAGCCTAGGAGCCCTGTGAAATCGAGGATCTTCCCCCCTAAAACACACACACACAAGATATTTGCAATCAAGCTGCCTCCATTTGGTAAAAGCTCACGGTGCATAATCCAAAAGGATCAGGAGCAGATCCTTGAATCAGCTTGTCACTTCTTCTATAAAATGGGATTTTTTTTCCTCTTTACACTGCGCTGGAAATTGTCGATGGCTTTATACATCTCTATAGAGGGAGGCTAAAGAGTCTTTCCTGAGAACGAAGCAATTTACAATGCAAATAGAGGCCTGTGGAGGGATGGATGCTTCTCACTCTTAACAGCCTGATGCACCCTAATAGCTGGTTTTATTTTCTGATATTAATAGATGAATTGTTGGTTCTCGCTGCCGGAAATTACTTGCTGAAAGAAAAAAAAAAGTTCGGAATAAACTTTGAAGGCAACAGATCTCCTTTGGATGTGTATTAGCTGCACACACACACCCAACCCAAAACAGGTCACAATTGCAGGAAAGGATGCATCTTTCAAAAGCAGTGCGAGTACTCCTGGAGGAAGCAACTCGTCTGTTTGTTTGAAGGAACCTGGGAGCCTGGATTCTAGCAAGAGAGCAAAGTCTTGTGAGGGAAGTGAGTTGTTATCTTTGGTTATCTAGCTGTATGAGTGTATTGGTCTTCATAAAGCTAGATAACCGAAAGTAAAAACTCCTTCAAGATCTTCGAGGAGCGTGTGAAAATGAAAGACCACTTCAAGAAACTAAAAACAAGAAAGGTCAGGAATACTTATTGAATCTAACGTTTTTAACGGCTAAAGGTGGGATTAGAGGAAGTTAAATAACACAAGTAGACCAAAATATGAAGTTGTCAGGTGCCTCAGGATGAGTTGTTAAAAACTCTATACAAGAAATTTGTAGTCCTCATGGGTAAACAATGCATGTGCAACTTTTACTGTTCTACGACAGGAGTTCTATTTTAAGAGCTGGTCTTTGTTTTTGTTTATTTTGTTTTTGCTTTTTAGAAAGATGTGTAGAGGCTATTGCATATCTATTTAAAGAATGACTTTATGCAGTTAATTGACTTATACAGTATATGGCCCCCTTCCCTTCCCTAAAAAAAGCAATATGGGACAGTTTGGAAATTTTGTCTGGAAATCTCTAAAAATGCATTTGGGTTAAATTTCAAGTGATGTGAAATCAGGCTTTGCAAAAAAAAAAGTTTACACTGGAGTGTAGGGAAGGTTAATAATTTATATCTACTGAGGACTTGGTGAAGCCGCAGAAAATGAAAAAAAAAAAGGATGGCTGATTTTTATTCTTCTATTCAAAATGCAAGGACAGATGCTTCTCTGTTCCAAGAGGGTTTCCTTGAGGAAGCTACTGAAGCAGAAAGACATGATGGAGACGAGATCGCCTCCCCCCTTGTCAAAGTGTTAAAAAATGTTCTGTGTCTTACTCTGCGCCTAGCATTGGAAATGAAAGTGACATTTACGCCAAAACCCACGTGTGCGCCTCCTCTTTTTTTGTTTAAGGATGATCAGATCTATCCAGGAAACAGCTCTGGCATCCCAAACTGAAATAATTAGGACGTATATAGACCTGACAAAAATGGAAAGGGGGTGGGGAATCTGAGGGTCTGTCTTGCCTAATTGATTCCGCTAAACGGAATGCAGGAGATGTGAACGGCTGGACGCTCCTATTCCCACGCTCGGGGGCAAGTGGTAATGCCGCGCCCCGGCAGCCTATGACAGACAGCCCTGTTGGGGGGTGGGGGTATGAAAAAAACATCAAGTGCACCACACCATACTCATCTCCATCGCTTAAGAAAGTAGAGGCATTTCCCACCCACAGCCATCTGCAGGCTCCCAAGTGGGAACACCAACTGTTCTCTCGCTACTGCATACTGTCTGTTTCTGTTAATTCTATAACCACTGTTTAATCTGCCCATAATTAAGTTTGGCCTTTCTTCTGGAGTTGAGATTTCCAATATTTAGGATAAAGAAAAACTAGCATAAAGTAATTCCAAGAAGTCTCCTTATTTGTAATAAGTCCGACTGCTCTTTATGTCAAATTGGTAGGTATAAAATTTTGGCCTTCCAACCAACTTGATTTGGGGAGGGGTTTGGTTCGTTTTTGGTTTTGTTTTTAAATCCCTGTATAAAACATTTCTCGTTATAATTACTATAGAGTGGCTACTTTTCCAAGTGTTGAGACAGCACCACAGTTCACAAGTGTAGAAACTTAATCTGAGTATTCCACTACACACACCCCTTAGAATAAAAGTGCAAAGTGTACAGCATTAAGGGAAGCAGATTATAATAACTCTATGATCATAGGTTGTTTTGACAACCCATACTTCTATGCATTCCCAATAAAGAACCATTTTCTTAGTCTAAGAATTGCTGTTTTTAGATGAGAATTTTGGCACTCTGGAGGATTCCATTGCACAAGTGTATCTTTAAACACCTACGTTTGTCCACAGATCATTTAGTAAACACACATACCTGCATATGTGTTTAAATACATATGCATAAACCATGTACATATGCAGGGAGAAAAATCATGACCAAAATGGCGTGTTGTTTCTCAAATGGGCCTACATGACTTCCAGTCCAAAATGCAGCATTTTTTTTTCTCCTCAAAAACAGTATGTTTTTTCTTGGTAGTTTCAGCTCCTGGCAATATTTAGGCCTCAGGGAGTATGTTATTTTCAGTTAGCACTCTGGCAGACTTTATTTACATAAATTCCCACTTTGGCTGCTATACACGTGCCAAACTTTTACTACTGTAGTGACCGAGGAGAAGACCCTTGTTTATTTACATTTGAAGCTCTGTTTGTGCAAACAACCTTTCTTTGTTAAGTGCCTGTAGGCCTTTCATTTACTTCGTGTCCAGGGGTGCTATTTACCTAGAGCCATTGTCTACTACAATTAACATTTACATTACAAAGTGTGTGGTTTTCTTTCTCAAGGAGGTTCAATTAAGGCAATAAGATGTTTGCTGGGGAAACCTATTGTTTACTGAAAGCACTCAATGGAGTCAAATTACTTAAGCTTTCGCCTGCGTCTTGGTCTTTTATGTAAATGTGTTAAATATAACATCTAAGGAAAATAAACAATATTATAATTATGTGTTTGCCATTGTCATATCCAACTTGCTTTGTACCATACTAATGTTACATGACTATCAATCAATAAAATACATTTCAATGTTATTTTTTTTTTTGCTGTTCCACTGCTCTGCTGAAACATGTCCCAATTTTTCTTTTTCTATTGCACATCAAACTTCTGACATTTTGCTTTTATGTTAAAGGAAAGACTGTATATTGGCTTGTGTCTGAATGGGTTTAAAAGATCATCTATAAAATGACCTTATAATGAGGTGATATTTCTTTGAAATTTGAAATATTGCAATGGCTTATAGATTTAAGTCAACAGAAGTGTAAATATCAGTTAAGTAGTTCTTTGAAAGCTAGTTTTAACATTGGCAGAAACCGGATCAAGTTTATTTAGCATACCACTGCATTGTCAAACAGTTGGAGTGAAGTTGCAGGTTGCGTGAGTATGCATGTTAACTAGTGGGAACCAAGGCTTATTCTTTGTGAAAGGGGAGCAGCAGATTGCTGTGCAAGGCCAATGTTAAAAAGGCAGCTGAATTTAACACCATCTGGAAGAAAAGATCCCTTCACGACTTTCTCACACCGTCAGACAAAACTAGTGTCTCTTGTTCTGAGCCCTTGTCTATGCAACCATACAATACTGAGTCATTATACTTTTGCTGAGAGAAAATTTGAGAACACAATATGGGTAACCAGTGAATGACCAAGTTTCATTGTGCCCGCTTAAGTCGATTGAAATCTACGTCTAGAGCAATGAATGGTAGTATTGTTTTCCTCACCAGGGCTGTACTAAATGTCAGCACAGTGTAAAGAAAAACTTGAAGTCTGCAAATAACTTACCAGATCTCAATTATAATATTTTCCCACACTAGAACTAATATCATTGCGAAGGGGTACAATGCAGGAAATACAAAAAAAAAGTAAAAAAATAATGAATTTACTTAGAAGTTATTTCAGTAAGATAAACATTTTAATTTTCTTATGGATAATAACCTGAATTCAGATTGTGGATTCCGCTGAGAGGCAGCATCTATTACAGAGAAATCCATGTTACAAAGAAGCTTCTTATGTAATTAAAACAAAACAAATACTTTATTCCATTCCTCCCCCCTGCCCCGAATAGTTTCTGCTGTATAGTCCCTATTGCAGAAGTTCAGCATGGAACTGGTAGTGTGTATCAATGTGCTGCCAGCTCAGGTTCTAGTTTATATTTTGACAAATGCTGCTCTTCCAAAGTTTAGCATTATGATTGACATTGCAAAGGGACAGAGCAGACATACATCCCCAAAGATATGCAAGGCACTGTTCAGAGCCTCCTGGTGTGGATCCCCGTGCTCTTAGAAACACTCCCCCTACTTCCCCTCTTTTGAATTAACTTTTTCATTTGCTATTTTTTCCTGTTATTTTTTTTTTTTGCAAATAAGTTTTTATCTTGAGGTTTAACATTCACACAAATCATTTGGCAGTAAACAGTTTAAGAGGAAAGGAAGTAGTTCAAAAAGATTACAAGGAGTTGATTATATATGTTTTATTAGGATGTCTGTTTTAAATATAATTGACTTTGCAATCTTCTTATTGTCACCAAGTGTCGCATAGTTCTTAACATGTACTTGCAAAACAATGAGTAATTGCTGTTTTGCTGAATAATACATCTGAGTTGCCAATGTCAAACATGTTATTTTGTATATTTCTAAACAGGAATGTTAACTGCAGGTTTTGACATTCAGCATCCTTTCATGAAATACTTAGAAATAGACCACTAAAATGATACCTTTAAAAAGTAAACACAATGATAAGAGTATGACCAAAATTTTTATTAATCCTTTTTAATCATAAAATTAGCAAAGTAACTCAGTGATAGAATGATAGAACAGCTTTAAGAGAACCTAGAATTTTTTAAAAATCAAAACAAAACAAAATGGGAAATTCCATAGTAATCAGAGCATTGTTGCAGGTTTGTGAATGGGCATATTTGCAGGGCATCAACCCCCAATTGAACTTACCATTAGTTTGCATTGTAAGAGACAAACGCATTATTTATATTTGCAATGGCTTATTTTTCAAATCTGTTTTTCTTTCGCTGTTTCTAAACAGTGCTTATATCTTCTATATGCTATTATTAGTACTTTGCTGCTTTCAAAAAAGATGGATGTGAAATTCTAATTTAATTGAAGTAGCCAGTAAATGGATGCTCATTGTCTTTGCAGACTAAATATAACTAATGAACATTGCAAGAAATATTTACATTTTAAGAACAATGACCTTTAAAAACTCAATAAATAAGAGTCCACATTTTATATGTGCCAAGAAGGTATGTGACTGTTATGGTTACAATTTTCTAAGGCTTTGTGTTATTAGGACCAGCATTATGGCTTAGGGGAAATTAACTGGAAAATTTCCTCTCCTCTCTTTTTCATTTAAACAATAACTAAAACACACTAAAATACATATATTATGGCTAGATTAGTCTTTGAGACTAACAGCTACTCCATTGAGTTCTACAAAGAGAATGAGCGGGTGCAAAAAGAATTTGTAATATTTTAAGCAAATGTTCCGTCGAAAGTTTCAGAAGTGAGAATTCACTTTGATTAACCATACTAAAGAAGTGTTACTGGGATTGGACTTGAACAGTCGTTTCTTCAGTGTCTGAGATTTTAACAGGTGGCTTTGTTAGCCTACTTTTCTGCTCATCAGTCCTTGCCAGCATAAGTTAAACAGAAGCCAGGGAGATTCATATCAGCTTATAAAAGAGACCTTAGTCTTTAGAATATTTTTTCTTTCTCCTGGGTACTATTTGACTTTCCTGTGAAATTAATAGCCAGAGATGGAGAGTGGAAATGCAAAGTATATTGCTGCTGTTATTATTGCTAATAATGACTTTGCTGACGGTGTGCCCTTGGTACAGGGTAATGTTAGCTAGGGTTTTGTTTTGTTTTGTTTTGTTTTTTTTTAAGATGATAAACATCATTTGCAGGCAGATGTGGCCTTCTGCGTTGGAGGCAACTGTCAAGCCAATAGCGAGGAATCTTTAAAATGTGCATGCAGGTACTGACTCTTTAGGGAAGATAACTAGTTCTGAGACTTTTGTTTAAAGGAAGCATCATTGGGTTTGGTGGCTAGATAACGTTTTAGCTGAGCAACAGAACAGCGTCTTATGGCGTTCTAAAAATAGACAGGCTTAGCAGCAGGATTGCAAGGTGCGTGTCATGGGAGGTGGACTGAGAATACAGTAGACTGCAACAGCAAAGGCAGCCCGCCCGCCGCTGGGCAGCACAACACCACTATGTGACTGTCCCCAGCCTGCCTCCTACAGCAGCAGTAGCGACTCTCCCCTCGCCTCAGTGAGTGCCTCTGATTGGTGTTTCCCCGGAGACGGACTACCAAAGCTTCTCGAGCTTGTGCGCCGGCGCGCTCCCTCCCCAGTTCGCGGTTCGCGCGCTCACCTCCCTTCGCGGGAGCGTGCTGCAGCCTGTGAATTTGTCTCCTCCTCCTCCCCCTCCTCCTCTCCCTTCTCCTCCCCCGCCCTCCTCCTCCTCTTCTTCCTCCTCCTTCTCCACCCCCTCTTCTTCCTCCTCTTCTTCCTCCACCGCCTCCCAAGTTCGGGCGCGTCCAAGTTTCTGCTCTTTCCCCTCCCCCGCCCTGCATTTGCTGACTGCTTAGCTTCTCTGTGCAACTGAGATCAGTTTCCACCTCCTCTTTGTATTGCACTGTGGAGATGCTCTGATGATCACTTTTCTATCTTCTCTTTTTTTCTCTCTTCTTCTTCCTCTTCCTACACACACACACACACACACACACACACACACACACACACACACACACACACACACACACACACCTGGAGGGAGTTTTTGACCCATTCCTCTCTCCCCTAAACTCAGTTATCAGATTGCAGTGTAATTGAGTTGTGATTATTGATTTGTCGTGATGTCACTGTTTTTATTCACCTGGAAAATCTTTTAGCTTAGAGGCACGGGATAGAAAGCAGGCTTTCCTCGTTGACATCTCCCGATCCAATTAGCCACAGGGCCCTTTCCTCCGTGATTAAGAGCTACTTCCTTCATTTCATTTTCTCTTTTTCTTTCACCGTTTTCTTTCCCCAGTAAAATATGAATTGCGTTGATGAAGATTTGGCAATATGATTTGCTACAAACAATTAGTAGTGGAAGGAGGGCACCATGTAACTTTTTTAAGAAGCAGGCTCTGTACATGGGTCCACACTCGGCCATTTAGTATTAGGTACGTAATACAACCACTCTTTCTTTTTTCTCTTCTTCCCCACTGACACAAAGGCTTATTGCTCATCTTTCCACCATCAGATTTGCTAGAAATATTAATCTCCTTGTTTAGTGGGTACAGTATTAAAAAAAAAAACTTATTCAGAGATTACTTTAAAAAAAAAACTGGGTCTTAAGCACTTACTAAAGCCAGTTAATAACATCATGCATGGACGTTTAAACTTGTTGTAAGTTCCAGAGAGGATTAGAGAGAAATCACGCTGGGCGCAGCTAATGATACCATCTTAACTCTTTAACTGGGAGCTAAATCCACCTCGTCTGGCGCACGAGCTCCCTTCTCTTCGTCGTCCCGCGTGAGTTAAGGAGGAAAGAGGAAGATCGCAGACAACTTGACACTTGCTCTTGGAAAAGGGGAGGGAGGGAAAGAAAAGGGAAACACTCGTTTATAGTGAGTTTCGGGTAAATGTGCCGGTTAATTGTGTCACTCTAAACTTTAGATTAGCGTTGAAGGTGAACGTTACTGTGTTTTGCAAGAACATTAGGGGCTAGCAATGAACACCTAGCGCCAAGGATGCCAAACTTATTAATTCACAGGCATATGCCACAAGCGATGGGCTTTCCTTTAAAGCGGCTTATAAGAGAATGGTGAGGAAGGCTTATTGTCTACATGCAAAATTGTGTTTTTGAAGTCAACACTAACGTCTGTTGCACGTTCCGGTGGTAGTACTTTAGTGCCTGGTTAACAATAGTCGCTTTTTGCCACTAGTTCCCAGAGTAGCCAATCAGTATTCCCTTTCCCCAAAGTAGTTATTCAGTATTTAACAGGTAAACCTCGAAACAAATGGCAAATGACTCTTCATACACTTAACTTCGTTAGCAAGTTTCAAACTGATTACAATTCTAAGAGAGATGGATCTGAGTTTGCGTGAACTTTCTGACACGACAGATTAGAAACAGTTTCAGCAAAATGTTTTGAAAGTGTTGGTACACCATTAAAATACATACACACCAGAACAGTGTTCTTTTGATTCTGTCGCTAGGTAGCTGACTAGCTGAGGTATTGTCTTCATCACAATTTCCTGCTTAAGTGCTCACTGACAGGCAAACGAGTACTTAACTGCAAGCTCCCTTTTTGCCCTTTTCTTTTGAAAACTTTAAAACTCAGTAAAAGGTACATTTCTCTTTCCTCAGGTGATTGGGAAGTAAGTGATTGGAAAGCAATAAGGACTGATACTGATAACTTTGCCTATTGGAAACATATTTCTATGATCTACTCAAAGTTAGCTTGAAGGAATCCCTTCTAGTCGGGCACAAAAATTACACTCAGCATCTCCTGTGTTGAAGAATTAAAATCTTTGTTTCTAAAGGGGGTGAGGGAACGAGTGGTTTAAAGGAATGTTGCAGAACGTAAGACTTCAACAGGAATGAATAGAAATGGAAAGAAGTTTCTTAAAAGTTTAATACTTAGAAGGTAGATAATATTATCAATGAATAAAATTATTGAATCTGGCTTTGATAAAAATATCAGGCCTAGTTTGGTGGAGATCAAAGTTAACCTTGCCTTGAGTGTGCTTTATGTGGAGACACTTTTCATGAAAACAGAGTAATAGGTTTCATGTAATTGTAGGTCAGTACCCCACACTTACCTGTTGGTAGGAGTCAAAGCCAAAGTATATTTGGAATGAGAGTGTTTCTCTTTCTTTAGTTCAGTAAAAATTCAAAATATATTTGTAAATTCTACCAAAAAAAAAAAAAAAACAAAACAAAACAATATGGCCTTAATCTTTCTTAGGAATTAATGTTGTGATTCTTAGAAATGTCCTATTGGAAAGCATCCATCATATGATTTCTTTGTGCATACAATAGTCACCCAAATATATATATATATATATATATATTAATTTATGCTCAAAGGACATGATGGACCAATGAAAGTACTGTTAGATTTAGATATGGAGAATTTAAAGTTCAATAGAAATAAGAGGTTAAAATATGCCTTCAAATATCTTTAAAGCAGTTGTGGAAACCTTAAATATAAAATTCCTGAGATAACCCATATATAGTAAATTTTGGAGAATGGATTATATATTTTTGAAAATAATTTGATACATGTTCATCTTTCTGGTTTGATAAGTAACTAAAGAGATCATATTTTCTTATCACCATATAAAGTATATGCATAGAGATTAGAAAGTGTAGATATTAATGGTAAAATATTTTGGAGGAAAATAATTATGCTGTACTCAATCACTTTTTCTTATGTAATAGTTCTCGAGACACTTCTTAAGCATGAATATAGCTTTTCACAAATGTCTCAAAATAAAGTTAGAAACTGCTGAGTGGCTCTGTTCTCCACACTGAAGACTAATGCTCAATTAGAGTCTCAAGTCTGAGTTTGCAGATATGACCCGGGACTCCAATGATTCAAATAGCATAGGGCAAATCCTGCATATATTTCTGCCCGATTTGTCTCAGATGGACTAGCTGCTAAGGGAGGATCCACAGCATGACTGAGCTAACAGAAAGCAAGTCACCTCTTCAATAGAGAATCCCTCCATTTGCATTCTGTGCTCACTGACATGATAGAGGACTTGGTTTCTGTCATTTTTCTGGACTTCAGCCTTAAGGTCTATATTGCCATTTAAAAAAAAAATAAGCCAAATATTTAGAAGTTAATCATCATCACTGTGCCAAAACTATTTCCTTACCGACTAGAAATGTGAAGTTTAGCACATTTTATGTGAAATTTCACTTTAGAGTATCATGTTTAAAAATGACATCTACTTTAATATTGACTTTTCAAATTTCATTTTGTAGTTAAAAGTTCCATTCTGAATAATTTGTAGCTGAAAAGAGAAAAAATATATTTATACTTCTATCATTTTAAAATGACCACATACTGCATTGCTAGATATTAGAATATCTTGTGCATCACTACATTATTAACTTAATTTAATGCTCAGAGTCATTACCACATTCATGGGTGTCTTTCTGATATCTCTCCAGTCCACTGGATTTTGAAGTGTGATTATGTAAATTTTTTACTGATAAATAAATGACTATAATTGTAGTTGAAATACCACTCAAATTCTTAAGACCATGGCATCTAAATAATATATTATGCATTCCTTAATTATTTATCAAGACTAATTCAAAATAACTGTAGGGCAAAGCATACATTTATTTTTAAATAGCACCCCCTTTTTTGCACCAGGTTCAAAAATGTTCCAGATGGCAAAAAATATGGGGTGGGGGGCTGCAAGGGGTTTGGAAAGAGAAGTGTGTAAAAAGAATAAATATCCCTTAGATGGAAAGCTCTAGATCATATCGATAATACTATCTCAAAGATAGCCATTTCTGTGACTTTAATGACAATCTGGTGGTAGATGAGTTTACATAAAAATATTTTTAAAACCAAGAATACAGGAAAACTTAACTAAAAAAATATCTCTTCAACAAATCACAAAATGAGATCACACTTTCTCTTGCTATTTTGTGAATAAGATGGAAAATTGTGATCTTTATAATTGTGAAGAAAGATTAAGCTATACCAAACAGATGGTGCTAAAGGTAAATTATAACCAACACTCAGTCTAGATGTGCAAAAAGAAATCACAATAATTGAATACTGGATATTCAGTGTGCCTAACAGCAAAACACTACATTCAAAAATCCTCTTAGTACACCTTTCCAGGCAACTGTGTGTGTATGTGTGTTACTTGTGTCAATTCTAATTGCAAAATCTACTCTAATCATAGTGTCGAAATCACGTAAGAATTCTAAGTTCCAGAGCTATATTCATTTCTTTTTATTCCACAGACTGGCCACACCTTATCTAGCTGCTAATGAAATACAGGAGATTGATTGCAGAGAATCTGTAAGGGAATATTTGCTGTACCATATATAGTAATCCCTGTTTGGTGCATTAGCATTTTGCCATTTTATGCAAATTCAGGGAGAAAATGACTCATGTATATGATTTAATATGCATCAGCAATAACTCATACCATCCTTATAAGAAAAAAGAAATTAAAAATTCATTAGAAAACTAGACTGGTGTCACGACATGGTTAAAACATTATTAAAGCATATTTCAATGTTTTGCTTACACCAGTGTTCTCATCATGGTGCCACCATTTCATGACAAAGGCCGTAGAGGAGAAAACATTCAACTTAAAATGTCTGCTGGCACACATCGCTGGATTTGTGTGTCACTAAACAATGAGCGAGCATAGCCTGGAATGCCAACTATTTAATTAGCACTTTTGGAAGCCATGCATAGAAAATAGCTCATTTACATGCATCTGCTTAGCGATTATTCCCATAAAAAGCTACCAATTTTTTGTTTAATATGTCGAGCATTCTACTATTCGACCAATGAAAAAATAAAAACATGTTATTATTTTAAAAATGTGAAATTCAGAGATTTAATTAAAACATGGAAAAGTCTTGATATTTCTCTTGAAGGTATATTTTAATTATTTAATTTAACCTTAAGTGTGCCATAAAAGGCTGGATGCAAGTAATAATTAAGAACTTCAAAGGGCAACGGAAACCCTCTAACGGTCCTTGGTTTAATTAAAGGCTATTATTAGAAAGCTCTTGAATATACAGTTACATTTAATGACAAGTGGTGACTAGTAAATGCATCGTTTGAAAGATGTGTCTTATTTCAAATGCTACCCATAGACTCTAGAAAGTATTACTCGATATCATATTCCATTTTTAACATAAATGGCATATATTTCCTTAAAAATGCATATTTATCTTGCTTCTAAAATATGTCTCTTCAAAGCTCTTTACTTTTAATTTTTCATCAATTCTCTTCTTGTCTCTATACTTTTCATAAACAAAGCTTATGTTTCTGAAAAAAAATAATTTAAATGACTTTAGCAATGTGATCATATTTTTCAGTGATTTCTAGGTACATGAGTGCCTAGGTGCATGAAGGATGTGTATACATCTCTGCCTAGGAATATATATGTATATACATATATATTAACACAGTAAAGATTTTTTCACTGTATTTTAAAATATAATACTTCATATGTAAATTTAATTGTTTTCTGACCTAATTCCTAATTATTTCTTAGTAAGATAGCAAGCATGCTAGTATTTCTATAAAATTCATATCCATTTCATTGATATCATTAGACAAAACAGATAATCACAAACACATTTTAGCATTTAATATAGTCTATATACAAAATTGAAATGGTCCATTTATAAAACTTTACTATGAAATTCAGATATACAAATTGATTAGAGTAGTTGGTTTGGACAAAATCAATTCATTTATTTGTGAGTTTGGAGGAACTGAGATAAAACTCAAGACAATTAAATGGTTTATATGCATATATAAACTATTATTTGTGTATTTTCAATTGAAAATAAAGAAAAAAGAGGTTTTAAAGTCTATTTGGAATACTGTACAAATCCTAATTTATATTTAAGTTCCCCAAGTACGTCTATAGTAAAAATTTATATAAAAAGAATATAGATAAAAATTTAGCTTATGAGCTAACTTTTATGCAAATTTCCTATACTTATCAGAGCACAAAACAATAAAGTTGCAAAGAATTCTCTGGTAATCTATATATGAGTGTGTATGTATATATATGTGTGTGTGTACATCTGTATATGTATGTGTGTGATGTCCTTTTTATGAGAAAATTATGGCACCAATGGACCATTAGCAATGCACATGTTTGGGCTTTTATTTTTCCAGTAATGAAGATACTTTTGTGCAGATCTACACCCCACTTTTTTCCCTTTTACCCTCTGACATAAAGCATGTTGTTGTTGTTGTTGTTGTTGTATTTGAGGTGGCTAGCCAGGGTAAGACATTCATCCAGTGGCCATGGAATAAAGTCAAGCTAACTGGCCTTCAAAGCGATTGAGCCCCAGCCTCAGTAGCAATAACATTTTCTAATCAAACAGATGAAAGACTACTTGGTAAAATACTTTTGAATTTTAGTTAATGTGAATATATTTTATTTCATTTTGATTAGTCTGTCTAATCTGGAATGACACAATACTTCTAAATCAACAAAAAGCTTACTTCCACCCCCCCACCCCCAGCCCAGCTTATTATAGAAACAATAAAGGTAAACCATTTCTCCTGACTAAGGTAATCCTTAACTGTAAAATAATGCTGATAAAACTCCAACTGATACCTAACTTGCAAGAATTATGGACTTAACTGAATCATTGTGTAGATAGAAGATTAAAGTATATGTGTTATAAGAAATGGTTAATTTCAGTTACATTCAACAATTCAACAATTAAGATCTCCTTTATAGGGGAAACTTCGATAAGTGGTAGGGATGCAATGACCAAACTAAAAACCAGCCTTTAAGGAGTTTACATTCTGCCTGGGGAAAAGAGGGGAAGGAAAGGGAGGATGTAAAATTTACATCAATTAGTAAATACAAGATAATTTGAGGAGGAAAAGAGGAGAGGAATCTGGAAAGGCTTCCTATAGAAAGTGGTGCCTGAGTTGGAGCTTAAAAGAAACTAAAAAATCTCCGGGGTAGCAGTAAGGAGGGAATGTGTTCTAAGAATGTTGCCAAGGCTTTGGGAGACAGAACACCAGTTTAAGGAATGGCAAACAGGCTATTTTGGCTGGAATGAAGAGCATGTAAAAAGGAGAAAGATGTAATGAATCTAGCAAGGGGTGCTAGAACAAGATAGTGATGAGCTTTAAATGTCAGCTGAGGAGTTTCTAGTTTTTTCTAGAGGCAATAGGGAGCCACTAAAAATTCTTAAGCAGAATTGCATAGTCATCCCAATGCTTTAGGAAGATTATTTTAGCAGCTATAGAGAGGACAAATTGGGGAAAGGGGAACAGAAACTGAAAATCCAATTAGAAGACTATTTCAAAGATGTAGGAGATAGGTGATGGGGGCCTGCATGAAGGTGGTGGCCATGTAAACCATATGTAGCTATGCATTGGAGAAATGTTCGGAAGTTAAAGTTAGTAAGACTTGGAAGCTAATTAGATATGAAAGGACAGTTCATAAAACAATTGAATAGGAAATTGTGTAAATGAATTTTCCTTTGAAACTCAATAGACTAAATATATTTTTGCATGATGCATCATTTTAGGGTAGGAGGAATTCTATCCAATAATATGTTAGGTGCTTTAATAACTTTACCAACCCTCTCAGATCACTAGGACAAACATTTGTACCTGACACAGTAGTTGCTGAATACACACTAACTGCTTGGTTTAGAGAATTCTAACCATCTTGGAAGCTCTTTGAATTTCTACTGTCAATGTTCTGTAACAACTAATATTGAAATGCTAGGTGGCACACTAGATAGATCCCTAGAGCCAGAGTTAAGAAGACCAGAGTTCAAATTTAACCTTACTTGCTAGCTTTAGGGCAAAGCACTTAATTTCTATCTATCTCAGTTTCCTCATTTGTACCTGCTATCCAGGATTATTGTGAGAATAGAATCAAATAATATTTGTAAAGCCCTTTGCAAACCTTAAGGGCCTTCCTTAGAAGTTTCCAAAGTGGTAAATAAAATCTAGTGATTCCTCCTCCTTCTTCTCCTCCTCGTCTTCCTCCCCTTTCTTGTTGTTGTTGTTGTTGTTGTTCTTCATCTCCTGCTCCTCCTCCTCCTCCTCGCTTCCTTCTCCTCTTCCTCCTCCTCCTTACTATTATTATTATGCCAAATAGTTGATGTATACCCAACTTTACAATAAGGGATGATAAGCACTGGGGGGAATCTGGACCAGCAATAATTTTGGCCACAAACTACAAACAGAAATAAATCAAGAAACTATCTAGATTAAATTCATCCATCCAGGCCATACTCAGATTTGCATGGAAATGGAGAACCCCCCCCCATTATACAAAGTCAATTTACTTGTGATACCATATTGTAATCTACTGACTATGCTGTATTAAAAGCAGCCACTATATAATGAAGAGACCCTGTGACAGGTCTTTGCTAATAGGGAATCAATCAACTTAAATAAGTGCCTATTGAACACTTTCAATGTGCTCAGTCCTTCCACTAGATGTTTTGGGGCAGTCAGAATAATGATAAAATATGACCCCTGCCTTGAAGAAACTTAAAATTTAGTTAGGAAGACTAGGATAATGAATGTAAAATAAGTAATGGAAGATATAAAACAACATGTAAATGTTATGAAGATATTAGATAATGTAAATTTTTTAGGAATTCAGAGAACCAAGCTATCATCGAGACTTTGTAGGAAACAGTGCTTGTTATAGGGCCTTGAAGAAGGGGAATGATTTAGACAGGTAAAAGGGATTAAAAGGGGGGCATCTGAGTGAGTAAGAGCGCCAGCCCTAGAGTTGGGAGGACCCAAGATTGGTTCAGGCCTCAGATACTTAACACCCACACAAAAAAACTGGCTGTGTAACCTTGGGTAAGTTACTTAACCCCAATTGCTTAAAAAAAAAGGGATTAGAAGGACCATTCCAGATTAGGGGAACAATACAAGTGAATGAATGGAAATGGAAATAGAAACGAGAGGCATATTTTTGGCATAGTGAGAAGAGCAGCCTGGCAGAAGGAGAAAGGTCATAGTCAAATTGAATCATAGAAAGGTAAGGCTAGAAAGAGCCTTAGAGGTTATCTAGTTCAACACCTTCATTTTATAGATAAGGAAACTGAGGCCCAGGAAGATCAAATGACTTGCTCAGGGTCCAATAAGGAGTAAGTGGCAGAGCTGAGATTTGAACTTAGGTCTTTCAAATCTGGTACGTTTTCCATTCCAAATGAAGCCTTGATTATTGAGGGATTTGAGACTTGGAAAAAAGAGATAGATTTGAAAAGGAATAGGAGGGATAGAGAGTCACTCTGCAATGAACAGATTATTGATGACATGCAAACTGTGTTTAACAGAGGCAATTCTGGCATCAGTATGGAGGCTAGATTGAAGGAGGGTAGACTTCAAAATTAAGAGGGACGGGGGCTTATCACTTATCACATGTGGGGCATGAGGTGATGAGGGATTGAATTTAGATGGTAGCTTTAACAATAGAAGGAGGAGGAATGAATATGAAAAATTTCAAAGGCAAAATGGTGATTTCAAAATTTTGAGCCTGGGGGACTGGAAAAGAGAGGGAAATTGGGTGAAAGAGATGCCTTTGGACTAAATATCATAAGATCAGTTTTAGATATTTTGAGTGTGAAGTTATAATTAGTTTATTGGAAATGTCTAATAGATAGATGTGGGGATGGAAATCATCTTAGAGAGCTTAAATAGAAAAATAGATTTGGGCAACAGTGGCATGGCAGCCGAAGCCATATTGTTTAATAAACTCTCCAATGGAAATATTGTGAAGAAAATAGAAAGAATTTTGTGAAATCATCCTAGAGTAGGTAGAAGGAAGAAACAGAACCTTGACACTTGTCACTTGTGAAAGTGTCATTTTATTTTAATCAAACTAACTTAAATGACTGTGGAGACATGATGTCTTAAATGTAACACTTTTGAGACCAATGACAGTTCTGAAAGAAATGTTTAATTCTTCTGATGGTGAATGTGTTATACAAGTACATGCATAAAGTCAAAATCTTTTATAAAAATTATGTGGTTTTCTATACTATGGAATAATTTTGGACATGAAGTGAGGAGGAGGAAGAAGAGGTCATGAGAGAAAGGATGAAAGAGAAAGAGAAAAAATGCACTTAGCTGGAGGGGATTATAGATAATTTCAGAAATGATTGAAGATCTGGAGATAATTAAGATTCTTATTAGTAAAGGGCTATTATTTTATAAATATCTGATTAGAAATGATTGCTGAGTTACCCAATTTACACTAAAGTTCACACAAATCTTTTTGGAAAAATTATTCTCAAAACCATATCACTGTACATTTACTGTCTGCTAAGTCAATAACAAATACCTTGATTTGAGTAAGTTTGGTCTTCCCTGTAGTACCAAAGGCCCTTTAGGGCAAACCTAGAGAGTGAACAGGGTGTTTGTTCCTATACATTATGTTTCAAAATGGTAAGAAAATGCTTCATGGGTATTTTCTTACCTGCATTCTGAGGATATAAACACTAATATAAGCATTCATTTTACTTTCATGGACAAAGATGGCATCTCATTGAAGCCAAGATTTAGTTTATCTTGATAAAGGACTAAATGACAATAATATTAGTAATATTACTACACAATGACACTATTACATATTACATTAAATTACTATTAATAATTACTATTAATAAATTAAATTACTATTACTAAACTATTATTACTAAACTACTATTATTAGGCAATAATAATAATAATACCTTGCATTTGGTTTAAGCTATTCTATTAGTAGTGCTTTCACACACTGGCTAGATAAAATAAAGGTAAAAGAGGGAGATGTGATGATAGCATCAACACTAAAGAAAATGGAAATTGAAAATATTTAATGCTACAGTAGAATTTTTTGGTGAAGCTTTGTTTCCTCTTAAATACAATGGACTAACTTATCAATAACATAATCAATGTCAATTGTAGAGATTGACAAACATTTCTTTTCTGTCTCTAATTTTGATGTTTCCATGACACTTCAATACAAGATCAACAATTTAATTTGCAGATTTAGGAGATCACATACAATATTGCCTTTCAAGGCAATTCATAATGGGTCTACAGAATAGCGTCAGGCTCATAGATGTACCAAGTAATAAATAATTTCACCTTAGTACTTTCTAGATAGGTACCAATAATGTAATAATGGGAAAATAAATATAATTCCAAAATGCATTTTTAAATAAAAAGTGAAAGCTATTGGGTTGCCTATGAAAATGGTACCCATCAAAGCATGATCATATTGGCCTTAAGGGCATTATTTCCCATTTGCCATAAATTTATTAATTCTTGTTTTCATAATTCTGGATTAAATAATACATTGGAATTTCATTTTATGTAGAACCTGGATTAAAGTATATTACATTAATGAGATCAAAGAGTACAACTGTAGACTTCAGAAAAATATGTATTGTTTATTTTGTCTAGAATCCAAGAATTCTAAGTTATGTGATGTTTAAAATATTCAAGAGTCATGGTTTCTGGTTAATTAGTCATTTAATCAATAATGCTAGAATTTTATTAATGAAAGGAATGGTCATTTGGCTCTCTTGAAATAAAGATGACTCATTGTGGTGGGCTCACAGCACAACCTTGGAGGAGTGAGTATTCCTGAGGGTGGCAATCAACTCTGATTGGTTAACAACTAATGAGAGAATTAATATTATAATGAGAGATGAGCTTATTCCAGTGAAGGCCCTGAAATATAGGACACCGAGGACCCAAATTTCAGTCAAAGATACTTGTTAATTTCTATATCACCTGTCTAACAAAAGGGAGGACCCAGATTTTCCACATCTATCTGAGTAAACACAATGAGCAGAAATCTACCCATTTGCCTAAACTTACAATTTCTTTGATTAGATCTTAGCTTTCCTGGATACATAAGTTCTGCTTTTCCCACACTAGTTTATTTCCATATGAAGAAGTAGAAAAGGGGAAAACCTTGGTTCTTATTTTAAAATTATTTGTTAAATACAAGAGAAAAATAATCATTTCTCTCAGAAGACAATCATTCTCAATTCTACCATATTTTGAAGGTATTATCTGTTAAGATTTGAAAGATTTCATAGGAGCAAAGGTGTTGTAAATATACAAAACTCACAATTAGGTTCCAGTTTTATCTCTGGTTCTTCTCCATCCTATCTTACTAGCTTTCAAAATTGTGGGAGAATTTTTTGTTGAATTCATGAATGAATGCATAAATGCATGGATGGATCTGGGAATGGGGGGAAGAAGTGGGTGATTGGAGAAAGAAGTCAAGTTAGAAGTTGCACATAATGCAGATAAAATTTGTTGAAATATATTGCCCACTTCTTTGGCCATTATAATCTACCACTCATGTGGTGATATTCATGAGCCAGGATGAATCACTCTTTGCATTGTTTGGTCAGTAAGACTGCTGGGTAGCATGTGGATACAACATTTGATAATGACTCCCTAACTATAGAGCCTGGCAGAATTTAGTGATGAATATAGAAGTGGACTTGCCCATATCAAAGGGTGGACAATTTACTGGGGTGAAAGCCCAAATTTCCATATTTAAATTATCACAAGGGCTGTATTCTAAGTTGAAATGCTGCTACAAATACTATCATGAAAATGTTCATATCTAAATGTTTGCCATATTTAACATATTGTAATTTTTTAATGCATCTCAGTTTTTTAAATGAGTTCAAAATTTTGGTTTTTAAATAAGTTACACATAGTATAGTTGTCAAGGGAATACATTTTTTAACATGGGTATACAGTAATTCCCTCTGTTTCACAAAAGTCTTTCTCAGTATTGATAAGAAATAACCAACCAATCAAGAAACATCTATTAAGCACTTAATAGATTAAGGACATCATGCTAGTCAATGGGGGATATAAATACAATGAATGAAGCAACCCTTACTTAAAATGAGTTTATGTTATATACAGAATAAATATAAAGAGAATAAATACAAAGTAGTTAAATAAGAGACAGTTTGGAAGAGAGGCACTAGCTGGTAGGGTATCAGGAAAAGCTCCATGTGGAAGATTTTCCTTCAGTTGTATCTTGAAGGAAGAGAAAGATTCTCTGAAATGGAAGTGAGGAGGGAAAATTCCAATCATGGAGGATGGAGTGTTCTGTCGTGCGGAATGGAGTAGGTCATTCTGTTTGGATCACAAAATGCGGGAGGAGGAGTAAAATTCAAGACCTGGTTGTAAAGGGTTTTCAAAGCTATATCTTTTATCCTAGAAGTAATAGAGAGCCATTGGTGTTTAATGAATAGAGAAGATCAGATCTGCATTTAGTGAAGATCACTTTGGAATCAGTGTAGAGAGTGACCTGGATGTAGTGGTAAGAGACTTGAGGTAGGGAGACCAATCAAAACTATTGCAATATTATTACAATAGTCCCAGTGAGAGGTGTTGGGTATTTGAATTGAGGAGGGAACTTAGTGAGAAGGGGATAGTTGGGAGAGATTGTGTGGAAATCAAAATCACAAGATTTGACAATTGACTGCATCTGTGTCATGTGAGAAAGTGAGGATTTGAGGATTGTGGCAAGATTATGAAAGATAATGGTGACTTCAACAGTATAAAAGTTGGAGGGTGGGGTAGGGAATCTTATTATATATCCAGGGAAAAAAGTCAAAACTGATTTACATTGATAAGTGATACATTTTCTAACACATGCAAGATCATTAATTAATTTAGTCTTCTATATAAATTTATTCTATCCAGAATAATATTTAAATTGGTAATACCTTAAGTTTCATACTAATAGAGCACTATTCTGAAAAGAACCTTGACTATTTCTTACCAAAATATGTTAATGAATTATAACATTAATATATTCAGTCTATTTGTAGCTTGCCTTTAGATCACAAAAGAGAAACGTGATGAAAAATTATACCAATAGAGAGTGGAAGCAACCCAAAAGATACAAAGTGCAACCACAATTAGATTATTTTAGTTAAAGGAAGCATTAACTTTCAAATTTAATTACAATAATTCTACCAAAGTAGTTTTTCAGAGGTATCTGTTTAGTTTATTTCCCTGATCATTTCAAATTTATGTAATATGTCCATAATGAAACTGATGAATGCTTAAGTAATTTTTCCAGATCTACCAGAGTGGATAGAAAAATTTGTTAATTCTAGATGCCTCAATTAAAGATGTCTATAAAAGTCTTATTATTTTTAAGTTTTCTTTTATTTTTAGTTTTCAATATGTGCTTTTATAAGATTTGGAGTTCTAAAATTTTCCCCTTCCCTTAATTCCTCCTTCCCCCAAACAGTCTGCAGTCTAATATAGGCTATCCATGTACAATCATGTTAAACATATTTCCACATTAGTCATGTTGTGAAAGAAGACTGTGAAAGAAAACAAAAGAAGGAAGCCACAAGAAATAAAAAAAAGAGGGAGAGAAAAAATAGTATGCTTCGATCTGCATTCAGACTCCATGGCTCTTTCTCTGGATGTGGATAGTATTTTCCATCATAGGTCTCTTGGAATTATTTTTCAATCACTGCATTGCTGAGAAGAGCTAGGTCTATCAAAGTTGGTCATCAATGTCGCTGTTACTATGTATAATGTTTTCCTGGCTCTGCTCATTATTCTCAGCATCAGTTCATAGTCTTTCCAGCTTTTTCCTGAAATCTGCTTGCTCATTTCTTATAGAACAATACTATTCCATTACACTCATATACTACAACTTGTTCAGCCATTCCCTAAATGATGGGCATCCCCTCAATTTCTAAATCTTTGCAACCTCAAAAGGAATTCCTATGAATAATTTTGTATACGTTTGTCCTTTTCCCATATTTATAATCTCTTTGGCATACAGGCCTAGTAGTGGTATTGCTGGATCAAAGGGTATACACAGTTTTATAGCCCTTTGGGCATAGTTTCAAATTACTACCCAGAATGGTTGGATCAGTTCACAACTCTACCAACAATGCATTCATATTCCAATTTTCCCACATCTTTTCCAACATTTATCATTATTCCGTTTTGTCATGTTAGCCAATCTGATAGGTATGATGTGGTACCTCAGAGCTGTTTAAATTTTCATTTCTCCAATCAATAGGGATTTGGGAGCATTTTTTTTTTTTAAGCAATTGGGGTTAAGTAACTTGCTCAAGGTTACACGGCTAGTCATTATTTATGCGTGGGTGCTCATTTTCTGAGGCCGGATCTGATCTCGGGTCATCCAAACTCCGAGGCCAGTGCTCTTACTCACTGCGCCACCTAGACGCCCCTTTAGGGCAATTGGGGTTAAGTAACTTGCCCAAGGTTACACGGCTAGGTTTTTTTGTTTGTATGGATTAAGTGTCGGAGGCCGACTCCGAACTCAGGTCCTTCTGATTCCAGGGCTGGCGCTCTATTCACTGCGCCACCTAGCCGCCCCTGGGAGCATTTTTTTATATGACTATAGATAGCTTTAATTTCTTCATCTGAAAACTCCTTTGACCATTAATCAGTTGGGGAATGATTTGTATCCTTATAAATTTGACTCAATTCTCTATATATTTTAGAAACGAGGACTTTACCAGAGACCCTGGAGGTAAAAATTGTTTCCTAGCTTTCTGCTTCCCTTCTACTCTTGGTTTCATTGGCTTTGTTTGTCTCCTTCTGTCCTCTTCTGTATATTAATTTTTAAAAATTGTTCCTCTTATTTTTTGGCATAAATATTGTTAACTGCTACCTCCAATTAAAAACTAAGAGAAAGAAAGAAAAACCCTGTAACAACAACAAAACATAGTCAAGCAAAATGAATCCACATGATAGTCATGTGGATAATTTGGGTCTTTTTCTGCAACCTGTGCCTACCACTTCTCTGGAGGTAAGTAATGTAATCTCCTATGGCAAAAAGTCCACAGGAACTGTGCTTGGTCATTGCATTGATCAGAGATCTGTAGTCTTTCAGAGTTATTTTTCTTTGTAATGTTACTGTCTTTAAATGAATTCTTCTGGTTCAACTCACTTCATTTAGTCTTACTTCATACCTCCCAGTATTCTTTGAAATAATTTCCTTCTTCATTTCTTCTAGCAAAATAATACTCTCTTATGTTCAAATAATACAATTTGTTCAGTCACAAAAAAAGAGGCAAACTAGGGCATCCCCTTATATTCTAGTTCTTTGCTTTTCTTTCCTCTGCACTTTAGTCTGCAAATATCTTCCCCAGTTTATTTCTCTGTATTTCTAAACCACATTAATTGTTGGGCATATGTTCAACAATACTTTTTCTATTTCAAATAAAAATAAGATTTACCTGATGCACTTTCCTCCCATACCTTTTTCTGTGTTTGTAAACTCCTCTTCTCACTCTTCCTAATTATGAGAAATAAAAATTTCCACCTCTTCACCCTCCATTCCACACTAGTATATTCCTTTTACTTTCCCTTCTCTTCAGACCCTCAAAATAGATCTCCTCCCTCTTGGAAGGTTGTTAACTCAATTCCCTTTGAAGACATTAAGCTTCTGAATGCATGATTGCTTTTTCCCCCTTATTAGAATTTAGTTCTATGTTACTATACAACCCTTTCCAATTGCTTAAAAGAAACAACTTTACTTTCCTAAGTTTCTCTTGATTCTTGCACTTATATGTCAAAGTTCCTATTCAGCTTTCATCTTTTCACTGGAAATGTTTAAAATGTTCTCCATTATATTAAAGGCCCATATTTTCCTTTGTAGTATTACATGAAACTTTTCAGGGTAAGTTATTTTCAGTCACAAGACTATTTCTTTTCCTTTTGGGAATATTAAATTCCAAGTTCTCCTCTCATTCAAAATAGCAACCACCAAGTTTTATATAATCCAGACTGTAGTTACTTGGTATGTGATATACTTCTTTTTATATTCTTGCATTTTTTCTTCAATGCAAGATTCTTCATAATGCAATTTCTTCATAAATATCTTTTAACATGGTAGTTCTGGATTTTGGCTATGATATTTCTGGGACTTTTCTTTTAAGGGTTCCTTTCAGAAGATATTGGTAGATTCTTTCTATATTCACTTTGCTCTTAGATTCTAGTAGATCTGGGAAGTTTTCATTTGTGAGTTCTTCATATTGTGAAATCACAATAGTGCCCAGGATTTTGTTTTAAATGATGGTTTTCAAGGAGTCTATTGATTTTTAAGTTATCTCTCCTTGACTTATTTTCCAAGTCAGTTGTGTTTGATAACAACTAGTTAACCTAGTCTTTTGATTTTGTTCTAACATTTCTTGCTATTTCATTTCTGTTTATTGATTATGTTTTTAGGGAGTCTATTTCATGGTTGAGGTTTACCACTTTCTCTTCTAAGCTTTTTGTTTTCCTTCTAAATTTTTCCTCTAGAAATCTGATTATATATATATATATATATATATATATATATATTAATAATTCGGTTTATTTTTTCAAGGTATTTGTATAGTCCTTTGCAAGATCCATGTTTTTCTTTTGTGTTTCTATTTGTAGTTGTTATGGAATGACTCTTTCTTTGGAAGAAATTCTTCATATTTACAAACATTATTATTATTTTTAGTAACCTGCTTCCCCAAGGGAGGCATCTTTGTAATAATTTTTGATGCCAGTGTTTTCTATAATTACTCATTTCTTCAGCTATATTTCCTGAATTGGAGCTTTATGACAGGATCAGGTCCTGCATTCTCCTACATTTGTGGATGGGGTGGTCAGTCCTCCTTGATTTTGTTCTGGGTTTCCAGGGGTCTTGCTCTCACTTCCACTTCCTGGGATTTGGTTCCCTGGATCTTTGAGGTTTTATAGGAATTTTAGGACCCTCTCTGGTATCTCAGGACTGAGTGCTAATTAAAGTCCTTAGACTTGTCTCAGTTTTAGCTTTGTGTTTTGCCAAAGCTCCTTGGGACTTTCAATTTCCCTATCCTGAGTTTTTCTCTATTCTTCTTGCCTCCAGACCACAAACTTTGCAGGCAACAAATATCCCTGTCCAGTGTTTGGTTGTGTTGAGTCTTCCATGAGCTGGTACTGGCCAGTAGCTTACTTTCCTATTGCCTTTGGGCTTCTAGCTGACCTTTTGTGAAGTTCTGGTTTGAAAGAAGTCCCTTAACTATAGTTCCTCTTTGAATTCCTTGACTGTTATTTAATCTTGTGTGAACTTCAAGGTTTTGCAGGGGCTGGGTGATTGGTCTCCCATTCAGGCTGCCATCTTGACTGGAAGTCTTCATTCTTGCTAATTTGCTATTCTATACAAATTGTATTACAGATCATTATATTACCTTTTTCAAAAATTTTCATCACATCATCCCCCTATTCCTACCCCGTTCCCAGAGGACACACAAAATGGATGATATTTGGTATTAAAATTTTTGAACTACCTTCATTTTCTTTATAACATTTGTGGCCTGTGGGTCATTCAAAAGGAAATAATGACAAGTCAAAATTAAAATGGGAAAGGTTTTCTTAGTTTTCTTTTCATACACATGGTAAAAATAAAATAAAATAAGACCAAATAAATACCAAAGACAGTTTCTGTAAAGTTTTCTATCTTAAGAAAGGTGGAAGACAATATTTTACTTAAGACTATATTTATTAACAGTTTGATACAATAGTTTATTTTAAAAGTATATTAATGACATTGATGATGATAACTCACATTTATAATACTTTGGAGTTTTCAGAGCACATTGCATATGTTACCTCATTTGAATCTTACTTCAAACTCTGTGAGGTAGCTACTAAAGAGAATATTGTTCAGTCTTAGTGATCACAGGATTCTTGATTCAGAATTAGAAGAAACCTCAGAGAACATCTGCTCTAATCTCCTCATTTTACATTTGAGCAAACTGAGTCTTAAGGAGGTTAAATGACCTGTCCGGGATCATAGACGTAGCAAGAAAAAGAGGCAAGTTTGGAATTCAGGTTTTTTTTTATTCCAAATTCAGCACTCTATCCACTATGTCAAGAATTCAGCAAGGATATGAACTTTTATGTCCAAATTGGTCATACATTAGCTCATATCCTCTGTATAGCTTTGTTTTTCAGATTTATTTATAATCACGATAACATGTTTATTAATATTTTCATGCTTTAGGCTCTGTGTGTATTGAAATATCAAAATCTACAAGATATTAAGAGGAATAAGACACATTTTTATGTATATATGTCATATATATTTCTTTTTCACAAATTAGGAAGTAGTATGCCCATATATGTACTATTGTTACTAGCTAGCTAGCATTTGTATAGCGCTTTAAGGTCTGTAAAATACCACATACTATATATGCTATCTCATTTAATCTAAATGAAGTGGAGTTACTATTTGGACATTGGCTGGTTGCCACTTTCTGTCATTTAAGTGTGGCCAAGGACAGTCATCAATAAATACTTATTAAGTGAATGAAAGATCGGGATAGTTACTTGCATTCTCAGCATGCCCATGTGTAGATGTGACCTGAGGTAACAGATGTGTCCCTATGGGAACATGATACTGAACATCTTGGTTAAATTTTTTTTTATGGTTTTTAAAAAAATTAAAAATTAAGGTTTTTTAGTGTACAATAGAAGCTTCTACATAGTGAAAATGCTTGATATGGTGATCTTACCCTTCTGGGCTCTGTGAATATTGTTATATCTAGGGAAAAAGTTTGGATATCAAATTCAGGGACATTTTCTACCCACACACACATCCATATATACAGACATATGGATGTGTGTGTGTGTATATGTAAGTATGTTTGTGTGTGTGCGCACACACCATACATGTATGGCCAGTTTATTTTCTACTTACATTACCCTCATAACTATATTCCAACCATCAACCAAATGGAAGGTATGGGAGCCTAGAGCAAAGCAAAGAACAATCAAACTGATTTAACTCTGTTAATGTGGTTGGGTCCTTTGTTTATTGTGGGGAGAACAATTTCTCTAAACACAAATAGAATGGAATAAGTAGATTCAATCAGGCTTGCATTTAATGTTCTGGATCTCAAAGACCCCAGAGTCACTAATTTAAATATTTTTCACTTAAACCATTTTCAAGTTGTGACATAGCTATAGATACAGAAAGAACAAGAAAAGAAAGTATGTAAAGGTCTAAAGATCTGGAATCATTGTTAAGTTTCTGTATTTTCCATTACATTTCTTTGTATCTAAGTTTGTTTTTTTTTGTTTGTTTGTTTGTTTGTTTGTATCTAAGTTTTGAACCTCATATTCAGTATTATTTTGGACCCTGGGTAGTAGGAAAAGGTAGAGTGAGTGTTAAGATGACTGAATTCAGCACCAACTGCAATTTGGCACTGCTCTTTGTGACAGTTAATACATTGCTATACCTTGGATTAATGAGTGCCTACATCATAATGACCAGGTCTTTTAGTTTAAGGAAAAAAAGTATGCTCTTTTCTAGCTAGTTAAAGGTTTGAAAATATATACACCCTAAAGGTAAGCCTTAAATTTCAGACAGTTATAAAGTAGCAAATTGGATTGTCTCCTTTAGAGCTTGACTAAGGAATCATTTTCTGCTATATCAAGAGAGAAAAAAGGGGGGTTAGTAATGTTATGAGACTTCCTAATGAGTCCCTCTAAGAGCTAGAGTGTTGAAAATAGGGACAGCACACATACCATATCAGTTTTTCTACTAAAGAAGAAAGGAGGAGTTGCTAACAAACTACTCAGAAATAGAAACCAAGTTAAAGGTGATGTTTTGGCTGTTAGCCCTTCTTCAGGCCACGATCTGAAAAACTAACATTTTTCTATTTCTTCTTCTGCCTAAGGAAGGCCTCAAAGACAAAATGTTGCCTTTAACCTTATTCTGTATTCCACTGAGTATTTTAGAGACTAGAAAAATGTTGCTGGGGTAAAAAATGATAAGGCACTACAAGATCAGAAGAAATCTGCCATTATTTTTTCTTAAATAAGTAGACTGAGAACTTCACCCACAGAGTTATTCTGAATTCAGTGTTCTGGCCAGGGACTTCAGTAGTAAATAAGTAAGAGAGCCCCTGACTATAGTGAATGCATTTTGGATTGAAATGTTTTTTTCTCTCTCAGTTTGGTCTGTCTGATCATTTTAATATCTCTTTCCTGGTATACTTTATTATTTTTGTTTTGTAGTAAATGTGATATTTTTTAAAAAAATAATATAACTTTTGAGCATTTGAGAATTAACTTTGAATGTTTATTTTATAGAAAGACATGTTATTTCGTATCATATTTGATAGCTAGAAAATATTTTAAAACTATACAAAAACACTCTCACAACAATAATTAGTGAGTTAAAATGTTTGTTTGTACCTTTGCTTGAATTTGGGGTAGTTAGGTGACTCAGTGGATAGAGTGCTGGACTTGGAATCAGGAAGACACCTTCCTGAGTTAAAATCTGGTCTCATATATTTCCTACCTGTGCGACCCTGGGCAAGTCATTTAACCCTGTTTGCCTTGGTTTCTTCATCTGTACAACAAGCTGGAGAAGGAAATGGTAAACTACTCTAGTATCTTTGCCAGGGCAACCCCAAGAGGGGTCACAAAGAGTCAGACATGACTGAAAAACAACAACAAAATTCTTGAATTTATATAGAATGTTTTAAAAGAAAATGATTCAGAGTACAGAAAAATTAAAACCTGATGGGGAAAAAAAGCATTAACTCCCCAAACAAGTAGGTGATCTTCATACATTCTTACTTGTCTCCTGTATAGATTGAACATGGCCAAATACAAATGGATTAGTCTTTTATAGACATGGTCTTGGGCATTCAGGAATTACTATTTCTTGAGCATTCTATTTGAAAGTTCAAAATACAAAGTCAAGAAGTTTCAGATTTTCTTAAAATAAAGTTACAAAATTACATTGATGGCCTTTATGAGACACTTGTTTCCCCATAAAAGAATTACTATTATTCTTTGAGTATCTAAAATGCAATTATGATAATTGTTTTGAAATAACAGCTATGCTAAGGAGATAAAAGCAAACCATTCTGAAAAAAAGTTGTGCCTTTGAAAATAATGCATATTTCTATGCTTGTAAAAGTTCTTGCGAATTATATGAATGAAATATAAAACAGAACATACTGGATGTTGAGTGGCATACAATTTTTTAAAGTGAATATAGGCTTCCTTTTTTTCATTAAAAGCCTACTAAAGAAGAAAGGAGGAGTTGCTAACAAACTACTCAGAAATAGAAATCAAGTTAAAGGTGAAGGCAATTAATGGCATTTTGGGTGAAGTGGAGGTAGACTTATGATGTCATTGCCGTAAGTATTCTCAAATAGGAAAATTCTACCAATGTAGATCCATCACCTCCTCTGCAGTTTGTTGTTTTAGTGCCTGGGGGCACTGAGAGGTTGTGACTTGCCCAGGGTCAGGCTCATAGTATGAACTAATGGTGAGACTTGAACCCAAATCATCTTGACTCAGGTTGGTTCTCTATTTTAAATGTGTTAAAATAGTCAAAGAAAACTGATGATGGAGTAAAGAATTAATTCTGGCTATTAGAATAATTGTATCACTGCCACTTTAATTATAACCTAGAAGCCCTATTAGGTGATCTAACTGTTATAGCAAAGCAAAACTGAGAAAGTGAGAAAATCATATTGAAACCCTGATTAAATGGGCCACATCTGAGCTACATTGTACTTATGTTTAAATGAATTTCCCTCAGAAATGAAGAAATCTACAGTCTTTAGGTTCTGTAGTTATACAAATGAATTAAAATGTATCCATGCTTTAAAAAAATAATTGTTTTGTTTCTTTTTAACCCTGATACAAATTTACTTGAGATAGAATGGCTGCTCTGCTAAACTGGGTAATTGTTCAAGTAGCCAAGTATTTTGCCTAATCCTAGACTAGTTCTCAATATCTAAAAATTGGGACAATCATTTGTATGATATAGGAAAACATTTGTAGAAGACAATTTTAAAATCCTAGGCTAATATGGTTTTCACTCTAAAAGCAAAAGAAGTAAAGAGTACTTAACCCCATCATAGTGAAAAGGTGCTCAAGAAAGAGGCTGTTGGCCTGGCTAGTCAGGCTGGGCCTTTCTAGGTGATAGATCATACCTCATTGAGATCATCACATGTGCATATTCTGGTCCTAGCTTTGTAGTTCCAGAAACCCTATAAAATTGTTAACTCGACTCTTATACACCAAAGATATATATAACAATGTTCCAAGTAATTTTTGACAGTGTTTAAAAATAAGAATATTTACTCATTCCATATGGATAGACTTAATTCTCTATATTCATCTGAAATAAGGCAAGATTTGTAAACCTTTAATAAGATTGTTGCAATGTCTACTTTATATTACAAGATTTAGAATCACATGCTCTTGAACATCATTGCCATTTTTATACATGTACCTGGGGACTGGCCACTGAGAGGCCAGTCTCAGGAACATACTCTCTGACAGAGAATTCCTCTGCATTTGTGAATGTGTACTGACATATTTATGTGTGTATGCACACATCAGACATATTTTATATACATATATATATATTTATACAGAATATCCTTTGTAAATCTTTATTAAAAGTATACTTTTCTTAAAATCAGAGCTATCCTAGAAAGTTTGGAACACATGACTACTCTACTTGAGAGTTTTACTCTCCATAATTTCTGTAGATAATTTACTGGTGGAATTTGCCAGTGGATGATAGATCTTCTCCTTGGATTTTGCTGGATTTCAGTATACTGTAAATGCTGAGATTCAGAATATCTCAACCAATTTGTGGTGAACAGTTTGCTGGGAATTTGGACTCCACAGAATTAGTGTCTGCAAGTTCTCTGAAAATAGTGCTATAATATTATAGGTATGTAAGAAGATGCCAGGCTATAGTATAGTTCGTCTGTGTTAAAACACCACATACATGTGTATATATGAGTATATACATACAACATACATACACATATATGCACACATGTATATGTATGCATGTATTTGTACCCCTACATACACACACATATGTGTGTACACACATCTATATCTCAATCTATATCTAATCATCCAATATGGTGGGCAGAACAGGCAGTGTAAGGACACTCTCAGGGTCTCTCTGAAGAACTTTACTTTTGACTATGAGACATGAGAAATGCTGGCGCAGGACTATCCAGCATGGCATGTCCGCATCCAAAAAGGTGTTATGTCCAACGAGCAAAGCAGAATCTTCAGAGCACAATGGAAACGCGAGCTGTGCAAATTCAGAGCTGCTTCTTTTTTAAGTGTTCTAGTGCACCATTACAAGTGATCTGGAGTAGCACCTTCCAAGCTTATAATAGACTGATCAGTCACAACTGACTCCAACATTGTGATGTCTTCGGTCTTCTTTGAAAATAAAGGATGGACAATAACAACACAACTAAATACCCTATGAAGATCATGCTGCTTTGGAACCACAGCCAAAATGGAGTACTGAGTTTTAATTTTAAGTGGAGTTGGATTATACATGTGACTAAATGTACTTTTAACTCATTTAGGTCAAAGACGAGAGACCAACTAAAAACACTTGGCATAAAAATATTTATTCTACTAAGGCAATGTTATTTCGGATATTTTCTCCATAATCTCTTCTCTAAAAAGATCTCCTCCCCCGCCCAAGTGATGCCTGTATTGAATCATCTTCTTGTCTCCTGATAGTTTTATTACATAGAACATAGTTAGGAATGTGAGGTGATGGTGATTATTCTCTGTACAATTGCCAGGTAAGGTTAACCCGACAAAAAGTGAACTAGTAAATTTGGGCTAGCTGGGGACCATCTTAAGAAATTATTGAATTATAGTTTGATTTTTCAATTTATTGCAAATATATATAATTTATTAATATTAATAATAGCTAGTCATTATATAATATCTTAAGGTTTGCAATTCACTTTGCAAATGTTATCTCATTTTTATCCACACAAAATCCCTGGGAGGCAGATGCTATTACTATCCTCATTTTACAGATAAAGAAACGGAATCAAATACAGATTAAGTGATTTATCCAGGATTACACAATTAGTAGATATCTGAGGTCAGATCTGAATTCAGGTTTTCCTGTATTTCATTTCTGTGCTGTATAGACCTGCCTTTTACCTTCATACACCTGTTTCTTTAAAATTTTATTTCTCTTTTTTTAAATGATGGGATCCCCATTTTTCCTCACATTATTTTGAAGCAAAGAGATCCTAAAATAAAAATTACAGTCAGGTGAAGATACTTTAAGTGATGTATCTTCATAATGAAGCACTCATTTTCCAAATGAAATAAATAATAATAGTTTGGGGACTCAATATGATGCTGTGGAGCCGGGAGAATTTTCCATTTTTCAGTGCATGTTCCCAACTCCCCTAGCCCAATCTTCAGTGACAATGTGAACCTGTGGTGGCTACACAGAAGTGGGAATAAGCATGTTTTACTTGAAGAGCAAATTAAGAAGGTCTAAACAGTGCAGTAATGCTCTAAGGAATTGATGGGAGCTTCTGCATGAAGAAGTAGCAAGAAGAAAATATGAAATGCATAAAAACTCTGCACAGCAGTTTTAGAGCTTTGATAAAATATAAAATGTCTTTAACCCCTTTGCTGTTCTTGCAAACGCCTGCAATTCAAGAATTTTATTATTCTGGGGCTAACGTATTTTAAACCTCAATAACTGAATGTTTCCTTTGGGATACCCTCAGGCAAACTATATATTGATTTTCACAGAATGCAATGTATTTTTCATTAGTACCAAGGTTTGGTGGGTATCTAGTCATTTGTTCACCAAATTCCACTGAAAATTAAAACTGAAGACTCCATTTTGGCTATGAAGTCATCAGAGTATGGACATTACTTTTTCCTATTAGACACTATTTTGACATTCATGCTGCATGGAGTTCATTTTAACAGCAGTTGTGCACCAAAACTCACCTCTTCAACTTAACCTGTCCCTTTGTCCTAACCACCATTCTCTGTTTGCTCAACTGGACCATTAGCCACAGGATGTAAGACTCCATGACAGAGTTGACATTGCAAAGACAACTCACTCTTCGGACTTGGTGATTAAGTTATCTGGATAATTCAGATGAAATGGTTTCTTTAAAGTTATACAAATAATTATCTCAGATTCCCACTAATTATTTTGCTCAAAGAGAGTCAATCTATGCAATATAGATTTTCCCCCTTGAAATATAATGGCTCATCATGTACTCACGTACCTTTCAATTTCTTTTCATCTCTCTGCAAGCATGTTCTTTCATTTTAAACTATATCTTTCACTTCTCTGATGGAATAGAGTCCAAGGAATCTAGATTGTTCACTCATATAAGGTTTACATAAAACTTTGTGTGTATGTATATAGCAGATTGGATAGAGCACTGGGCTTGGAATCAGGAAAACTCACCCTCAGGAGTTCAAGTCCTGCCTTAGATACTTACTAAGTGTGTGACCCTGGGCAAATCACTTCACCCTGTTTGCTTCAGTTTCCTCATCTGTAAAGTGAGCTGGAGAAGGAAATGGCAAACTGCTCCAGTATCTCTGCCACGAAAGCCCCCAAGGGCTCCTGAAGAGTTGGATATGATTGAAATGACTCAACAATAGCAGCAACAACAAATATAAATACATATGTATACTTATGAATAGAATAGAAATAATATAAAGATATAAGCATATACTAACATGCTAATTAGCAATTAATATATTAAATATATAGATAGACATAGTTAAGCATGAGGTTGAAACCTAAGCCATATATTGTAATTGTAACACCTTAATTAGACGAGAATATATCTCAATCAATTAACCAATCATACACACCTTAGACTAAGCCCATGCATGCTTTGAGGATTCTTATACCAACTTCTACTCTCAGTAACAAGTCTTCTATCACAGAGTAAGGCTACAACTCCTCTTCAGGTTCCCCTGAGGGGTTGTGAGCAATTCTCTGTTTCCAATTAATTGACTTGAGTCTTAATTGTTATACTTTCCCTCTCCCCAATTATTAATTGATAATTGTTTAGTCATCCAGTCTTAAGTGATTTTTCTAAAGGAGTGTTTCAAAATTGTTCCAGTAAGAATGATTGATACAAAACATCCACCCAAAGTCTGCCATACTCTACCACAAATGTATATAGAGACCAAGGGAAAGTGGGTTCAGGCTGATAGACCACATGTAGCAAAGGGTTGACTCACAGCTCAAGGTTGTAGGAAGTCTTTTTCTCCCATTCATGGGATGCTCACAATTTTTTCCCTTAAGCATGCCAGATCTCCATCTAGACTGTCTTTGACTCCTAATGCAGTTACTGTTGGGAAGGGAAGTTGCTAGTATCCTGGTGACAATATGTGAGATCAAAATTCTGTAAACTCACTAACGCTTGCACAGTCTGCTTCTATATGTATTTTTTTTTTGTGGGGGGGGGGGCGGGAGGAGTAGTGAAAGGAAGTAGGTAAACCTATGCCTAGGATAGAATCAAGGCCTGTATTCCCCACTCCACCTCCCCATCCCCTTGTAATTTTTCCTTAAAAGTATGCTGGAACACTGCTTGTTACTCCCTGATTCCAGCTACCTGGATAACTATCGATAGGAATAAGAGGGTATGATATCCTTCAACTAACTAGAACAGACTTCCTGTTTGGTATCATTTCATTTCATACAATGTTTTTCAACGGCTTTTCATATTTAGTGTAAGGTTTTTAATTATTTGATTGATTGATTGAGATGTGTTTTCACTTAGCTGAGTTATCAGTTAAAATCTATGGTTTTGGTTTCAATCCCACTCTTAAATATCTAAATCTATATATTTATAAGAAGATACTGTATAATGAATGTTAAAGTAATAGAAAGAGAAGAATCCACTCCCTTAAAAAAGAAAAAAATCTTCATGAAATTCAGGACAAACTATCTCAAAGAGCAATCTGAAATATTGTATGTATACACACATACATGAAATAAATCCACATATCTAAATCCATATATTCAACTATAACCATACATTTGCTTCCAGTGACTATCACATTTGATAAAAATTAAACTTTATTTAAAGCACAGTACCTTCATGGCACTCAATAAATATTTGTTGATTGATTTACAAGCAACATCCAGGAACTCCCCCAAAAGTTCACCCAAATAAAATTTAAGTCAGTGTTCTAATAATTACATGGTATAATCTAAATCTTCTTGGAGATTTAGTTACTCTGTACATTCCTGTACCTCTAAGTAGCCACTGGAATATTAAATACTTAAAAAAAATTTTTTTAAAGGGCAAAATCCAATATTCTCAATCTGGTTTCCATGGTAACAATGGAATCAATTTGTATATGCCTTAATGTTAAATTTTACCTCTTTTTCAAATTAATATTTTGGACAAATTTAAGTGGTCTAAAATAACATGTCTGAATAGTTTGTAAAGTAAAAAATCAACATATACATGCAAAAGATCAGGGTACTTTCTAGAATGATGCATTAATTTAAAAACATTTTTTTAAGTGGAAGCAATAGGATTCTTTACCCAACAGCTCAAAGGTGTTTGTTTGAAATGATTAAGTCAAACTCATGGAAAACAGGACTACTGAGAAGCTTTATTCTTATTGTCCTTTTTATCTGTTCTGGTCAGCTAGGTGGTTTCTACTTACTCATTTGTTCAAATTCTCTTTTCCTAAGGATAGCAACATTTCTGAAAAGAGCAAATGAAATTGAGTCCCAAGGTTTGCTACCTTTGGCACATATTTGCATAAACTCTACTTGCTTCTAGTGTTGGAATTCAGCTGTTTGAACTGGGACCCCTCTTTTATGTGGTATTACCACCCATCATGAGAAGTATCAGGGCCCTTTTTTGGACTACTTACTGATTGGCATAATTCCAACATCGCCTATTAGCCTCAAAGAACAGGCTGAATACTTTCTTTTCATTGGCCACAATTCTTTTTCTAGCTACTGTTCCACACATCCAGCTAGTGAGAAATGTTGAGTTTAATCCAAGTTGCAGCCCATGCTTACCCAGATAATTAGGACCTATTTTTTTCAACAGTATCCTAAAATGGGCTTCTGCTTAATGAGGAATATTCTAAAGACTAAATCAACAAAATTCCATAATTATGCCACTAAAACCTTAAAAATAAATTCATCGAACTCTTATCACACATTTCATTTAGTAGCAAGGGAAACCTTCTCAATTAGAGAGGAGTTAAGACTTTAGAAGAGTTGTTTTAATAAAGTATATATCTATTTAGTCTGGTTGAATGTAAGCTCATTGAGGCCAGACATTGGTTCATTTTTATTATTGCATCCCCAGGACCTAGCACAGTGCTTCATAGTTTGTGAGGCACTTAATGTATATTTATCCAACTGATCTGAAAACTCACCCTTTCCCTATTTTGTGTTTAGCAGAAAAGTAGAGGAAATGAATTGGAAAACAAAACCCAATCTCAGTATTAGTTTGATATTATTGATGATGATACACAAGCTTCTCATGACAAGCAAGCATAGGTTTATATATTAATGATGGAGACATGCAATTTATGCTATATACTGGAGGCAAAAATCAAGTCTACCAAATGGAAAAGGACAATAATGAGGAAATGATCATTCTGAGATAAGAGTTAGTAAAGAGTCATTTACAACCCAGCCTATTGATTTTAGCATTTCTTTCACTTAGACTGGCATAAGGGGCAGGGATTTTGTATTTTCTTTTTATCTTTCTACTTAAGATGGAAAGTTTTGAAGCCCACCCATATCTAGTATGAGATGTAAAGAACATATTTTTGTCCCCTATTGTATTTTTCCAGTGGTAGACATTTCTTTTGCTGAGGCTGTAAGGAAGACATAGTTTTCCTTTCATGGAACCTAGATGTCTAAGTTATGAAATGCTATTCGCTGAATCAGACCCTGTAACCTCTTCTTGGTTTTAATATCTGTGACTATAAAAGTTGTGCATCTAGTGTTAAGAAAAGAGGACTGGGATGGGAATCATAAAAACCGTGGCAAAACCTCAGATTGACAATGATGAGATCCTGAGATTTTGATCATATAATTCCAGATCCCTCACCTTCAAAACAGGGATACTAAAACTCACTACCTAGTAGGGATTAAGAAGTTCCTTTTTGGAAAGAACTCGATGGTCCTTGGAATACTTGCATATTCTTTCTAACTTAAATGATCAATGTCTCAATTAATTCATGGTCACAGTCTGAATGAGCAATATTCTAGGTTTGTTCCAGAGCAAATTGTTTTGCTTACATCAGTATCCCTAGTTGTCCTACTATAAAGAAATTGAAGTACAAAATTAAGCTTTATGGAGTAATATTGGTTTTATAAATCCTGACACATGTTAATATCATTCCTCAATCAATCTTTACTTCCACCTCTTTCAAATCACCTGACTATAATGAAGAGAAATGATTAAAAAAGAGTCTAGATGTAAATCAACCTTTCTGTAAGTAAAATCATTTTAGTGGATGTGTCATATATGTGTTGCTCTTATTAAAAACCAATGGCTTCTTCCCTCCACCCCACCCTTCCATTCCTAACAACTGAAAAACCTTACTTTGTCACTCTAGCAATATACTCTCACATGTTTAAAGAATTTTCTGACTACTGATTACAAATTTTGAGTGCACATTGGGAAATCCTTTACCTGGTTTATTTGCAACTTACTGTCATTGGTTTGGATTTTTATTATTAACTAGTAATGATTGTTTTTCCTACCATAGAAAGTTTAAACTTAACTACAGTGAGGATAGAATACCCTATCAATAAAATGTTTCTCTATTCCCACAAATGACAGAAGCCATCTTCCTTTGGTTTACTAACTGCTCTCTCCCCTCTAGTCCAGTCTGTAGATAGGTGGCATAGTGGATAGAGTGTTGGCCCTGGAGTCAAGAAGACTTGAATTCAAATGTGGCCTCAGATACTTCCTAGCTATATTATCCTGGACAAGTCACTTAACTTTGTGTGCTTCAGTTTCTTTAATTGTAAAATGGGGATAACAATAGCCTTTACTTCCCAGGGTTGTTATGAAGATCAAATAAGATATATGTAAAGTGCTTCTCACAATGCTTAGCAGAGTAGGTGCCTAATAAATACACATTTTCTTGGTTCCTTCTACCTCTGTACTGAATAAGTACTCCGTGTGATAAGTGCATTTCTGACAAGAAGTGAGCCCCTTTTCCCCATAGTCAGTCTGCTTGCCTACCTATCTGTCTCCTTTGCCACCTCACCAAAGAAAAAACAAAATCCAGTCAGGCTTTTCTTGACAACAAATAGTGTTGATATTGAAAAATTAGCAATTTTCTTGGGTCTTTCAGTTTGGAAGGTTTTTACTTCTCTGTTCCATCATTTATTTAAAGATGTCAAATTAACACTTGAACCAATCTGTTGCTAAAGCAAGATTTATAAAGCTGAGTTTGCAGTGGTAACACTGAAGTTGAAAATAACATTGGCTCTAGGAATAAGGCCTAGGCTTGTGATTTCAGTAGTGTAGGGAACTCCCAGGTGAGTCAACTCCCTTCAACAACACAGGTCCACAACTTTTTTGGGGAATTATAACCTTATAGTTGCTTTGGTGCCCTTAGAATTTTAATGTCTTGCCTCAGAGACTCTAAGTCAGTGCATTACAGATAAATTTGAGCCCAGGTTTTCCTAGGTTTGATCTTGGTTCTTTATCTATTACACCATGCTGCCTACATGGGCTCTACATAATCCACATAACCATAAAAATCTCTTTAAAGAGTCAAGGGGCCCTAGAGATGCTTTAGACTAATTGCTTCATTTTTAATGATATTCAGAGCAACTAAGTAACTCATCTAGACTCAAACAGCTAGTTAATGGTAGAATTGGAACTAGAACCCAGGTCACCTGAATTCCTGTCCTCTGATGGAATAAACCTAGGCCATGACTTCTCTGTCAACCATATTGTAAATGCAGTCTAATATTCGAGAAAAAAAGGAAAAAAATGAAAGTAAACCCCCCAAGTTTCTTCTTTCCATCTCCAAAAAAACTCTTGTAGAATGATTTTCTTTGCTATATTGCCTTTAGTTAATTTTAGGACAAAAGTATGGGAATGGTATTTTTCTTTTTAATAATTAATACATTTTTAGTTCTTAATATTCACTTCCACAAGATTTTGAGTTCCAAGTTTTCTCCCCATCTCTACCCTCCCCCCACCACAAGACAAGGTGCATTCTGATTACCCCCCTCCCCCAATCTGCTCTCCCTTCTATCACCACCTACTTTTCTCTTCTCCCCTTCCCTTCTATTTTCCTGTAGGGCAAGATAGATTTATAAAGTCCATTGCTTGTATATCTTATTTCCCAGTTACATGAAAAAACAATTTTTAATATTCATCTCTAAAACCCTGAGTTCCACATTCTCTCCTTCCCTCCCTCTGCACCCACCCTCATTGAGAAAGCAAATAATTTTATATAGGTTATATGTATGTAGTCAAGCAAAATACTTCTGTAACAGTCATATTGTAAAATATTAACTATATTTCCCTCCATCCTATACTGTCTCTGATTTATTCTATTCTCTCCTTTAATCCTCTCCCTCCTCAAAAGGGTTTCCTTCTGATTATCCCCTCTTCCCTACTTTTCTTTAGGGTAAGATAGATTTTCATACCCAATTGAATGTGTATGTCATTCCCTCTTTAAGCCAAATCCAATGGGAATAAGGTTCACTCATTCACTCTCACCTCCACCCTCTTCCCCTCCATTGTAAAAGTTTTTTTCTTACCTCTTTTATGTGATAAAATTTACCCCATTCTACCTCCCCCTTTCTCCTTGTCCAAGTACATTCATTTCTCACTCCTTATTTTTATTTTTTTATATATTATTCCTTCATATTCAACTCACCCTATGCCCTCTGTCGATAGATAGATAGATAGATAGATAGATAATTTCCTCCAATGACCTTAATACTGAGAAAGGTCTCACGAGTTACAAATATCATTTTTCCACGTAGAAATATAAACAATTCAACCTCAATAAGTCCCTTTTGATTTCTCTTTCTTGTTTACCTTTTTATGCTTCTTTTGAGTCTTATATTAGAAAGTCAAATTTTCTACTCAGCTCTGGTCTTTTCATCAAGAATGCTTGAAAGTCCTCTATTTCACTGAATATTCATTTTTTCCCCTGAAGGATTATACTCAGTTTTACTGGGTAGGTGATTCTTGATTTTAATCCTAGATCCTTTGACCTCCAGAATATCATATTCCAAGCCCTCCTTTCCTTTAATATAAAAGCTGCTAAATCTTGTGTTATCCTGACTGTGTTTCCACAATACTTGAATTGTTTCTTTCTGAATACTTGAAATATTTTCTCCTTGACTTGGGAGCTCAGGAATATGGTTACAATATTCCTAGGAGTTTTCCTTTTGAGATTTCTTTTAGAAGGTGATTGGTGGATTCTTTCAACTTCTCTTTTACCCTCTGGTTCTAGAATATCAGGGCAATTTCCCTTAATAATTTCTTGAAAGATGATATCTAAGTTCTTGATCATGGATTTCAGGCAGTGCAATAATTTTAAAATTATCTCTCCTGAATCTATTTTCCAGGTCAGTTGCTTTTTTTCAATGAGATATTTTGCATTGTCTTCTATTTTTTTCGTCCTTTTGGATGGTTTATAATTTCTTGATTTCTCATAAAGTCATCAGCTTCCATTTGCTTCATTCTAATTTTTAAGGAATTATTTTCTTCACTAAGCTTTTGGACTTCCTTTTCCATTTAGCCACTTCTGCTTTTTAAGACATTCTTCTCCTCATTGGTTTTTTGGACCTATTTTGACATTTGGGTTAGTTTATTTTTTAAGGTGTTATTTTCTTCAGCATTTTTTTTAGTATCCTTTAGCAAGCTGTTGACTCATTTTTTATGACTTTCTTGAATCACCCTCATTTCTCTTCCCAATTTTTCCTCTTCTTTTCTTGATTGATTTTCAAAATACTTTTTGAGCTCTTCCATGGCCTGCAACCAATTCATATTTTTCTTGGAGGCTTTGAATGTAGGAGTTTTGACTTTGTTATCTTCTGGTTGATCTTCCTTGTCACCAAAGTAAGATTCTATAGTCTGATTTTTTCTCCAATGTTTGTTAATTTTCCAAGCCAATTACTTGCTTTTTTACCTCTTTGTTTAGGTAGGACTCTGCTTCCAGTGTGGAGGGTGTACTGCGCCAAGCTTCAGGGCTTTTGTGTAACTCTTTTCAGAGATTTTTCTAGGAATTTGTAAATTTTCAGTTCTTCCAAGGTTGTATGATCAAGGGAGAAGCATTTGCTCCTCTCCTGGTCTGTGCTGTGGTCTGTGAGTGATCATAAGTTCTCTTTTTGCCCTGGAACTCTGAGGCAAATTCCTTCTCTACCACTACCACAAGCTCCACAATGCCAGTGTTCCTTCTCTTTCTAGGACTGCCACCCAGCACTGCAACTCAGATCCAAGCAGAGCAAAAAAAGAGAATCCTCTCTCAGTGCTAGCAAAAAGATCTCTGAAATTCCCCTCTGATCAGCTGCTTGATTCCTCCAACTTTCTGTGGGCCACGAGCTCCAGAAGCAGCTCCTCTGTTGCCACCACCACTGCTCTGTGGCTGGAGTCAAACTGTGCTCTTCTTCCCCAGGTCCAACAGACCTTTCCTACTGAGCTTTTAAGTTGTTTTTGGCATTTGTGGGTTGAGAAGTCTGGAAAATGCCACAGCTGCTAGTGGTTGAGTACCCTGCAGCCTGCTGCAGGTTTCTAGGGCCCTGTCTATGCCAGCACCACCCAAGCTGGACTGCCCTCTTCTCTCAGACTGGTTCAACCAACCTTTCCTGTCAATATTCCAGGTTGTCTTAGCCTTGAAATTTGTTTCCCTCTCTCATTTTGTGGGTTCTGCTGCTCTAAAATTTGTTTATTACAGGTATTTGGAGGGGTGTGGAGGAGTGCTCAAGCAAGTCCCTGCTTTTACTCTGTTGTATTAACTCTGACCCTTGAGGGAATTGTTAATAAGAGAGATTCACCACATATCTATCAGGTTATCAGATTCCTAATTTACATAAATAAATATTTATTATTGCTTATAGAAAGTATTTCAGTAACTTCTGTTTTATTTTTATATAGAGAGGAAAACAAAATCTCAAAAATATTCTTAGGTTTTGAGCTGCAAAGGACCTCACAAGTCATCTCTGAATACCATCCCTCCCTCTTACCCCCATTTTCCAATTGAAGAAACTGGCCCTTGTCCAAAATCAGACTGTATTTAGAATCTGAAGCCTGGGTTCAAATTCTGCTTCTATTTCTTAATACAGTCTGATACTAGTACTGTACTAGTTGCCTTTCTTAAAAAACAACAACAACAACAACAAAAAACTTTTGGTAGAAACAGTACTTCCATGGAGCTCCAGCCCACACCACTTCAAAGTTATGTAAAAGGGTGGCAGAGCCAAGATGGTGGAGTAGAAACAGCACGTCCAGGCCACTCTGCCCCCAGATTTCCTCCAAACTATGTAAAAGGGGACTCTGAACAACTTCTGGAGCCCCAGCACCCACAGAACAACACAGAGAAGCTAACCTCCCACTGAGGACAGCCCAGCAGCCCTGCATGAAGGACCAGCGCAGTGGTCTGGGAGCCGGCAGCGTGCAGAGCACAGGAAGCCGAGCACAGGTCCAGTCTGCCTGAGTCGGGCTTTTAGCCCCAGGGCGGCATGGCCAGCAACCGACTGGAGGGACCCCAGAACACCAGCAGCTGTGGCGATTCCAGAATTATCAAAATAGACATGCCTAGGACAAAGTGAGAGGTTAGTGCCCTATGGACTTTGGGACCAGTATTTGGGGAACACGTCAGGTTCCTCCCTTGGGGGCCAGAAGCCACTGAGGAGACACGCCATTTTGTAGTTTTCAGAGGCAGCTCCAGCTCCCGGCCTGTGAACTCTAGGGAGATCCAGCGATCAGTCTTGGGGGGTAATCGCTCTTGCTTTAACCTCCCTGGATCTGGATTGTGACCTGGTGTGGAGGTCGTGGGTGGGTTTCCGGCCTGCCAGAAACGGAAGTTGCTCCACACACACACATTCGGGACGAAAGTTCACCTGTCTGGCGGTCCAGCCATACTGTGGCAACAAGCCCAAAAGTCAAGTAATTAAGTGGCAACATGTCAAGGCAAAGGAAACAAATTAAACAAAAAAATGCAACATTAGACTCCTACTTTGGAGGCAAGGAGGGCCAAAGCATGGAGCAGGAAGAGGACTGTGAGGTCAGAAGTCCTGCTCCAAAAGCCCCAAGGGAAAATATGAGCGGGTTGCAGGCCATAGAGGACCTTAAGAAAGATTTTGAAAACCAAATAAGAGAAGTGGAGGAAAAATTGGGAAGAGAAATGAGAAGGATGCAAGAGAAGTATGAAATGAGAGTCAACAGCCTGACTGAGGAAAATAACACTTTAAAAAATAGACTAACTCAAATGGCAAAAGAGTCACAAAAAGGCAATGAGGAGAAGAATGCCTTAAAAAGTCGAATTTGCCAGATGGAAAAAGAATCTCAAAAGCTCATTGAGGAGATTCATTCCTTCAGAGTTAGACTAGAGCAAATGGAAGCTAATGACTTTATGAGAAATCAAGATGCTGTTAAGCAGATCCAAACAAATGAAAGAATAGAAGGCAATGTGAAATATCTCATGGAAAAAACCACTGACCTGGAAAATAGATCCAGGAGAGACAATTTAAAAATTATTGGACTACCTGAAAGCCATGATCAAAGAAAGAACCTAGAAATCACCCTTCAAGAAATTCTCAAGGAAAATTGCCCTGAAGTTTTAGATCTAGAGGGCAAAATAAAGGTTGAAAGAATCCACTGATCACCTCCTGAAAAAGATCCCAAAAAGAAAACTCCCAGGAATATTATAGCCAGGTTCCAGAATTCCCAGATCAGGGAGAAAATACTACAAGCAGCCAGGAAGAAATAATTTCAATATTGTGGAAACACAATCAGAATAGCCCAGGACCTGGCAGCTTCTACACTGAGGGATGGAAGGGCATGGAATATGATATTCCAGAGGGCAAAAGAGCTGGGACTGAACCCAAGGGTCACCTACCCAGCAAAACTGAGTATTTTGTTTCAGGGAAAAATAGGGTCATTCAGTGGAATAGAGGACTTTCAAGCACTCTTGAGGAAAAAACCAGAGTTGAATAGAAAATTTGACATCCAGACACAAGAAGCAAGAGATGCCTGAGAAGGTAATCAGGGAAAAGAAATCAAAAGGAACTTATCAAAGTTGAAATATTTACATTCCCACATGGAAAAACAATAGCTGTGACTGAGGAAATCTTTCTCAGTATGAAAATAATGGAAGAAGGGTGTATGGTCATATGAATACATATGTGAATGTGTGTGTATATGGTTACAGTTATATATGGATAGAGGGCATAGGTTGAATTTGTTGGGAAGGGAGAATACTCAAGGGGTGAAGTTGTGAGGTGAGAGAGGAAAGTGGCAGGAGGAGATGGGGAGAGACAGGTTGGGGTAAACTATCTCATGTAGAGGAAGCAGGGGGAAGTGATTGCAGGGGAAGGGAAAAATAGGAAGGCAAAAAGGTGAAACCACATTCTCATTGAATTTGGTTCAGGGAGAGAATGACATACATACTAGGTGGGACATCTCAACCTACAGCAGAATGGGGGGAAGGGGGATGAGAGGAGGGATGATGGATGGGAGGGCATCCTTGGGGGGAGGGGAGGTTGGAGGTACCCACTCTGGAAGAGGGACAGGATCAAGTGGGGAATAGACCAGGCGGGGGGTGGGATGAGGGGGAGGGAATTATAAGCAGCCTTGTACAATATATCTACTATGGTAATGTTTTGCATAGCTAGACATGTACAACATATATGGAATTACTTATCTCCCCACTGGGAATGGGTGACAAGGGAGGAAGGAAATGTATCTGAAATTCAAGGTCTTAAGATTAAATGTTTCAAATATATATAAATACTATTATTAATACTCTTTTGCTTGTAATTGGGAGATAAGATGTGCAGGCATTGGGACACAAAGATTCACCTTCCTCTAATGGAGAGGTCAAAGGGAGTGTGGGAGAGGATAGGGGAGAGAGCAGATTGGAGGAAACGATGTCTTGTGGGACTGCTGTTCTGGGAGGGTGGGTAGGGGAAAAACAGGGCGGGGGGGATGATTGTAACTCAAAATCTGGCGGAAATGAATGATGTAAACCAGAAGTTAATAAAGCATATGTTTAAATAAAAAAAATAAAAATTAAAAAAAATAAAATAAAAACAATGTTATGTAAAAGGGGAACTCTTAACGACCTCTGGAGCCCCAGAACCCATAAAATGACACAGAGAAGCTAACTTCTCACTGAGGACAACCTGGCAGCCCAGCAGGGAGTGGCCAGCACAGCCCTCTGGGAGCTGATCCCAGGCCCGCCTGAGTCGGATTTTAGCCTGAGGGCGGCCAGACCAGCAGCCGGCTGGAGGGACCCCAGAAGACCAGCAGCTGGAGAGTTTCCAGAATTATCAACGCTTTGCCTAGAACAAAATGAGAGGTTAGTGCCCTATGGACTTTGGGACTGGTTGAGAGAATTCATCAGCTTTGTTCCCTGGGGGCAAGAAGCAGCTGAGGAGCCAGTGCAGCTTGTGCTGAGTTGCAACTTCAGCTCCTGGCCTACGAACTGTAGGGGGATATGGTGATCAATCTGAGGGGTAAGTGCTTTTGCTTTACCCTTCTTGGATCTGGATTGCGGTCTGGGGTGGAGGTCTTGGGGTGTGAGACCAGCTTGTCAGAGTGTGTGGAGGCTTCATAGAGGCCACCCAACTAATACATCCAGAAGTTGAGAAAACCCCAATGTTTGGGACGGAAGTTTACCTGGCTGTTGGCAAAGTCCTACTGTGGCAACAAGCCCCAAAGTCAAGTAATTGAGTGGTAACATGCCTAGGCAAAGGAAACAAAATAAACAGAAAAATGCAACATTAGACTCCTATTTGGGGGGCAAAGAGGATTAAAGCATGGAACAGGAGGAGGACTCGGAGGTCAGAAATCCCACACCAAAAGCCCCAAATGAAAATATGAGTGGGATACAGGCCATAGAGGACCTTAAGAAGGATTTTAAAAACCAAATAAGAGAAGTGGAGGAAAAATTGGGAAGAGAAATGAGAAGGATGCAAGAGAAGTATGAAATGAGAGTCAACAGCCTGACTGAGGAAAATAACACTTTAAAAAATAGACTAATTCAAATGGCAAAAGAGGCACAAAAAGGCAATGAGGAGAAGAATGCCTTAGAAAGCCAAATTTGCCAGAAGGAAAAAGAGTCTCAAAAGCACAATGAGGAGAATCATTCCTTCAGAATTAGACTGGAGCAAGTGGAGGCTAGTGCCTTTATGAGAAATCAAGATGCTATTAAGCAGATCAAAACAAATGAAAGAATAGAAGGCAATGTGAAATATCTCATGGTAAAAACTACTGACCTGGAAAATAGATCCAGGAGAGACAATCTAAAAATTATTGGACTACCTGAAAACCATGATCAAAAAAAGAATCAAGAAACCATCCTTCAAGAAATTCTCAAGGAAAATTGCCCTGATGTTTTAGAATCAGAAGGCAAAATAGAGGTTGAAAGAATCCACAGATTACCTCCTAAAATGTCCTAAAAAGAAAACTCCCAGGAATATTGTAGCCAGGTTCCAGAATTCCCAGATCAAGGAGAGAATATTACAATCAGCCAGGAAGAAAAAATTTCAATACTGTGGAAACACAATCAGGATAACACAGGATCTGGCAGCTTCTACACTGAGGGATTGAAGTGCATGGAATATGATATTCCAGCAGGCAAAGGAGCTGGGATTAAATCCAAGAATCACCTACCCGGCAAAATTGAGTATCATGTTTCAGGGGAAAATTTGGTCATTCAGTGGAATAGAGGACTTTCAAGCATTCTTGAGAAAAAAACCAGAGTTGAATAGAAAATTTAACATTCAGATACAAGAAGCAAGAGATGCCTGAGAATATAAACAGGGAAAAGAAATCACTATGAACTTATCAAAGTTGAACTATTTACACTCCTACATGGAAAAATGATAATTGTAACTGATGAAACTTTTCTCAGTATGAAAATAGTTGAAGAAGGGTATATGGACATATGTGTGTTGTGTGTATATATGTTTTCAGGTATACATAGATAGAGGGCACAGGTGGAATTTAATGGGAAGGGATGATACTTAAAAGGTGAGGTTAAGAGGTGAGAGAGTAATGTGGTGAGGGGGAATGGGGAGAGACAATGGGGTGAACTGTCTCATGTAGAGGAGGCAGGGGAAGGTGGTTGCAGGGAGGGGGAGGAATAAGAAGGCAAAAAGGCAAAACCTTATTTTCATTGAATTTGGACCAGAGAGAGAATGACATGCATACTAAATAGGGTGTCCCACCATACAGGAATGTGGGGTGAGAGGGATGGGGGAAGGTGGTGGAGGGGCGGGTGGGCTGGGGGGAGGGAAATTGGAAGCACCCACTTTTGAAAAGGGACAGGATCAAGGTGGGGAGTGGACCAGGTGGAAGGTGGGATGGGAGGGAGGGAAATATAGTCAGTCTTTTACAATATATCTACTATGGCAATGTTTTGCATAGCTACACATGTACAGCATATACTAAGTTGCTTATCTTCCTTTTAAAGTCGATTTAAAAAAATATATATAAATACTATGATTAATACTATTTTGCATATAATTGGGAGATAAGATTTGCAGGCAATGGGGCTCTGGGATTCACCTCGCCCTACTGGAAAAGTCGAAGGGGGTATGAGAGAAGAGATGGGAGAGAGTAGATTGGTTGAGGGGATATCCTGTATGACTGACATTCTGGTGTTGTGGGTAGGGGGAAAATGGGGTAAAAATTGTAACTCAGAATCTGATGGAAATGAATGATGTAAACCAGAAGTTAATAAAGCATTAGGGGAAAAAAAAAACTTTTGAAATAGAAACCAATTACTCTTTTCCCTCCCCTTAAAACAAAACAAAACAAAAACTCTCTATATTCTTGATAAAAGAAGAAACTAATCAAATCCTATAATGCAAAAACCATGATAGATTTATAAGAGAGGCATTATCTTGGTGAACCTTGGATGACTTTATTCTGTCACCAAGTGGGATTTAACCAATTGACCTTGAAAACTAGGTCTTTCTAGTTTTCTTCTGAAGTGTAAGAGAACTTATCATTTGCATTTCAGTTTCAGTTTGCAATCTTTTACTGCGTCTAAGGATCTACCAAGGAATTAATAAATGTACACTACAGGCAGCTTTTTTTTTAATCCCAAATAAGCCTAGCTTTTAAGTTTTTTTCTTGATATACATGATTCAAAGATTCATGGAATCTTAAGTCTTTAAGGGAAGTCAAGAGATCATCTAGTCTCACTCACCCCTTCACTTTACAGACAAGGAAACTGAGATCCATAGAGTTTCATGGTCTCATTCATTAATTTTTCCACAAATATGTTGGAGCGCCCTCTCTTCGAAAGGTACCATGGCTAGGTCTTGTGGAAGACAGAAAGTTAAAATGACATAGTGCCAGAATTAGGTAACTTAAAATATGTGTAGTAAAGGGAAATAAAACACATTCATAGAAAACTAGAGTAAGAGGTAGAGTCACATAAACATTACATGATAGGTACAAAGTGTGATGGGGAGAAGAAAGGGAGCTTATGTGCCAGAGGAATCAGGAAAAGCTTGATGAAAGAAGTGGCTTTTTGAGTTAAGCTTTGAAGAATAGGTATGATTATATTATCCTGTTTTTGTCCTTTCAAATCTAAGTACTCTACTATTACATTAAGTACAAACTTACACCACTGTATAAAATGATCACAGGCATTAAATCTTGTTCTTTCCCCAGGAGGGCTCCTAGGATGTGTAAGTATATATGTGCACATTCAGGTGTCTTTGTACACTAGAAGGTTGTTTTTCTTTTACTCCTTCCACACATTAATTTCTTTCACATTAATCCCTCATTCTCCATTTTCATCATTCCCATGATGCTTACTACCCACGTAATTTCAGGCAAGTTCCTTAACCACTGTGAGTCCCAAATTCTTCTTTTGTAAAATTAACAGGTTGGCCTTGATAGCATCTGCAATTCTTTCCTGTTTGAGACCATGATCCTATGGTCCTCTGTCCCTCTTATCTATTAAGTAGCTACTGAATTCATACATCAGGAATGAGGTGTAACTAGAAATAGGCAGAAATATTTATTATAATTGAAGAGGTCACAGATCTTTGGTGAATTTTAAAATAATTTAATTCAACTTAGTATTTATTAAGTATCTACTCTATGCAAGGCATTGTATAAAGCCTTTTTTGTCAACACCAAGATAGTTTAAATACCCATATGGCAGGTATCAAAAGTCTTAAGTTTTAGGAGTAGTAGTATGAGTGTTGTGCTAAGCTTTCTCCACATAGGATTATTGCCTTGTTTATTATTAGATCATCTTCACTGGTCCAAATTTTCCTGATTTATAAGCTTCTATTCAGGTCTAAGATATTGACCAAAGTATCTCATGGATGACTCTATCATTGCTGGAATAAATCAGCCCTACATCTATAGCTATTTGTAAAACATAAGCTTTATTTCCTTTTGATCACTTTTTTTCACATGACTCTTTTTCAAGCAATTAGGTTGTGCTATGGTGAACTTTGTCTCAAGAATTACGTTTTCACCATGATTCTCTTGATTCTTCATAAATTCTTTCAGTTATTCATCAAATATCTACTCTCCACCTAATTTGTATTAGGATCTAGGGGAACTGAGAAGCTAATTTAGATACATTTCCTATGTTACCATGTTTACAGTTTAGCAGATGTGATATTCAATCAATTGAATGGAATTTTACATGATAAGCTTTCTGACTCTAGCCATGGTTCTGCCATAAACTAGTTATGTGACCTTGAGTGACTCAATTACTTTTATGAGTCTCAGTTTCCTTATCTTTAAATGAGGTGGTTGGACTAGATGATTTCTAAGAATGCAGATCTATAGCTGAAAGGGAAATTAGAGGTCATCTAGTCCAGACCCCTCTGGACTAGTGATTTTCCTGTTCAAAAACAGGTAATAAATGGAAAGGAATTCCAGTTCTATGACTTAAGTTTAGTACTCTCCCACTGTACCCCTTATATCTTAGGTCTTTTGCTTTCTTTGACTTTTTGAATCTCAATTATATTTCCCAACATTTTCATATGAAACTATTTCTATTACATAGTTTAAAAAACATACAGTAAATCTAACATAATAGTAACAAAAGTATCTTGCTTATTTGTGTTCCCTTCTCAAATCCCCGCTAATCTTCTGTGTATTTTTAAAATGTTTCATTGATTCTTCTTCCTCCCTCCCTTTCTTCCTCCCCTCATTCCTTTCTTCTCTCTCTTTCTTTTCTTTCCTTCTTTTCTTCTTCAACATATTTTTGGGGGTGGGGCACTCTGAGCCTACTTTTGCATTGAAGTCACTGAGCATCAAGGTCTGCATTGGCTTAGCTTGGAGAACCATATCAAGTTCATCATTGAATTCCTCTGTTTCTTCATCTTTTGCAATAGATATTGGCACATGAGTTACACTTTCTTTATGGTGATATTTCCATATACTTATGATAAGAATGACAAGGCAAGATGATTAGGTACACCACTGATACTTGCTATCTTTGAGATTGTTTTTCACTAACAATAAACCAATATAATTCTTCTTAATATACCTTTCCAAGGAGAGTTTGTGAGCCATCCTTCCCTTTACCTGAATGTTCTATATCTTTTCTGGTTTCTTTTATAGAAATAATGTCAATTTATGTGTAGTTAAGTTCTTCCATTTGTGTATTAATTCATTAGTTATTAGAGAAAGATCTAGCATTAAGCATTTCCAAACATTTCCTGCACGGAGATTGGAAATATATAGGATCCCCTGGTGAACATCAGATTAGAGTAAGTCAAGTGTCCTGTTCATGAGTCAAATACCTTTAGTATGTCCCAACACCTGCATTTGCTCTGCATTAGGGAATAATCAAGCTTTTTCACAGGATGTCAAATCCCTTGTCATTACTCAGGCTGATAAAAATGTAAAAGCTATTCAAACAATTAACAGTAAACATTATATAAATATACAGATCTATAAGAGTGACTACATTCCATTCAAGTGCAAGTTGATAAAGTTAGGGCACGTATATTTAGAGTGATGGAATTGGGGGTAGAGAAGAAATTTTCCTTTTTCTAAAAAAGGCTTTTTAAGCTTTTGTGAAGCAGAGGGAAGAAAAGAGGATAAGAAGCATTTTTTTCCTTTTAGAGTCTTTGAATTAAGAAACAGATGATGAAAAGAGTACTGCAGGCATATAGTTCCACTCAAGAAAAGCCTCAAAGGCAAGAGTAGAAACTATGATAGAAGAAAAATTCTAATGAACAAATCTGGCTGAGAATACTGCAAGGTATCTGTGAGGAAGTAGTTAAGTTATGAGAAAAATACCCTGAATCAGCAGATGTAGGCTGTTACTGCCAATTCAGCCCAGTTCTCTATGCATTGCAACAACTGGACTGCTACACAGAAGAAAAGATATTTTCATTGTAACTTTCCAAGAGTTATATCACCACACTATTGACATAATTATGGTGTATCTCCATTGTGCCAATGGATGGAATATAGCGAAGCAAATTTTTTCCTGACATATTGTAGTTTGTTTTTGTTTTTATCTGGAGTAATTTGACCTAAACCTCCACAATTTCCTTGATGAATTTTAGTTAGGCATTTGCATAATTGTAGTGTTCCTAAATTTTTTTTTGCTCAAACCAATTTTTTTGGGAGGGGCAATTGGGGTTAAGTGACTTACCCAAGGTCACATGGCTAGTTTTTGTGTTAAGTGTCTGAGGCCACATTCAAACTCAGGTCTTCCTGACCCCAGGGCCAGTGCTCTATTCACTGTGCCACCTAGCCACCCCTAAAACCAATTTTAAATAGATATCATATCTTTTTGATATATGTAAGAGGAATGTCTTTTTTAAAAATTCACTGTACTTAAATTGGAAGAAAAATGTCAATTTTGGGAAATTTTTTGATTCATAAAAATAGATATATTTTAATGACTTTTTAATAATTCTTGCTTGTGGAACCAGATGAAATGAAGTAGGGAAACTCAATTTTAATTATAGAGATGGAGGGAAAAGAGGCTTCAACAAATTATTATATGAATCTCAATGTTATCCACTTTACCATATATAATTTTAAATGACATAAATCTAGAAGGAATAGCTAATATTTATTACATTATCAAGTCAAGATTTAAAAAGATCTTCATGCATATAATAAGATAATAGTACTCAATGTAAAGTTTTATAGTGGGGTCCAAAAAATCAACTTCATAAATACAACATCAAAGAAACATGACTAAATAGCAATTGGTCTTAAAAAGATCTGGAGATACAGAGGCTACAAGCTCAATATGAGTCAGTAGTATGACACACCATTTAACGAAGCTTAATAAAATTTTAGGTTGAATTTAGTAGTCCCCAGGCTTAGTTAAGTGACTATTTTATTATACTCTGCCTGGTGAGCCCATATTGTATTCTGCTCTAGATAATACATTTTCAAAGGGACCCTGATACGCTGGAGAACATTAAAACCACCTTTTTCCTATGAAGATTCATGGAAGAGGAGTAACTAGGTGGCACAGTGAATAGAGCACTAGCCCTGGAGTCAGGAGGACCTGAGTTCAAATTCAGCTTCAGACACTTAACACTTACTAGCTGTATGACCTTGGGCAAGTCACTTAACCCCAATTACCCTGCCTTCCCCTGTCCAAAAAGCAAAAAAAAAAAAAATTTCATGGAAGAAACTGGGTGTGTTTAGTCTGGAGAAGGTGGCGGGAGAGGAAGGGCTATTATGGCCATAGTATGGAAGAGTGATTAGCTTTGTTTTGCTCGACCTCCTGAAGGAAAAACTAGTAGCAACAAGTAGACATTGTAAAGAGGAAAAATTAACTTTGATAGTAGGACAATTTTAAAAAATATCTTGAGCTATCCATAAGTACAATGGACTGACGGGAGGTAATGAGTTCCCCCTCAAAGCAAAAGACTGGATAGCCATTTGTTTAGCAATCATGTTCAGGCCTTGAATAAAATTTTGTCTTATACTCTTATATTACTCTGTTCTGCACTAAGGTATTGTGCAATAGTGAATGTTTTAGTGCAGAGACCCAATATTTCTGTATATCACCTTATATCTAGCACAGTATTTCTCATATAATGAGCATTTAACAATTACCTGTTGAATGACAGTCAGAACACATGAATAGCCATGAAAAGATTGCTTTTTTTTTTTTTTTTGCAAAAATGGTTTCTTGGGGCAGCTAGGTGGCAAAGTGAATAGAGCATCGGCCCTGGAGTCAGGAGGACCTGAATTCAAATCCAACCTCAGACGCTTAATACAAAAAAAAATAAGCCTTGTGACCTTCGGCAAGTCACTTAACCCCAAATTGCCTTCCAAAAAGCAAAACAAAAAAAGTTTCTTCAGTGAACTCACAGAAAGTTCCAATCAATACTCAATCAAATTGTCAATATGGAAACCTGGAAAGAGGAGAAATATACCAAATAGGTTTGGATAACTTGATGAAATTAAATCCTTAACAACCAGTAAATCATCCAATGCATTTTTCCTCCCTTTTTAAAGGTTTGTTCTATTATATAGACTCAGCTTTGGTATACAGCATATGTGATAGTTTTTTTAATAACCATTATATTATAACCATTCATAAAAATGATTTGGTGATGATGGCAATTAAGTAATTTTATGCAGTGGTATCTCTAAGTGCTTTGTAGGTATCTATCATCACTTGAAATGTTAAGTTATCTCCAATTCCCTTCATTATAAAGATAGTGTTCAAGGTTGATTGGAGAATATAGTGGAAAAAGTTAGAGATGACTGTAACTGCTGCATTGAGAGGAAAAGGCACATTAACCATTTTGTATGGGATGCAATAGGATTTTGATTTTAAATGGATGTGAGGTATAAAGAATAAAAGGCATCAGCAATAAGTTATGCTGGCACCATAGTAGAGTAGAAAGCATTTTGGCTTGGAATCTAAAGACATAAGTTCTAACCCTGGCTCTATGGTAGTCCTGACCCTCACAGATGGCTATAATATTGGCATCTACAGAAACACCTAGCTTCCTGAACAGTTTTATCAGTGTCCCCTGTTAGCAACAAAACATCAAACTGCAATGTACAGTGCTAGGCAATATGCCATCCATAAAGTGCTGTAGGGTATAGGATAACTTTAATGGAATAGATTTGAAGTAATAATGATAGATTTTAAAAGAATGCAGAGTTATTAGCCTTGGAATAACAGAGCAAACAATTGCATGATTTACCACCTTTTCAGGCTCCTTTGTTGTTCTAACTAATAGTCAAAAAAGGAAAATAGTTATCGGTTAAAAAAACCCAGACCATTGCTTGTATAGTTGTCAATGACTCAAACAGTCCACTAATTTGATTGTTAATGAATAGTAGCTAAATTTTGACAAGATATGAGGACAAGGCTTTATATATTCAAACAATTGTAGGGCTCTTATAGATCATCAAATCTACCCCTCCACTCCCTGCTTTTTAGAGTATTTGTTGAATATCTAGTACATGCAAAGTACCATGACTAACATTCAGGAATGGAAGAGAAGTAGTAAAAAAAACATATAAAAGATAATTCCCAACCTCAAGGAGTTTACAATGTGGTCAGACCTTCACTTTAACATGCTTATATATTAATCTTGAAACAGCAACTTATATAGCTTTAAATTGAGGGGAGGAAGATAGTATGTGAGGAAGCTGTAAAGTAAATCAATTATTTCAAACTCAAATAGAAACCAGTTCCTGTATATTGACTTAGAAAACCACAAATTAACATCATTTATGTTGTGTTATTTTTTCTTTTGTTAAGCATCTACTAATTATATCTTAATTTGTTTAGCAGCACTTGGGAGTTGTGCCATCATGAATCCATGGGCCTCAAATTTGGTACTCTAAGGGTAAACCATAGTCACCTAAATCGATAAAGAGTTTTCTCCTATTTGCCTTTATCTTTAGAATGCTTATAGATGTAGGAAGTAAATTTCTATAAAATAGCTCAAGCTTAACGGACCTATAAAAATTTTAATGATTCTATATCTCCAAAATTCTTGTTTTTCTTAGTAAACTCTTGAACCATGGGAGCAAAATTAATCTCCAGCCACAAACACTTTCCAAACTATAGCACGAAACCTTACATATCTAAATAGGTCCCAGTTAGTCTCTGGATGACATAGGAACGAGGTCTCTGTGTGAAAGTCATATAATCTTGTCATGGTTCAAAACTAGTGACTGTAGAAAACTAAAGTGAGCTAGGAGGTTGAGTTTCAAGATCATTTAAGAGAGATGAAGTTAAGAGAATGAATTAAGTTTAGCAAAATATTTATTTATATCAAAATATATTTAAAGGAGTGACTTTCAAAAATTAATCCTCTAAGTCAATTTGGCAGTATGGTGTCATGTCTAATGGAATATATGTCTAATGGAATTAACTATGGATCAGTGTCAATTATTATACTTTATTATATCAAAGTAACAAATTTTAAGCCTTAAATATATTTAAATAAAATATCTTATGCATCATATTGATCAAAATAACCTTTTTTGAAAATATGTGCAAAAGTAAATGATGAGGACACATAGATTCTGTTTATTATATAGTGTGTTTTGTGGTTTCAAAAACAGGTCAAGTCACTTTAAATTGCAGTTTTTACAATCAATAAAAACTTGATTCAATTCAATCAATATTTACTAAACACGTATGTACAAGGCACTGGGGAGATACAAAGCTTTAATAAGACAGAATGTCTGCCCTCAGTGAATTTACAAGGTTTAGTAAGGATAAATAAGATATATACATAGATGATGATATTTAATTCCAACATGGAAATGGATCTTATCAACATGGGAATATAGCATCCGAAGATACAAATCAGAAACCCAAAGCTTTTCATATCTGAGCAGCTCTTGTCCATATCCTATCATAAGGTTCACCCAAAATACTAGGACCTTTCCTCATTGTTTTTGCCTCATTGCAAAGATGCCAATAAAGCATTTAGGCTGCTTACCAGCTATCTTTTCTCTTATACATTTCTTTGATGATATCCTTTATACTGCTTCTTAGTAATTCTTTGAATGCGATATATTCCAGCCTGTTTTTGCCCAACCTGTGTGTCTCTATTTTCCTTTTAGAAATCTTCAATTTCAATTCTTTGGAGATAATAGTATTCCCTGACTCATAGCCATATAACAACACTAAAAATATTGGTTGCTGTTTTTTTTTCAAATGAGCCTTTGTTTCAGGAGAAGCGTGGGGTCCTTAAAAAGCCTTTTCAGTTTCCTAAAGACAATATAATTTACTTTCATTGCATAGTTTTAAAAATGCACATCATTGGGGTGGCTAGGTGGTGCAGTGAATAGAGCACTGGACCTGGAGTCTGGAGGACCTGAGCCCAAATACGGCCTTAGACACTTACTAGCCATGTGACTTTGTGCAAGTCACTTAACCCCAACTGCCCTACCACCCCAAAAAATGCACATTCTTTATTTACTTGGTTTTATTCTGTACTAATTGACCTATTTAGGGTGATTGCATTTAATATTTCAATTCAATAAATATTTATTAAATGTCTACTTAATATATGTAATATGTATATGTACATATTATATATTATATAATTATCATATTATATATCATATATATGTATTTATGCATATATATGTAATGTCAGGCTCTGTACTAAGCAGGGGGGACACAAATAAGAAAAAAAAATTAAATAAGAAAAAAAGACAATCCTTGAACTCAAGGAGTTTACAATCTAATGAGGAAAGGATGGAGGAAGACAATACACAAAAGCAAGCTGGAAAAGTGGGAAGAGACACCAGGGGGCATCTTGTCCCATGGAGTTGAAACTAGGCAGACCAGCAGATACAAATGAGATGAAGTTCAAATTCTGCCTTCTATAAAGGAAGTCTTTGGGAGGAATTTAGTACTCCACCCTCGAGCCCTCCAATCAGAAGGGAGAGGAGACCAAGGTGGGTGGTATTCAAGGTTTGAGTGAGTAGCAGTAGCATGCTGATGAAATTAGAAGTGATGAACTAGGATGATCCTAATGATGATCCTAGGAGGGACAACTTCTTCCATGGAGTTAAAACCAGGTGGAGCTGCAGATGCAAAGTTTATAGATTTAATTTAGGAGACTCAGGACTTGATGCTATCAGCACAATGTCATGTTTAAACATGGGACATATGGAGGACTTCGCTATCCATTAGAAATCTGTCCTCTGTTTGTACCCTCCACCAGATCTTCTTCACTACAATAATAATACATTATAAAACCATCAGAGAGATGCCAAGAAAGTTTTTGGGAGAGAAAGTGTTACTATCAAGGGTAATTAGGTAAGGCTTCATGCAATAAACTTTAAAAGATGGAATTTGGCAGGGAGTTTAAAAAGCAATGTAAGCAAAGACATACAGGTGAGAAAGTGAAACAAATGAGAAAGCACAGTGATTTCCTCTACCCCCAAACTGCATAAGACATCATCCCAAAGATGATAAGAAAGTTTTCCTCACCAGCAAAGCTAACACCAGTCTACCATAGCCTCCCAGTGCAATTAGAGATGTCCAAGGATACATGTAGTTTGCAAGGGGCATGTTCCAAAAAAGGAAGACTCCCCTAAGAAAGTTGTGTTAAGAAGCCTCAGGTAGCAGCAGTAGGCAGTAACACAGTAATCAGAGTTCTGTTATAACCACTGGAGTGCCACAATATTTGGTGCAGGTCAATCCAGTTTCAGAGTCTCTGAGGTCTTTTCCTTTGACCTTCAGGAGGTCACACACCAGAGAGGGCCCTGAAGATACAGCTCTCTGAACCTCAAAGATCCAGGGGGCCAAACCCTAGGAGGTAGACATTAGCATAAAGCCACAGAGAACTGAGGACTCTGGGAGATCAAGTAGGGCCAAACATTCCACCTAAAAGAAGGCAAATCCCAGCCCTGGCATAAAACCCCAATTCAGGATTTAAATTGGGAAAGATGAGTCAACCAAAAAAGACATTGAATAGATTCATAAATTATTGAAAATCTAGAGATTCCCCAGAAGGAGAGAGTAACTTCATTAATAAATATAAATAAACATATTTTCCATTTGCAACTCTGCTTGGTTTCAACTCCACAGAACAAGATAACCCCTGGGTCCCCTCCCAACTCTACTTCCCTCCACACTTTCCAGATTGTAAACTTGTTAAGGGCAAAGACAGTCTTTCTTTTTCTTATTTGCAACCTCAGTGCTTACCACACTGCCTGGACTTAATATGCACTTAATAGTAGTAGGAACTTAATAAATACTTATTGAATTAAATTTAATGACTATATGACTATCTCAGAGAAATGAAACAGGAGATTTAAAAATGAAATAAAAGCTCTGCAGTAAAGAATTATATGGATAATAAATGGTTTAAAAGAGGTTATGATAACCTTACGCAAGAAATGGACTTCCTAGAAACTAGAACAGAGCAAACATAAATCAATGATTCCATGAGACAGCAAGACAAAATAGAAAGATGGAAAAAAAAAAGATGGAAAAAAATAGAAGAAAATTTAAGATATCTGATATCAAAAACAGCCAGCTTGTAAAACAGGTCAAGAAGAAATAATTTATTAATCACTGGACTCCTTGGAAACCAGGATTTATGTTTAAAAGTCTCTGCACTGTACTTCAAGAAATTATAAATGAAAACTGATCAGACCTGGCTTGAATGATTGGGCAAAGTGAAGATAGAAAGAATATATCAAACATCACCTGAAAGGAACCCAAGAAATAAATGTATCAAGAATGCCATGACCAAAATCCAGAACTCCTACACCAAAGAAAAGTAATCCAAGCATTCAGAAAGAAGCATTAAGTATAGCAAGGTTCATACAAGATTTGAGAGTTACTGTTTTAAATGAGAGGAGAAATTATAATACAATATTCCAAAAGTCAAAAGGAATAAATTTAAAACCAAGAATAATTAACCCTGAAAAGATGAGTATAATCTTAGGGGGGAAATGAACTTTTAACAGAAAAAGTACTTTCAAACATTTCAGATGAAAGAACCAGAGATGAGTGGGAACTTTGAAATAGACATGCAAGAGTCCAAAGAAACATAGAAATAATAATAATTTCATTGTTATTGTTTAGTCTTTTCAGTTGTGTCCAATTCTTTGAGACTCCATTTGGGGATTTCTTGGCAAAAATACTGGTGTAATTTACCATTTCCTTCTCCAGCTCATTTTACCAATGAAAAAAACTGAGGCAAACAGGGTTAAGTGATTTGTCCAGGGTCACACAGCTAACAAGTGTCTGAGGCTGGATTTGAACTCAGGTTTTCCTAGCTTTAGACCTGGCACTCTGTCCACTGTGCCACCTACCTGCCTAATAACAACTAGCAATTGTTTAGCATGCCAGGTATGGTATATGTAACAAGTACATACTTTACAAATATCTTACTTGAATATCACAACAACCCTGTCATTGTCATCCACATTTCACACCTGAAGAAACCAAGGCAAACTGAGGTTAAATGACCTGTTCAAAGTCACAAGCTAGTAAGTATTTGAGGCTAGGTTTGAACTTAGGTCTTCAGTGATAAATCTGCCATACCACCTAACAGGGGTCAAGGAGCAATATGATCTTTCATAATGGAGGTGCATGAGAAGAACATACAAATATGGAAGAAAATTTGGAGAAAATTAGAGTGAATTTCAGTCTCCTCTGAAATGGATAAAAGAAATTTGAACACATATACATTGTTTGGTGTTGAAATATAATAAATTTAAAAGGGAAATAAGCAGAGAGTGTGTGAGGTTAAGAGAGAGCATAATACTGGGAAGGTCATAGTTGCAATCAAAACAAACTTCCTGATTCCAAATGTGGGATCAAAAATGGAGGGAAAGAAAAGTGAAGAGCTGGAATCTAAGAGAGTGCCTTAGTTTGCCTCTTAGACAGTTCAGGAATGTCTAAACAAATTGTGGTATCTGAACATAATAAGATACTATTGTGCCATAAGAAAGAACAAAAGAGACAATTTCATAAAATTCTGGATGATATGAACTGATGCAGAGTGAAATGAGCAGAACCAGAAGAACACTTAGTTTAAGAATAACAACATTGTAAAGATTCATTTTGAAAGATTTAATAACTCTCAACTAAGTAACAAGCATCCATGTCTCCAGACTACCAAGATTGAAACATGTTATCTACTCCCTGATAGAAATTTGGTAGTTGATGCAAAGTACAGAGATAAAACATTCTTGAATATTACCATTCTGTAGTTCCATTATGCTTCACTTCACTTATTTTTTCAAGACTTTTTCTTCTTTTCTCTTGGTTTTTCATTGAAAGGGTTGGGGCAATAATCATGGTTAAAAAAAAAAAGAGACCCATTATATTATAAAAAAGCACAGAAGAGAGTACAGGGAATTTCATTTTATTTTTTTTAACATTTAAAAAATTTTTACTTTAAACTCAACCACCAGAATACAAATACAGAATAGAGAAAAGAAACAAAAACCTATCATAAACTTAAACATTGGAACTTAAATACAAAGAAAGAAAAAAGCATGTTGTATGCATAGCAGAACATAAGAGAGGATTCTAAATGTAGCAATAACTTTTCATTTCAAGAAAGCCTCTATGATAAATAATACATGTTGTGTTGAGAATTGTCCATTTTTGCTTCCTTGTGAGTTTTCTTCTGTTCTCTACTGTGCACTTTTTTACTTTGTTCTTTTTTTCCCCTGTCCCCAAACCCCCTTCCCAAGAAGGCTACAATAAAGTTTATATATGTTTCTCTATAGCTATATACATATATAGATATATACTTTCCCAAACATGTTCTATTCCTGATCTTTCTTATCTTTGTTTTTATACTTGTACATATCCCTTGTTTCCTATCTCTCCTGCTTCCTCTACTTTATTTCCACCCTCTATCTTGCCCTCCTATTACCTGCCTACTCCCCTCCATGGATCCCTCTCCTATCCTCCCATTCCCATAAATCTAAACACTCTTCTATAGACCTTTTACCTATTCCCTCATTTTCCCCTGTAAAGATCCCTCCCTTTTCCCTCTCTCTCTCCCTATGCCATTTTATTTCTTCTAAATTTAGACTTCTATACTCTTTTAAATATATGTATTGTTCCCTCTTAAACCCATTCCCAGTGAAAGTAAGTTTCTAGAACTACCAGTCCCCCTCCCCCATCTAATTCCTCTGTATTGTTTCTACCTCTTGAACCTCATTTGTATAAAATAGTTAATCTTTTTAGCTGTCCTAATTGGTTTTACTTTTTAAATTCATTTCATACTCAGGCTTACCCTAATCTTTCTCATGAGCTACCCAATTATATTAATAAGAATCTTAGGCATACATTTTATATTTTATATTATATATATATATATATATATATATATATATATATATATATATATATATAAATCTGTCTTTATGAATCCCTCATTATCATTCTTTGGTATGTACTTTATATTTCTCTTGGTTCTATTATGTCAAATCTTCTATTAAATACAGGATTTTTAAAAACAAAGTATTGAAAGTCTATGCGTTTATCAAATGTCTATTTATTTTTATTCAAGATGATACTTAACTTTTCAGGGTGATATTTTTGGCTGGAGCTCCAGTTCTTTTGCTCTTCAATATATTGAGTTCCAAGACCTGTGGTCCTTTAATGTCTCTGCTGCTAGGTCTTGTGTGATTCTAATTGTGGCACAACCATATTTAAATTGTTTTAATCTTAATGTTTAATATTTTATCCTTGAACTTGGGGTTTTGGAATTTGACTACAATATTCCTATGAGTTTTCCTCGTAGGATCTCTTTTAAGTGGTGATCCATGGATTTTTTTTCTGTTTCTATTCTGCCCCCCCTCTTGTTCTAATGCTTCAGGACAATTTTCTTTGTTTCTTGTATTATTGTATCAAGATTCTTTTTTTGATCATAACTTTCAGTTAGTCTGATTATTTTTATATTTTCTCTCCTTGATTTATTCTCCAAATCTATTGTTTTTCTAATACGATGCTTCACTTTCTCTTCTATTTTTTCATTATTCATATTTTGGCTAATTATTTCTTGACCTCTTATAATTTCACTGGATTCACTTTGCCCAATTCTAAGTTTCAAGCTGTCATTTTTCCCCTTAAGCTTCTGGATCTCCTTTTCTAATTGGTTGACTTTCCTTTCATAACTTTCTTGGTTTTCTTGGATCATTCTTCTCCTTCTCCTTCTCCTTCTTCTTCTTCTTCTTCTTCTTCTTCTTCTTCTTCTTCTTCTTCTTCTTCTTCTTCTTCTTCTTCTTCTTCTCCTCCTCCTCCTCCTCCTCCTTCTTCTTCTCCTTCTCCTCCTCCTCCTCCTCCTCCTCCTTCTTCTTCTTCTTTAGTTTTTCCTCTATCTCCATCATTTGATTTTTAATTTTTTTTAAAACTCTTCCATGAATTCTTTTCAGACAAGTGACCATTTGGCATTACTCTTTGGGGGTTTCTTTAACTTCAATATCCTCCTCTAAAGAACCTCTGTCATCTCTATTCCCATAATAGCTTGCTATAGTTGGATTCTTTCTCCTTTGCCTGTGCATTTTTTGTGGTAATAGATTAATTTTTGTAATCACCTCTAGCCCTGGGGTGTGCTTGTGTGATGTGCTTGTGTGGGAAATGGTGCCTCTTGCCCTAGATCTTCAGTTCTCCCCTCTATCCTAGAGCCAGAGTAAAATCTCCAGCCTCCTGTAAGTGCCCACAGCCAGGGGTTTTCTGTCCCACTGCTTCTGCACTCACAAGGCATGTACTGGTTCCTTCTCACCCCCACCACTCTTTGCAGCATAGCTGGGTTTGGCATTCTTTGTCAGCAGAGATTCCCTTGATCTTCCCAATCTTCCCGATCATCCCAGGCTCAAACACCCAACTCCCCTCACTATCCCAGGGGTAAAAGTTTGGGTAACTGGGGATGAGGCAGCTCTCAAACCAACTAACTCCAGGGTTTGCCACTTGTTGTTTAAGGGGCTTGCTGCTAGTTGTTAAAAACAGAACCTAGCCTGGAGGAGTTTCTTCATAAGTATGTAATGGTAATGGGAATTTGAAGATCTTCCCTGCCCTTTAATAAGCCTAAGAAAATTTGAAGACCTTCCTTGCTTTGAAAATATGCTCTACCCCCTAACAGGCTGAATGTAATCACATGGAGCCTGTGCTGGGAGGAGTTTGCTGAAAGGTGGAACAGAGCCCACAGGAAGCTGGGAGTCAGAATAGCTAGATGGTTGGGAGGAGAGGACACATTTAAGGGAGATAGGCTTGTGAGTAAATGTTTATTTGTGGGAAGGCTAAAGGGTGTTGTGGCTCTCTGTACTGTTGTGGCTTATGAACTTCTTTACTACCATGATGGAATAGGCTTACTAGTTTTGGGATTCCATTTCCTGGTGTCTGAATAAATGTTTTGCTTTTGTCTTCTGTATGGAGAGTCTGTTATATATTCTAATCAAGAACTTTGCAGGTATATTTATAGAGACTACTGGCACTGTGAACATTGCATCAGGCAGTGTCTCAAACCAACTAATCCCAGGGTTTGCTGCTTGTTGTTTCAAGGGACTTGCTCCTTGTTGTTAAAACAGAGCCTAGCCTGGAGGCATTTACTCTTCACAGGGGACAAATATCTTCCTGTGGTTCTTCTTCTGATCTTTTTAAAATGTCCCAGGAGGACCTGATTTATGCCCCTGTTCTTATTTATCTACACCCACCTTTGATTGCCCTTAGGTGCTATTTTAACTCTTGTGGGGGAAAATCTTGAGAGCTTAGAATTTTCTGATCTACTCCACCATCTTCCCAGAATCTTCTCTCAAAGAAGTTCATTTTTAAGAAAAGCATAGACAGGGTTGGAACCAAGATGGCAGCATAGAAACAGGAAAAACTCCCTGTGCTCCCCCCATAACCACCTCAAATACCTATAAAAATGACTCTAAACAAATTTTAGAGCTACAGAACCCACAAAGTGACACAGAAAAACCTCTTGCTGAAGGCAGCCTGGCAGGTGGACAGGAAGTGTCCATTACAGCAGTCTGGGAGCAGAGCCCAGCCCTACATGAGCCCACAGTTTTAGCCTCAGGATGGCCCCGACCCTGGAACTGACTTCCAGAGAGTGGATCACCAGCAGCCGTGGCAGTTGCCAGATTTATCAACCCATAAATGCCAAGGACAAAGTGAGAGGTCAGTGGACTTTGGGAACAGGGCATCCAGGAGTGTGGTCCAACCTCTGTCCCCAGAGGGAGAAGTGGATGAAGTGCGGTGGCCACTGCCAAATGGCTGCTTCAGACCTCCTGGTCTGAAGATTGTAGGAAGACCAAGACACCAGTCTGAGGGATAATTGTTTTTGCTTTAACTTGCTTGGATCTGGATTGCTGTCTAGGGTGGAGGTCCTGGGGTATGTGATCAGTGAGCCAGTGCATCTGGAGGCTTCAAAGAGGGCAGCCAACTAATAACTCCGGCAGCTGTGAAAACCCCAGTGATTTGGGACAAAGCTCTCCTCTCTGGAAGCAGAGTTCTACTCTGGCAAAAAGCTGAAAAGTCAAGTAATTGAGTGGCAACATGAGAAAGCAAAGGAAGCAAAGCAGGCACAACAGTCAAGCCTTAGATTCCTTTTTTAGGGGGACAAAAAGGATCAAAGCATGGAACAGGAGGAAGACGAAGTCAGAACTTCTGCACCAAAAGCTTCCAAGAAAAATATGAAGTGATTACAGACCATAGAGTAGCTTAAGAAGGATTTTGAAAACCAAATAAGAGAAGTGGAGGAAAAATTGGGAAGAGATATGAGAATGCTGCAAGAAAATTATAAAATGAGAATCAACAACCTGACAGAAAAAAATAACACCTTAAAAGATAGACTAACTCAAATGGCAAAAGAGGCTCAAAAAGCCAATGAGGAGAAGAATGCCTTAAAAACCTGAATTTGCCAGATGGAAAAAGAATCTCAAAAGCTCACTGAAGGGAATCATTCCTTCAGAATTAGATTAGAGAAAATGGAAGCTGGTGACTTTATGAGAAATCAAATACTATTAAACAGATACAAACAAATGAAAAATTAGAAGGCAATGTGAAATATCTCACTGGAACAACCACTGACCTGGAAAATGGATCCAGGAGAGATAATTTAAAAATTATTGGACTACTTGAAAGCCATGAGTAAAAAAAAAGAACCTAGAAATCATCCTTCAAGAATTTCTCAAGGAAAATTGCCCTGATGTTTTAGAACAAGAGGGCAAAATAGAGGTTGAAAGAATCCACCCATCACCTCTTGAAAAAGATCCCCAAAAGAAAACTCCTAGGAAGCCAGGTTCCAGTGTTCCCAGATCAAGGAGAAAATATTACAAGCAGCCAAGAAGAAACAATTTTAATATTGTGGGAACACAATCAGGATAACACAGGATCTACACTGAGGGATTAGAGGGCCTGGAATATGATATTCTGGAGGTCAAAAGAGCTGTGATTAAAACCAAGAATCATCTACCCAGCAAAACTGAGTATCATGTTTCAGGGGAAAATATGGTCGGTCATTCAATGAAATAGAGGACTTTCAAGCATTCTTAATGAAAAAACCAGAGTTGAATATAAAATTTGACATTCAGATACAAGAATCAAGGGAAGCATGAGAAGGTAAAAAGGAAAAAGAAATCATAAGGAACTTATTAAAGTTGAACTATTTACATTCCTACATGGAAAACTGATAATTGTAACTTATGAAACTTTTCTCAGTATGAGAATAGTTGAAAGGAATATAAATGTATATAACTATATATATATATGTTTGTATATATACATATATAACTATATGTTTATATACACACATACATATATATGTCTATATAGGAGGGTATATGGGCATATGCGAGTGTGTGTATATATGTGTATAGGTATACAAAGACAGAGGCCACAGGACCAATTGAATAGAAAGGAATGATACGTAAAAGGTGAAATTGAGAGGTGAGAGAGGAATATAATGAGAGGAGATAGGGAGAGAGAGAATGGGGTAAACTATCTCATATAGAAGAGGCAAGGGAAAATGGTTACAATGGAGGGGAAGAACAGGAAGACAAAAGGGAATGAGTCAACCTTACTCTTATTGAATTTGGCTTAGGAAGGGAATGGCATACACACTAAATAGGGTATCTCACCTATTTAAGGAGAGTAGAGGGGAAGGGGATAAGAGGAGGGATGATGGAGGGGAGGGCAGATTGTGGGGGGAGGGAAGTTAGAAGCACAAACTTTTGAAAAGGGACAGGGTAAAAGTAGAGAATAGAACAAGTGAGGGGTGGGATAGGATGGAGGGAAATATAGTTAGTTTTTCACAATATATCCACTATGGAAATGTTTTGTGTACCTACACATGTATAGCCTATATTGAATTGCCTATCTTTCCAGTAAGGGTGGGTGATGATGGGGGAAGGGAAAGAATCTGGAATTCAAAATTTTAAAATCAAATGTTTAAAATACATATTATTGTTATTTCTTTTTACATGCAACTGGGAAATAAGATATACAGGAACTGGGGTATAGAGATCTATCTTTCCCTACTGGAAAGTCAGAGGCAAGATGGGGTAGGATATAAGAGAGAGCAGATTGGGGGAGGGGGTATACAGTGTGATCAATGTTTAGGGGTGGTGGGTAGCAGAAATACAGGGAGAAAATTTGTAACAAAATCTTGTAGAAATGAATGATGTAAACTAAAAATAAACATAAAATTTAATTTAAAAAAAAGAAGCATAGATAGGCAGAACATTTTTGAAAGTAACATTCAGTAAGTAGAATTTATCATATATTAAAAAAGTATGGGCTCACCCTTCCCCTTTCCCCCCCTTCCTTGTCCCCTTTCCCTTCCTTTTCCCTCTCCCTCTCCCCTTCCCCCCTCTCCCCCTCCCCTCCCTTTCCCCCTTCCCCCTCCCCATTCCCTTACCCATCCTTCCCTCCATCCTTTCTCCTTTCTCGATTCCCGGGCCTAGACGATGCAGTGGTGGAGACGGCTGAGGAGGCCACGGAGCCTGCCGAGGCGGACATCACCGGCCTGTGCCAGGACATGTTCTCCAAAATGGCCACGTACCTGACGGGCGAGCTGACAGCCACCAGTGAAGATTATAAACTTCTGGAAAATATGAACAAACTGACTAGCTTGAAGTATCTAGAAATGAAAAATATTGCAGTAAACGTAAGTAGAAACCTAAAGGACTTAAACCAGAAATATGCCGCCCTTCAGCCTTATCTGGATCAGATCACTTTAATTGAGGAGCAAGTAGCCTCTCTTGAACAGGCAGCTTACAAGTTGGATGCCTATTCAAAGAAACTAGAAGCAAAGTACAAGAAGTTAGAGAGGCGATGAAAGAATTCTTTAGCACAAAGACTTTAACTACAAGAATGTTTTATAAGAAATATGTGGGATGGGACTTCTCACTAGGCTTCAGTTCCCAAAAGGAAGCGGTGCTGCTGATCCAAGGAGAATCCCAGCCTCCACCTCTGGCTGGATGTGTAACTCTGGCCACCCCCGTGTTTTCCTCAGCCTGTACCCTTGGAACCTCATCTTAGCGTGTGCTTCCTTGTGTGCCCTGGACCAAGGCTCAGAAATCAGGATCAACCCCGTCTGGAGCAGACACAGATGAGAGGCTTTCGGCTTCCTGGCTCTTCCCTTGCCCCCACCCCCCTCATAACCTGTTCTTCAGCTTAAATAAAAAATGCCAACCTAAAAAAAAAAAAAAAAGTATGAAATTTACAATTTCATATATAATTTTCATTTAGTGTTCTATTATACATATGGAAATGCTCGTGGGGGGGGGGCATGTGTATATGTGAGATTAATTCAGAATAAAACAAAAGTTATAATGACCAAGCTTGGTCCAAAGAAGAAATATTTAGGCACAATAGGCAGTGTAATGGGTAAAGTAATGGGTCTGGAGTCACCACATCTTAGCAGTATAGCTCTGGGCAAATCATTTAACCTCTGTTTATCTCAGTTTCCTCATTTGTAAAATGAGGATAATTAGCACCTACCTTTCAAAGTTGTTGTGAGGATCAAATGAGATAATAATTCTAAAGCACTTAGCACGTTGATACTTTATAAATGCTAGTTATTATTATTAAATATGAGGTGGTACTCCCCCCCTTGCCTTGCTTAGAAACCACATTAATTATCCTTATTATTTACTAATCCTTTGCCTAAACACAAAGCGGAGAATGGAAACTTACTTTAGATAAGAACAAAAGATTCTGAATGATACATGTGTGCATGTGTGTATACACACGTGTGTGTGTATGTGTGTGTGTGTGTGTGTGTGTGTAATTTAAAATATTCTCAGTCATTTCAGACTAGTCTTTGTGGTACATCAAGGGTTTATTTTGGAAAAGACTTCACAGGCTTACAGGGTTGGAAGAGCCCTTAAGGGGTCAGCAAGTTCATCAGGTAATTCCAAGGAGTAATGAAATAGTTAGCTACAAAACCAAGTTCTAATGGGCCAGTTTTTCAACCTGTGAATTCTGAAGAACTGTTCCAGAGGTGAAAGCTTTTTTCAAAGATATTAAAAATAGGGTCTTTTAGTTCTTCCTTAGTTCCTTTTTGCTGCTGACCCCATCAGTGGTGATGTTTCTCTTTACAAAGCTTTATTCCCTTAAAAAGAACTTATAACTTAAACTTCAAGTGATGTCCCATTTGTCAAGGTTCTTTGGTGTTCTTCAAATGAAAGTGCTTCATTTAAAGAAACATAGACTTCAATTTGTGTATCAGGTGATTAAAATAAGAGCTCCTTATTGTGTTTTCTCTGTTAGTTCACCTCTGACCTGTCAACTACAACCTCTGCTTTTGATGCATATCCAAAGCAGATTTATTGCTACAAATGACTAGCCTTTATCACAGTAGTATCACAAAAATGGGCCATGAATATTTCATCTTGTTGAGACCTTTTCTTTTAGCCTTGGAATTATCTAGTTGCATGAACTTACCTAAATTTAGTGGTTGCTGAACTTTATTTTTCTTTTTTGGAGGGGGGAGGGCAAGGCAATTGGGGTTAAGTGACTTGCCCAAGGTGACACAGCTAGTCTTGTGTTAAATGTCTGAGGCTGAATTTGAACTCAGGTCCTCCTGACTAAATGGCCAGTGCTCTATTCACTGCAGCACCTAACCGCCCTAGTTGCTGAACTTTCAATGCAAAGAAACCTTTTTAGCATGTGTCTAAATGTTATTGATATTCAATTTATTTATACGTTTTTTGGCCTGCATCTTACATATAAAAATACACACACACACACACACAAGCATATATAAAAGTAACCCATATATTCCATTGGATATCTTTTCAAATGAAAATCTTCTTGTAGTATCTTGCCATCATTGCTTGGACAACAAAATGGTATATATTGTGAAAGGGATCCAGAATTTCATAAGACCAATTAAATAACATGTCCTGGAAGGGTTGGGTCTGGGAATGGAATTCAGTCATAGCATTTAATAAATCAATAAAAATTCAGTTTACATACTCTGTGTTAAAAGGCATTGTGGTAGGTTTTATGTAGATGGAATATGAAGGGGCATAAAACATGGTCCCTGTATTTAAAGAGTTTGTCCTCTCTAGTGGATAGGATTCAGACTACAAGATAGAGACTCGGTGATGAGAAGAATGTGAAAAAAATTTAGAAGTCTGTATTTAAAGCTTAGAGGCCTACTATAAGTAGACTACTAAACACATTTGGTCATCTGGTTTTCTCATAGAGATTCTGTTCCCCACCTCTACTCTCCAAGCCCTGAATTTTTAAGGGACAAATTGCTACCCACTGATTATTTTCTAAATTCATGCCCTACTCCAAAAGCTGAGGAACCATCCAAGAAAATGTCAAAGTGTCCTTTCAAAACTTATATTACCAATACCTGCATAGATCCACATCAAACTAACTTCTTTCCCCAGGTGAGCTGCAGATAACTACTCTATAGTAGGTGTGTGTGTGTGTGTGTGTGTGTGTGTGTGTGTGTGTGTGTGTGTGTGTGAGAGAGAGAGAGAGAGAGAGAGAGAGAGAGAGAGAGAGAGAGAGAGAGAGTACATGTGCACTCGAGCACGCTTTGCTGTTGGAAGCCTTCTGAACAGCAGTTTGTCTATATGGTTATATGTCTGCCTTGGTACCATTCATCTATGAAATATAAAAGAGCTTTGTAATTGATGTGACATGCTAGCATTTCAAATCGCCTAGCATCTCATTCACTGGGAAGTGAGTAAGAGGTTTTTCAGAGACAAGAAATATATCCAGCTAAAGTGTATAGATTCATAGATGGTTAGAGCTGAAACAGTCTTCATTTTATAGATTAGCAAACTAAGGCTAATAGTACTTAGTGACAGACCTGGAAATAGAACCCATGTCTCCTAATCCAGCGTTCTTTCCACTATGTGCACTATATTCCCTAACATGGAGTTAGGGAATAGGGAAGCTGATTAGGAAAGACAGATGAGGCACAGGGCTGGGAGATAAGACATAAGGCCCTTTCCCTCAGAATTATGGTCATATTGCTATCAACCCCAATTCTGAATTGTCTCCATTGTCTATGTTACTCTTTTATCTCCTAACCTGATACCCCAGCATGATATAGCTTTGGCGTCTAACCAAAAAGAAAATTTTGTTTTAGTTATGTCACAATTCAAATTTGTTCTTCTACTGGGAAAAGGCTGACCCAAATTATGATTATGTTTATCCTAATCTGCTCATCACTTAGTTTCTTTAGTTGCTTATGTTTATTAGGGCTAACTCTTGTGCCAGAGGTTTCCTCCTAGAACAAAAGACTCAGAAACACTTTGGATCAGAAATACTCATTTGACTAATTTTCCCCTTTCCCCCACCTAGGGATGTAGAGAACCCCATTCTCTGATATACCTTAGGAGGTGGCCAAAAACTCACTAATCTCAATAATTTGGCTTGTTTATCAACATCTAGGAAGAATGAGGGAATTTAAGCATCTGATCCTCCCCAAATGTAGTCACCAGCTCCAACTTATCAAATCACAGAACAGTTTTATTTACACAGAAAAGCACCAGACAAGGATTCATATCCAAAATGATAGTGAGCCAAATGGAATCCCTCCACTTCAGGGTGAATTCCTCTTCAAGGGACCTATGATCTACAGTGACCAGTACTAACCTATTTGAGAACCTCAGAAAAGAGAAAGAACCTGGACTTCACTCTTCCACCCTGGAGCTCCATGAACCATTATTGCCTTTTCAGTGGCAACTCTCATTATGTAGGTATTCTGCCATCCTTCTTCCTCTTAACTTGGTTCTTTCATTGCCCTCTCCTGTGCCACAGCTCCCTAATGTATTGCTTCTCTTACCAAGGGAATGATGTCATTTCTTGGGCCATCAGATCATGGAATGATTATGTTATGAGTTCCAATATGATAGTTCCTTCATTCCCAGAGCTAGAATGCTTCCAAGTTATTTACAACTTTTTTTGTTGTTGTTTTACCTCTAGGATACACAGACCTCTCCTCTCAAAGGTCTACATAGATTGCAAGAGAAATACTTCTTTCTTCTACATTCTTCAATGCCAACTCGTGGTGAGTTCATGCTGTTTACCTCTTTCCTCCTTAGCACCTGGGCAAACTGCTACTTATTTGGTCATCAGTTCCCACTGAGTCTTTTGGGATTTGGAAAGATATGTCTGCTCTTTTTTCATTTACCTTCTTGCTTTCTACCTCTCTCTGGGGCCATGTTATACAAATTGACCCAGATTGCTTCAAGTAGTGATGAATCCTAATAAAGCTGACCCCAGCCCCAATATCCTAACTCCTTTATGGACCTCACTGAACAGCAGGCCCACCACCTCTACCTAGCCACTGCCCCACTCCCATCCCCTGACTCAATAGCTAACTTTCTCATATATGCTTCGCTGCCTCACTAGAAAAACAGGTATGTCCAAGTGATGGAATGCTAGCCACTGTCCCCTGACCTATTAGTCCAACAGGGGTATTCACCCACTCAACCACATCCATCTAATCTCAGACAGGAACACAATATTCAGCCAATCAGAAAGCAGCACCACCAGGATGCCCAAGCATTATGTGGACCCAAAAACAATAGAAGGGACTTTCCCTAAGTAGGTACATGCCCAGTAATAGTAGAAGCTGTCCTTTAGGTGAACTTATGACATAGAGAGGCTTATTATAATATCATTATCATACATACATGTGCCCCTGAGTAGGTTTTTCTGAATGTATTGTGAGTAATCACATGTGCAATTCTACTGAGGCTGGGACCCCTCCCCTATTACCTGATCCCTTTACAAACCCCTCCTGCCTTTTAAATATTCATAATTTCTGTTGTATAATCAACATCATTACACTATAAAATTGCCTATCTTGTCTAACTGAAGTTGACAGTTCCTCTTGGAACTCAGTCCACTGGAGAGCGTATTCCCCAATAAAGGCCTTTGCTTGGATTGGAGATGGTCTGAGTTGGCATTCTTTTAGACGGCCCCCACAACACACCAAGAAACCACAACAAGACAGACATGGACTCAGTTCTTCCCAGTATAAGCACTTGCATTTGTGGGAAAAGGGTCTGAACTAATAAAGGAGATTTTGACAGTTCCCACCACATTATCTTCTAAACACCTTAAGAAAAAGGATTGGGTCATTTTTCACTTTACCAGTGTTTAGTACAGGATCTCCATATTTGCGGTACTTGATAGATGTGCATGGAGTCATTGCTTGGTATTATTCAGCAGGCTTGTATCATTTAGGATTATAGGATTTAGAATTGGAAGGAGATCTTTTATTTACTTTTTCTTTTCTTTTCCCCCACTTATGCATAACAACAATTTTCAACATTCATTTTTAAAACTTTGTGTTCCAAATTCTCTCCTTTCCTCAATCCCCACCCCCACCCGCACTGAGAAGGTAGGCAATTCAATGTAGGTTATACATGTGTAGCCATGAAAAACATTTCCATTTAAAATAGTTATGTTATGAAAGAAAACAGACCAAAAAAACCCTCAAGAAAAATAAAGTTTAAAAAGTATGCTTCAATCTGTATCCAGACACCATCAGTTATTTCTCTAGGGATGGATAACATTTTTCATCATAAGTACTTCAGAGTTGTCTTGGATCATTGTATTGCTGAGAATAGCTGAAGTCATTCATAGGTGATCATCTTACAATATTGCTGTTATTTTGTACACAGTGCATCTCACTTTGCACCAGCTCATGTAAGTCTTTCCACGTTTTTTCTGAGAGTATCCTGCTTATAGCACAATAGTATTCCATAATAATCACATACCACAATTTGTTCAGTCATTCCCCAATTGCTGAGCATCACCTCAATTTCCAATTCCTTGCCACCACCAAAAAAAGCTGCTATAAATATTTTTGGTCACACGGCTAGTTTTTGTGTTAAGTGTCTGAGGCTGGATTTGAACTCAGGTCCTCCTGACTCCAGGGCCAGTGCTCTATTCACTGCACCACCTAGCCACCCCATTTTTGTTTCTTTTTAATCTCTTTTGGGATACAGACCCAGTAGTAGTATTGCTAGGTCAAAGGGTATGCATGGTTTTATAACAATTTGGGCATAGTTTCAAATTGCTCTACAGAACAGTTAAATCAGTTCACAACCACCAAGAGTGCATTAATGTCTTGTTTTTCCCACATCCCCTCCAACATTTGTCATTTTCCTTTTCTGCCCTATTAGTCAATTTAATGGGTATGAAGTAACACCTCAGAATTGTTTTAATTTGTATTTCTCCAATCAATAGTGAGTTAGAGCATCTTTTCATATAGCTGTCAATAGCTCTGATTACTTCATCTGAAAACTGTTCCTATCTTTTGATCATTTATCATTTGGGGAATGGATCTTATTTTTATAAATTCAACACAGTTCTCTATATGTTTGAGAAATGAGGCCTTTATCAGAGAAATTTGCTTCAAAATTTTTTCACAATTATTGCTAACTGTATTTCCCTCCATCCTATTTCCCCCATTTCTTCTATTCTCTCTGCTTTCATTCTGTCCTTCCTCAAAAGTATTTTGCTTCTGACTACCCCCTCCCTGAATCTGCCCTCTTTTCTATAACTCTCCCTACCCCCTTCTCTTATCTCCTTCCTCTCCTATTTTTCTCTAGATTAAGATAGATTACGAACCCCAATTGAGTGTATATGTTATTCCTTCATTGAGCCAATTCTAATGAGACTAAGGTTCACTCACCTCCCCTTCCCTTCCACTGTAAAAGCTTTTTCTTGCCTCTTTTATGTGAGATAATTTATCCCCATTCTACCTCTCCCTTTCTCTTTATCCCAGTACATTTCTCTCTCACCCTTTAATTTTATTTTTAGACATCATCCCTTTATTTTCAACTCACACCTGTGCCTTCTGTCTATATAGAGATTCCTTCTAAATGCCCTAATAAAGAGAAAGTATATGTGAATTACAAGGATTGTCTTCCCAAGTAGGAATGTCAACAATTTAACCTTAGTCCTTTATGATTTCCCTTTCCTGTTTACCTTTTTATGCTTCTCTTGAGTCTCATATTTGCAAGTCAAATTTTCTATTCAGCTCTGGTCTTTTTATCAAGAATATTTCAAAGTCCTCTACTTCATTGACGATCAATTTTTCCCGCTGAAGGATTATACTCAGTTTCACTAGGTAGGTGATTCTTGATTTTAATTCTAGCTCCTTTACCTTCTGGAATATCATATTCCAAGCCCTCTGATCCTTTAATGTGGAAGTTGCTAAATCTTGTGTTATCTTGACTGTGGCTCCATGACATTTGAACTGTTTCTGGATGCTTGAAATATTTTCTCCTTGACCTGGGAGCCCTGGAATTTGACTATAATATTCCTGGCCATTTTCATTTTGGGATTTATTTCAGGAAGTGATTGGTGAATTCTTTCAATTTCTATTTAACCTCTTATTCTAGAATATCAGGGAAGTTTGCCTTGATAATTTCTTGAAAGATGACGTATAGGCTCTTTTTTTGATCATGGCTTTCAGGTAGTCAAATAATTTTTAAATTTTATCTCCTACATCTATTTTCCAGGTCAGTTGTTTTTCCAGTGAGATATTTTATGCAGTCCTCTAACTTTTTCATTCTTTTGGCTTTGTTTTATAATTTCTTGATTTCCCATGAAGTCACTAGCTTCCATTTGCTCCATTCTAATTTTTAAGGAATTATTTTCTTCAGTGGGCTTTTGGACCTCCTTTTCCATTTGGCCAATTTTGTTTTTTAAGGAGTTTGTTTTTTCAGCGAATTTTTGTGCCCCTTTTTATGTTTGGCTGATTCTGATTCTAAGACATTTTTCCCTTACTAGCTTTTTGTACATTTTTTACCATTTGACCTAGTCTATTTCTTAAGGTGTTATTTTCTTCAATATTTTTGGGGGTCTCCTTTAGCAAGCTGTTGACTCTTTTTTTCATGATTGTCTTGCATCACTCAATTCTCCTCCCATTTTTTCCTCCGCTTCTCTTACTTGATTTTCAAAATCCTTTTTGAGGTCTTCCATGGCCTGCAAATAATTCATATTTTTCTTGGAGGTATGGATATAGGAACTTTGACTTTGTTGTCTTCTTCTGGTTGCATGTTTTGATCTTTCTTGTCACCAAAGTAAGATTCTAAAGTCTGATTTTTTTTTTTTTTTTGCTGTTTGTTCATTTTCCTAGCTAATTATTTGACTTTTAATTCTTTGTTAGAGTAGGGCTCTGCTTCCAGAAATGTCTGAAAGTCCTGTATTACAGGTGTATTGTCCTAAGCTTTAGGTGTTTTGTGCATCTGTTTTCAGAGATGCTTCTAGGGACATGTAAATTTTCAGTTCTTCCAAGGTAGTATGATATAAGGAGAGGTGTTTACTACTCTCCCGGCCTGTGCTATGGTCTATAGTGACCACAAGCATTCTTTTCTTTCCTGGCACTGTGATGAGGGTCTCAGCTCCACTGTGGCCATAAACTCTGATGTGCTAGTGCTCCTTCTTGCCCTAGGACTGCCACCTAGGACTCTAATCCAGATCTGAATATGGGCAGAACAACAGAATCCTGCTTCAATGCTAGCAAAGAGACCCCTGTAATCTCCTTCTAACCAGTTGTTCAACCCCCTTACTGTCTGTGTACTGAAAGCTCTGGAAGCAGATGCTACCACTACTGATTCAGTGGATTTAAAGGCCTGCTCCTGGTTTGCTGGGCCTGGGGCTATGTGGGTGCCACAATCCACCCTCACCCAGGTGTGACAGACCTTTCCTGCTGATCTTCTAAGTTGTCTTTGGCATCAGTGGGCTGAGAGGTTTGGAAACCACCACTGCTGCCACTGTCCCCCCCAAAGCCTGCTTCTAGTTTGCTGGGGCTGGGTCTATGCTGGCCTGGCCTGCACTGGACTATGCTCCTCTCTCTTAGTCTGGTGCAACAGATTTTTCCTGCTGATCTTCTAAGTTGTCCTGGATTAGAAAATTGTTTCACTCCATATTTTTGTGTGTTCTACCACTCCAGAATTTGTTTAGAATCACTATTTAGAGGTGTTTGGAGGGACTTGGGGGAGAATTCAGATGAGTCCCTGCCTTTACTCTGCCATCTTGATGGGCTCCTTGGAAGAAGAGGTTGAAGGTCAGTCCTACCCATTTATTTTCTGTATTTAATTTTAAAAGACACCAAAAAAAGAAAAAGATTTTCAAATACATGTCAGACCACATAATAAGAATCATATATGAAACTAGAAGTCTCTTTCATATTGCTTACTTTTTTAAAAAAAAGGTGTATAATAATTCTACACTGTACTTTCAAAACTGTCCTGTTTTTTTTCTGTACTTCCTTCTGAAATTCCTTCTCTTCTCTTCTGTGCATTTTAAAAATATTTCAATGTCCCTCTTTTGTGGGTCATCACTAATGCTAAAAATCCCCTCTTTCCCATCACTCCTTGCCTAATAAAATACCAAGAGAAATTTTTTTAAAAACCCTTATAATAAATAAACATAGTCAAACAAAACAAATTCATTTCCAAATATGTCTTTCTTTGTATCTTGAGTACATCACTTTCCTGTCAAGAGGTGATTTGCTTATGTCACCACAGGTCCTTTGGAGACAGGGGTGGTCATTGCATTCATCAAAATTCTTAAATCTTTTAAAGTTTTTTTTCTTTTCAGTGTTGTTGTCCTTTTATAAATTATTTTCCTGATTCTACTCACTTCACTATACATTAGTTTGTACCACCCAAATTTCTTTGAAAACATCTCATTCGCCATTTCTTATGGAACAATAATATTCCATTACATTCAGATACAACAATTATTTCAACCATACCCCACTTTTTAATAAAAAAATAAGAAAACCCAAACCCTTGGAACAAATATGCATAGTCCAACAAAATAAATTACCATGTTCAAGAAATATGTCTTAACCTGAACCCTGAGTCTAACACCTCTCTTTCAAAAGATGGCTTCAGCACTAATCCTCCGGAATTGTGGTTAGTCATTATTTTGATCAGAGTTCTTAAATATGTCAAAGTTGTTTGTATTTATAATAATGTTGTGATTATAGAATTCATTATCTTATTGTGCATTGATTCATATAAGTTTTCCTAAGATGTTCTCAAACTATCCCCTTCATTATTTAACAGCATAATAGTACTATGTTACATTCACATATTATCATTTCTTCAGCCATTTCCCAGTTGATGGATATTCTCTTTGCCTTTCTTTTCTCACCCCTTTTAGTCCCCCTTTCAAGATCAGGAAGTTTGTTTGCAGCTACTCCCTCCCCAATATCATACTTCCTCTGAAAAACCTTCCTCCTATCCCCACTTTTTTCCCATGTTGAATTTGCTGTAAATATGCACCAAAATATTTGTATTCATGTCCAACCTTCTTTTGTCCATTTTAGATAAGAGTAGGGTTCATCTGATGCTCATTCCCCCACCCTTTCCTCTATCTTTGTATACTTTCTTCATGTACCCTAATTATGAAAAATCAATTCCCACATCTTTTCTCTTCCCTTCTATTCTAGTATATTCCCTTTATTCTCTATGCATTTTCTTTTATTTTGGGAGTTGGAGAGGGGAGATAAAATTCCAGATACACAAATACTGTATAAAATATACTTTAGTATTTAACTGTTCCCGAAAATTTTTGAGAATTTTAATTTGGAATCTATCCCCAAATTATCAGCAGGTGAAACAATTGGCCATGCCATTTTTATTCTAAACTAAAATATTTTATGGAAGATGTTAATATAAATGATCTATCAGCACTATTTAGGGAAATTCCAAAGGAGTAACTTCATATACTAAGCATTTTGCCTTACAATCTATTTTGGAATATTTTATCTAAGACATGACCTGGCTTATTTTGGTTAAAACCACACACTTGCTGCCTTCCCTGGTTTACAGTTCTATAGTTCTTATGCAGAATCTTCCCCTCAAACCAATTTGCTATAGAATCCCCATGAAAAAAATTAAAGGGGCCGTCCTTTGACTCACTTCTTAAAGAGGTCTATTCACGAAGTGGGCGTTACCTCACTCAAAGTGAGAACCTGAAAAGATGTTAGCTTAAAAGGGTCAGGGTCTCCTATTACATCCTGGGCCATCTCCAGTCATTCTGATGCCTATCTGATCAATGCACCCAGATGCGTCTGGAGGAGAAAGTGTGACCTTGCACAGCCCTCCCTCACTCAAATCCAGGTCAACTGCAAATCATATCACCATTCTCTGATGTCATGATCCTCTTCAAGAACGAAGGGCAAACACAAGATTTCCACAGCAAAGCACCTAACAAGAGAGACAATAGTAACTGGCAGGTATAAACTTTGTCTCAGTTTAAATAATGAGCTATAAGGGGGCATTCTGAGAAGAGGATGGAGTAAATCAGACATTTCCAGGCTCTCCAGATTTGCTCCACAAACAGATTGAAAATCACCACCAGATGAGTCAGGCGGAGCCAAGATGGCGGAGTAGAAACAGCATTTCCAATGTGCTCTGCCCCACACAAATTTCAAACAATGTGAAAGGGGACTCTGAACAACTTCTGGAGCCCCAGCACCCACAGAACAGCACAGAGAAGCTAACCTCCTGCTGAGGACAACCCAGCAGCCCTGCAGGGAGCGGCCAGCGCAGCACTCTGAGAGCAGGCAGCACAACGCTGCTGGGAACCCACAGCGCAGTGCGCAGAGCCGAGCCCAGGTCCATGGTTTTAGCCCCAACGTGGCCGGGCCTTCAGCCGGCTGGAGGGACCCCAGAACACTAGGAGCTGTGGTGATTCCAGAATTATCAGCACAGATATGCCTAGGACAAAGTGAGAGGTTAGTGCCCTATGGACTTTGGGACCAGTATTTGGGGAACGCATGGCCTCTAGCTCCTGGTCTGCGAATTGTAGGGAGATCCAGCAATCAGTCTAGGGGTTAATCGCTCTTGCTTTAAACTGCCTGGATCTGGATTGTGGTCTGCGGGGGAAGTTTGGGGTGGGTATCCAACTTGCCAGAGTGGGTGGAGGCTTTACAGAGGCCACACAACTGGCAGAAGTTGTGAAGACCCCACGTTTGGGCAGAAGCTCCCTGTCTGGTGGCAGAGTCCTACTGTGGCAACAAGCCCCAAAATCAAGTAATTAAGTGGCAACATGCCTAGGCAAATGAAACAAAATAAACAGAAAAGTTCAACATTGGACTCCTATTTTAGGGGCAAAGAGGCTCAAAGCATGGAGGACTGTGAGGTCAGAACTCCTGCACCAAAAGCCCCAAATGAAAATACAAGCTGGCTACAGGTCATAGAGGACCTTAAGAAGCATATAAGAGAAGTGGGGGAAAATTTGGGAAGAGAAATGAAAAAGATGCAAGAAAAGTATGAAATGACAGTCAACAGCCTGACTGAGGAAAATAACACCTTAAAAAATAGACTAACACAAATGGCAAAAGAGGCTCAGAAAAGCAATGAGGAGAACAATGCCTTAAAAATCCAAATTTGCCAGATGGAAAAAGAATCTCAAAAACTCACTGAGGAGAATCATTCCTTCAGAATTAGACTGGAGCAAATGGAAGCTAGTGACTTTATGAGAAATCAAGATGCTGTTAAACAGAGCCAAACAAATGAAAGAATAGAAGGCAATGTGAAATATATCATGGGAAAAACCACTGACCTGGGAAAGAGATCCAGGAGAGATAATGTTAAAATTATTAGACTACCTGAAAGTCATGATCAAAGAAAGAACCTAGAAATCACCCTTCAAGAAATTCTCAAGGAAAATTGCCCTGATGTTTTAGACCCAGAGGGCAAAATAGAGGTTAAAGAATCCACAGATCACCTCCTAAAAAAGATCCCAAAAAGAAAACTCCCACGAATATTATAGACAGGTTCAAGAATCCCCAGATCAAGGAGAAAGTATTCCAAGCAGCCAGGAAGAAACAATTCCAATATTGTAGAAACACAATCAGGATAGCCCAGGACCTGGCAGCTTCTACACTGAGGGATCGAGGGGCATGGAATATGATATTCTAGAGGGCAAAAGAGCTGGGACTGAAGCCAAGGGTCACCTACCCAGCAAAACCGAGTATCTTGTTTCAGGGGAAAATATGGTCATTCAGTGGAATAGAGGACTTTCAAGCATTCTTGATGAAAAAACCAGAGTTGAATAGAAAATTTGACATTCAGATGCAAGAAGCAAGAGATGCTTGAGAAGATAATCAAGGAAAAGAAATCAAAAGGAACTTATCAAAGTTGGACTATTTACATTCCTACATGGAAAAACAATAACTGTGTTTGATGAAACCTTTCTCATTATGAAAATAATTGAAGAAGGATACATGGCATATGTTCACAGGTATACATGATAGACGGCACAGGTTGAATTTTATGGGAAGGGATGATTTTTTTTTTGGAGGGCAATTGGGGTTGGGTGACTTGCCCGGGGTCACGAGGCTGGGTTTTTGTTTGTGTGTTGGGTGCCTGGGGCCGGATCCAAGCTCGGGTCCTTCTGGCTCTGGGGCCAGAGTTCTACTCGCTGCGCCACCTAGCCATCCCAAGGAAGGGATGACTCTTAAGGGGTGAAGTCAAGAGGTGAGAGAGGAAAGTGGCAAGAGGAGATGGAGAGAGACAGGGTAGGGTAAACTATCTCATGTAGAAGAGGCAAGGGGAAGTAGTTGCAGAGGAGGGGAAGAACAGGAAGGCAAAAAGGCAAAAGCACAATCTCATTGAAGTTGGCTCAAGGAGAGAATCACATACATACTAAATGGAATATCTTACCCTCACTCACTCTCCTGAGTAGGGGAAAGGGGGATGAGAGGGGGGATGATGGAGGGGAGATTGGAAGTACCCACTATCAAAGAGGGACAGGATCAAAGTAGGGAATGGACCAGGTGGGAGGTGAGACGGGTGAGAGGGAAATATAAGCAGTCTTTTACAATATATCTATTATGGTAATGTTTTGCATAGCTATACATGTACAACACATACTGAATTGCTTATCTTCTCAGAGGGAGAGGGTGACAAGGGAGGAAGGGAATGAAATGTTTCATAAGATGTCCAGGCATTGGGGCTCAGAGATTCACCTTGCCCTAATGGCAAAGTCGAAGGGGATATGGGAGAAGATATGGGAGAGAGCAGATTTGATGAGGGGATATCTAGTGGGACTGCTATTCTGGGGTGGTGGGTAGGGAAAAAAGGGGGGAAATGTAACTCATAATCTGGTGGAAATGAATGATGTAAATCAGAAGTTAATAAAGCATTTGTTTAATTAAAAAAAAAAGAAAATCACCACCAAATGAATGTAAAGCACCAAAAATAAAGATTAAAGCAGTTGTCCTCCCAAGACAACTTAAGAGGACCTCAAAAAAGACAGGGCCTCGGGGGCTGAGGTTTGACTTGAGTTAAGGGCAGATGCCTCCAGGCCAATTCCACTGAATCAACAAACTGCAGGCCCAGGGGCAGCTCTGTAAGGAGACAGATTAGACCTCAGAAACTTTCACCTCACCAACTTTTTACTCAAACTTTCATCTAAGAACAGCAGAACTGAATGAGGGAAGATTGAAGGACCCCCTGAGGTTTGATTATCCAAGAGTTTGGGAAGCATGACATAGTCAGTGCTCTGTTAATTTTATTCCTTCTGTACTCTGGAGGATGTTGCCACTGTGGTTTTGAATGAATGGCTGGGACTAGGTCTTTCCCTATGCTGCGGTTCCTGGCTTCTACCTCCATGTCTTGATAGGTAAATAGGAGTGCTGATTTTGACCTAGTCTCTGCTTCTTTCTCCTTATATGACCTCTAACCAGGAGTTTCCTCCTCCACTTCATGTAGCCCAATGAAATGTTGGAGATTTAGCTGGTGTCAGGCCTCCTGAAGGACCCCTCGTATGTAGGAAGTCTGGGTACTGAATTGATCTTGTCTTCTGTGATGCTCATAGTAGCCTTTGCTTCAGGATTGTTGGAAGGACCCAGGTGTGTTTGTACTTCCCTGCCCTTTCTTCCTATACAGTGAATTTTTGGAGGCTAACTCTTAGTCTTTCAGATCCTATTTACCAGAAGCCAGGTTGGTTTCCTTCTTCTTTTCTTTCCCCACCAGCCACCAGCATGTTCCCATTCTAAGTGCCTACAGTCTTCTGATTTACTTCTTGTGCATCTTAGATTGTCCAGAGGAACCTACTTATATTTCTCTTTGGTTTTTGTTCTTTCGTACTTTTTTATATCTTTGCTGGGCTATGCGTTGGGATATCTGGGAGCCTCTAGGACCATTCACATCTTCATCTTAACTGGTAATCCAAAGCCCTATCACCCTAAGAGTATCTGCAGATGGAAAAGGAAGGTAAACAAAAGAGTCATAAGAAGCCTAAGTTTTTCTAAAGATCTCTTATCATCAATGTCAGTGTATTTGGTCTCTAAGTCACTGTACTATAATATGAGGAAATGGCTATAGCCTTTAAGAGTATTACATGAGGAAGAACTACTGAACCAAACCAAACAGATGGACTGGTCTAGACCCAGATTAAATCTTGAGGGTCCATCAATAATTAACACTCTCCATGGTTCTTGTTTTGTTCCCACTGAGGGATAAATCTGGGAGCATCTGAATTTAGCTATTTCTAACTGTAATAGATTTCTAGGGATGAATACCTACTGGTTCTAGATAGAGGTCTTCCAATATCCTCCTCCTCCTCTTCCATTCATTGAAGAGTTTTAGTCTGGACTTGGGACTGGTAAAGTTTGATTTTAGCCAACAGACTACCCCCTCTTATCCCTAACCTAAGGGATTATGGAAAGACATTGAGATGTCATGGGAGAAGAGAATGTTCAGAGTTTAAGAGTATCAACCTCAGGGGGGAAGCAGTAATTAGATCATCAGTGACTGGAAGACCTTGCAAGGTCCTTGTTTGGTTGTATCTTTCATTGCTGAATATCACCTTCAGGTTGCAAATGGATTATTATGATTTTTCATTCACCCTTTCCCACTCTCCTTTTCAACATTTTTCTCCCAAGAAGGAAAAATCAATACTTTGAGTCCTATAGTTTCCTCTAGAAGTCTCTTCTCTCCTATAATCAATTTGAATGCCCTAGATTCAGGGCATTATGGGTGAGTTTTCCCCATCTTAGGTTTGCCCATTCTTTCAGATATCTCAGTAATGAAAAATTCTAAAAGAAGACAACTCATATGCTTATTTCCTTATCACTATAAAATCTTTCTAAGAATGTTCTATGTGTGTTTTGAGGACACTTATAAAGAATATAAGAAAGAACTGGCAGAATTTTGTAAGTAATTTTCTACAAGAGACCCATTTTCACTGTTATACCAATTACCAAGAGATGTAGAAAACACAAAGACCTGATGTTCTGGTAGTTTGTTGATTTCTTTTTAAAATATCTGACACCTAGAGCAAAACACAGCCTTAAAGTGTCTCCTCTGACAAGATATCTCCTATTTATATAGCAAAGTAATTCAAGACTTCTTGATAAATGGAATGACAGAAATAATTTTGTTCAATGTTTTAATCATAAATATAACCCAAGATATTCACTAATGACATGAAGGTCATGAAAGACATTCTGAACAAAATCCAAGTGGAAAGAGATTCTCTTGGGGAAGTTCTCAGAAACTCTTCTTTATAGATTACAGTATGTTGATTGCATGAGGCTTCAGGGAAACAGAGACAAAGAGAAACAAAGACAGTGGGGGAGACAGAGACAGAGAGAGAGAGAGAGAGAGAGAGAGAGAGAGAGAGAGAGAGAGAGAGAGAGAGAGAGTCAGTCTAGGGTAGGATTTAGTTACATCACTAACTTAAGTGATTCTGGACAAATCTGTCTGTGCCTCAATTATTTTATCCATTGTCAGAGAGGTATGTTAAAAGCAGATTTCAGAGAGGAAAGAATGTAAGAACTGTCCCTCCCACTCTATTCCAACTAACTTATAATTACTGACAAAAATAATAATAGATGGTATTTATTTAGTGTTTTAGGTTTCAAATTGTGTGTATATAGATATTGGTATAGAGGGATATAGATATACATTTGTAGATCTATATTTGTGTGTGTGTGTGTGTGTGTGTGTGTGTGTGTGTGTGTGTCTGTGTGTGTGTGTGTAGTCCTATGAAAAGTCCTGGTACAATTTTAAGTTTTAATAGTTTCAGTATCATTTCACCAATCCTTGCAACAGCTCTGTAAGATGTACTACAGTATCTCTGTAAGATACACTACATGTATATTCATATCCATTTTTGGATGATAAATCTGAGGTTTGGGAAAGTCAAGTGGATTTTCCATGGTCATGCAACTGTTTGGTATGAGATGCAAGATTCAAACCTAAGTTTCTCTTAATTCCAGTCAGTCCTCACATTCTTTCCCAATCTAATTCCTCTATTTCAGTGGCTAAATAACTGTGCTAGAATTGCCAAAGATAGCAAATTTTATTGTACATTTTAAAATTTATTTAGTAATTTAATTTTATGATGAAACATGTTGCTACTTTGTTTAATGCAATGGGAGGAATATTAATTTGGTCCACATTATTGAAAAATATTTTTGCATTTTACATGAAAAACTAGGAAAAATCCAAATTTAAAGATTCATCATTGAATCCCATAGCTGAGACATATGGGCTACCTATATTTCTCCCTTCCTCACCCCCATTCTGGGTAAAAGCAGGTGATTTTAAAGTAAAATTGGTAAGAAAGTACTTACATAATTCTTTTCCTTATATGTCAATACTACTATATACTGAAGACTTAGAGCTACAAAATCTTGGTCTTTCTCAAGTCCTATTAGGCATTAACATTCAGATGCCATATTCTTATGACAAAGAAGAGAAAATGGCACAACCCAAATCTCTTCCAATGACAAAGATAGGAGTGGGAAATGGTAGAAACCTCACTTGTTCTCATTACTATATTGCTAAAACTGTCATCAATTATAATCATCTCACTAAAATAAGACTTTGTTGGTAACTTCTCCTTAACTCGAACTCATGCTGTTTCATCCAGTATCTATGTAAAGTGCATATGGAAATATATTGATTGTGCATATACTAGGAACATTCTCTTGATTTGTAAAAGCTGGTTCTGAGAAAGAAAATATCAAAACAATATATCACATATCATATTATGATTAAATATTAAATTGTAACATGCCATAATATGTTATAATTTAATATTTCATTATTCTATCAACTATATCTATTATTATATTACTATATAATCTTAATATGTTCTATTAGTTATGTAATTACATTATTACAATATAATTTATATATTGTTTTATATATATCAGCACATAATATCAGGATTTCTATAAGACAGTTATTCCTTAACTTTTAGGTAAAAGAGAAAACCTTTGCATTACTTTGACCTATATTTAAGAGTCAGTCATCTACACAGACGCTCTCTTTTGACTTTAATCCTTGGAAGAAAAATGTCAACATATGTTTTTCTCCATTGTTCTTACATAACTTCGGATGAGTTTGATTTGTATCAAACTAATTCAGCCATTATCTCCTTCATCCATTTAACAAATATTCACTGAGCATTTAGCATTTTTGCCATCGTGCTTTTATTATCACTGTCTTTAAGGAGCATCCAATCTAGGTGGGGGCACAAAACGTAGAGATATGAAAAGTTTTATAATATCAGAAGATAGTATATGATTAAGTGTTAAATGCCTTGTCCTGACAATAATAAGGAGCAAGAGATGATGATGGGGGGGGGGGAGTTGAATGAGAACTGAGTAAATTTGTATAAATGGAGGAGATAATAGTACCATAGATTTAGAGCTAGATGAGTTTAAAGACTGTTTAGTCTAACTCCCTCAAAATGAGACCCAGAGAAGTGACTTACCCAAGGTCACAGAGCCAGTAATTGGTAGAACCAGAATGGGTAATGCATTTCAAAGAGGTGAAAAGGAATTAGCAAAGACAGAGAAGCAGGATTGTTCATGATATGTTGGGAAGAGGGGACAGTGAACAAAATAATCATATGTGTGGAGCATAAGGCTGATGCTGGGAAGTAGTGAGAGATAAATTTGCAAAAGTAGGTTAGAGTTGGCCTGGAGTGATGCTTCCATGCTAACCTAAGGAGGGTTGTCTTTATCTTGTAATTAATATGGAACTAATAGCTGAAGGTTTGGGAGCAGAAGGAAGACAGGATAAAAGCAGTGTTTTTATGAAACTAATCTGACAATGGTTTTCTGAATGGATTAGAGGGGAGAAGTATTAGAACAGGTGGCCACTTAGTTATCTATTGTAATTATTCAATGGTGAGGTGAAAGTAAAAGGAAGGATGGATTTGAGAGGTATTCCAAAGGAAGAAATGATGGTCTTTGATGACCGATTGGCTATTGTGTCAGGGTGGAGGACATAGAGAATAGAAGGAGTAAAGTCAGACTTGACATTGAATGATTAGGAGAATTCAGGTACCACTGGTCAAAATGGGGAAATTAGAAAAGGAAAATTGTTGGGGGAGGCAGGATTATAAATTAGTTTTAAGTGAGGTAAAGAAAATGGCCAATACCAGATTTGTGGCTAAAATTTGGGAGAGAGAGCAGAAAAACCTCAAATGTGGAAGTTATTCAGTCATTCAACAAATATTTTTCCAGAGCTACTGGCACATAGTTGAAGATGTTGGAGTGAATGCTGAGAGAGAGAGAGAGAGAGAGAGAGAGAGAGAGAGAGAGAGAGAGAGAGAGAGAGAGAGAGAGAGAGAGAGAGAGAGAGAGAGAGAGAGAAAGAGAGAGGGGGGGAAAGACAGGGGCCTGAGAGTAATTTTCCCTTGTGACAAAGGCCCCCTGGTATTAAGAAGGAAGAGCCAGTCTCAGAGAGGAGTAGCAGGTGCTGCTTGTACCTTGGTCTTTACTGACTTAACTTATTTTGTTTTTGTTTTTATTTCTTCTTAGATTCTTAGGACTTACTACTCAGTTACGAGAAAATGCATGTAAAAGTTTACATGCTCCTGTAAGAGATATGATTTGTATAACCTATACTGATTGTTTATTGTCTCAGGGAAAGGGGAGGGAAGGGAAGGATAGAATTTGGAATTCAAAATTTTTAAATTTTAATTGGTATTCACAACTTTTTAAAAATATTAAAAAGTGTTTTAACATAGTTGGAGGAAATAAAATATATTAAAAATGAAAAAAGATATATGATTATATGGAGTCACTTCAGTAATTTTCTTACCTTTGCCTTGAACCCAGAGTTGCTATGCTTTTTTGTATCAATTTTACATCAATCTGTTAGTTGTCTTGAATACAGTATGTCACAGGGCAAAATTTGACCACTGTCCTTTTTGATTTAGGTCTTGCAATTGTCCATTTTTCCCGAATTCTTTAAAACTTTAAACAAATGTTTAAGAACATTTATTCTGTGGCTCCCCCCCACCACCACCATTCAAGCCCACATAATTGTTCATATGTGCTATTCCAAAAGTCCTCTAATTGTTCTCTCTGCCTTACCTCTCCCTGTTCCTCCATATAGCAGCCAAAGTGATTTTCCTAAAGTGGAGATAAGACCATGTTACCTCTCTCCCCTACTCAATAAACTCCAGGATCAACTATTAACTTGTCTGTTTTACATTTAAAGCTCTTCACAACCTGGTCCCTTCCTATCTTTCCAGTATTCAAAACCTATTACTCACTTTCAAGCCCCCTACAGTTCAGCCATACTGGTCACTTACTTTCTTTTCTTTCTTTCTTTTTTTTTTTTTTTTTTTGGAGGGCAATTGGGGTTAAGTAACTTGCCCAAGGTCACACGGCTAGGTTTTTTTTGTTTGTGTGTGCATTAGGTGTCTGAGGTCGTATCTGAACTCAGGTCCATCTGACTCCAGGGCCGACGCTCTACTCCCTGCGCCACCTAGACGCCCCGGTCACTTACTTTCTTTTCCTCACACAAGATACTGTGTTTCCAGTCTGAGTCTGGGTTCTTTCGAATGTCTCCCCTGCTTACCCTCCTTATTTCTGCCCCTTAGAATTACTGGATCTCTTCAAGCCTCAGCACAAGGCTCCTATCCTTCAGGAGACCTTTCCTACAGCTGTTTGCTGCTAATGTCTTCCTCTCTAAAGTTATCTTCCTTCTATAGTGTATGTATCATGTTGAATCTATAATTGTTTATGTTCATGCTGTTCTTCCCTTTAAAAGTTAAACATCCTGAAGGCAAAGGACTGTTTTAACTTTTCACCCCTTTATATTCCCAGCATTTAGCACAGTACCTGGAACATAATGAAAGCTGACTGATTGATAATGGACACATTATATGTAAACAATATTGAATGCATCATTTAATAGTTCAGGAGAATTTATGCATCTATATGTACATATATACATGTATGTACATATATATATGTGTAGGCATACATTCTTGACAACTATTGGTTTGATAGATTTAACTGGTTTAATAATAGAATTATTAAAAATCATTCCATGTATTAATCCATTGTTGGAGACATTATGAGCAGAATATAGTTTTCTTTGCTCCCCCCAAATTTCTATTTTGCTGAAAAGTGAATTTAATTCTCATTAAATGAAATCAATATTTAGGGTGATTCTATATAAGAATTAAGAATTTTTTTTAATTGGTATTCATTCATAGGGACAGATTTCAAGAAGAACCATTTTGCGTAGGAATGAAGATGGTTGATCCAATGGTGGTGATGTTCTGGGCTTTCAGTGAGTTGTAGTACCTAAAGTTGCTCCTGAGGCATGCTTATGCTGACATATATATGTCTACCATGCAGATATTATATTTATGAAATTATTGATTGAATTACAGAGTTTCTCTGGTGGGTCTTGTATAGTGATCAAATATACAGCAGCAGCAACTACCAGATACAATCAGGTAACTTAGGTGTGTGAGTAGATAAGAAATAATCAAACTAGTTTGGCAATACTAATGCAATTGAATCTTCTACTTTTAGGGGGAAAATGTAAAATCTGTGGATTCCCATTAATGACGAAATTGAATATGATTAAAGGATGACATTGAATGATGAAATCGGGGTAACTTAATGGCTATCACATCACTGATCATTTCCTATATTTTACTTTTAAAACATTTGGACTGTTGCATAGGAAAAGCATACCTTACAGTTATTTTTGGAAAAAGAATGAGAAAACGAGCGGAGCCAAGATGGCGGAGTAGAAACAACACGTCCAAGCCACTCTCCCCCCAGATCACCTCCAAACTATGTAAAAAGGGACTCTGAACAACTTCTGGAGCCCCAGCACCCACAGAACGACACAGAGAAGTTAACCTCCCGCTGAGGACAGCCCAGAAGCCCTGAAGGAAGGACCAGCGCAGTGGTCTGGGAGCCGGCAGCACAGTGTGCAGATCGTGGAGAGCTGGGGCCCAGGTCCACCTGAGCCACAGTTTTAGCCCCAGGGCGGCTGGGCCAGCAGCCATCTGGAGGGACCCCAGGACACCAGCAGCTGTGGCAATTCCAGAATTATCAACACAGACATGCCTAGGACAAAGTGAGAGGCTAGTACCCTATGGACTTTGGGACCAGTATTTGGGGAACGCGTCGGCTTCCTCCCTTGGGGGCCAGAAGCCACTGAGGAGACACACCATTTTGTAGTTTTCAGAGGCAGCTCCAGCTCCCGGCCTGTGAACTCTAGGGAGATCCAGCGATCAGTCTTGGGGGGTAATCGCTCTTGCTTTAACCTCCCTGGATCTGGATTGTGGTCTGGGGTGGAGGTCATGGGATGGGTATCCAGCTTGCCAAAAATGGAAGTTGTCCCCCCACACATTCAGGATGGAAGCTCCCCTGTCTGGTGGCAGAGTCCAAAAGTCAAGTAATTAAGTGGCAACATGTCAAGGCAAAGGAAAAAAATAAACAGAAAAATGCAACATTAGACTCCTACTTTGGGGGCAAGGAGGGCTGAAGCATGGAACAGGAAGAGGACTGTGAGGTCAGAAATCCTGCTCCAAAAGACCCAAAGGAAAATATGAGCGGGTTACAGGCCATAGAGGACCTTAAGAAGGACTTTAAAAATCAAATAAGAGAAGTGGAGGAAAAATTGGAAAGAGAAATGAGGATGCAGGAAAAGTATGAAATGAGGGTCAACAGCCTGACTGAGGAAAACAACACCTTAAAAAATAGGCTAACTCAAATGGCAAAGGAGGCCCAAAAGGGCAATGAGGAGAAGAATGCCTTAAAAAGCCAAATTTGCCAGATGGAAAAATAATCTCAAAAGCTCACTGAGGAAATTCATTCCTTCAGAGTTAGATTGGAGCAAATGGAAGCTAGTGACTTTATGAGAAATCAAGATGCTGTTAAGCAGATCCAAACAAATGAGAGACTAGAAGGCAATGTGAAATATCTCATGGGAAAAACCACTGACCTGGAAAGTAGATCCAGGAGAGACAATTTAAAAATTATTGAACTACCTGAAAGCCATGATCAAAGAAAGAACCTAGAAATCACCCTTCAAGGAATTCTCAAGGAAAATTGTCCTTACGTAAAATAGACCCAGAGGGCAAAATAGAGGTTGAAAGAATCCACAGATCACCTCCTGAAAAAGATCCCAAAAAGAAAACTCCCAGGAATATTATAGCCAGGTTCCAGAATCCCCAGATCAAGGAGAAAATACTACAAGCAGCCAGGAAGAAACAATTTCAATATTGTGGAAACACAATCAGGATAGCCCAGGACCTGGCAGCTTCTACACTGAGGGATCGAAGGGCATGGAATATGATATTCCAGAGGGCAAAAGAACTGGGAATGAACCCAAGGGTCACCTACCCAGCAAAACTGAGTATTTTGTTTCAGGGGAAAATATGGTCATTCAGTGGAATAGAGGACTTTCAAGCATTCTTGAGGAAAAAACCAGAATTGAATAGAAAATTTGACATCCAGACACAAGAAGCAAGAGATGCCTGAGAAGGTAATCAGGGAAAAGAAATCAAAAGGAACTTATCAAAGTTGACCTTTTACATTCCTACATGGAAAAACAATAATTGTGACTGATGAAGCCTCTCTCATTATGAAAATAATGGAAGAAGGGTGTATGGTCATTTGAATACATATGTGAATGTGTGTATAGATGTTTTCAGTTATACATGGATAGAGGGCATAGGCTGAATTTGTTGGGAAGGGATGATACTTAAGGGGTGAAATTATGAGGTGAGAGAGGAAAGTGGGAAGAGGAGATGGGGAGAGACAGGGTAGGGTAAACTATCTCATGTAGAAGAAGCAAGGGGAAGTGGCTGCAGGGGAGGGGAAGAATAGGAAGGCAAAAAGGCAAAACCATATTCTGATTGAATTTGGCTCAGGGAGAGAATGACATACATACTAAATGGGATATCTCAACCTGCAGCAGAATAGGGGGAAGGGGGATGAGAGGAGGGATGATGGATGGGAGGGCATTCTTAGGGGGAGGGGAGGTTGGAAGTACGCACTATAGAAGAGGGACAGGATCAAGTAGGGAATGGACCAGGTGGGGGTGGGAGGGAATTATAAGCAGCCTTGTACAATATATCTACTATGGTAATGTTTTGCATAGCTAGACATGGACAACATATACTGAATTACTTATCTTCCCAGAGGGAATAGGTGACAAGGGAGGAAGGGAATGGATCTGAAATTCAAGGTCTTAAAATTAAATGTTTCAAATATATATAAATACTGTTATAAATACTCTTTTGCATGTAATTGGGGGATAAGATATGCAGGCATTGGGGCACAGAGATTCACCTTCCTCTAATGGAAAAGTCGATGGGGGTATGGGAGAAGGTATGGGAGAGAGCAGATTGGAGGAAGCGATATCTTGTGGGACTGCTATTCTGGGATGGTGGGTAGGGGAAAAACGGGGGGAAAATGTAACTCAAAATCTGGCAGAAATGAATGATGTAAAACAGAAGTTAATAAAGCATTTTTTTAATATAAAGAAAAAGAATGAGAAAACGAATGAAGTTACTTAAAACATTATATTAAGAAATCTATTGTTTGTTTCCTTAATATGTTGGATTTAATGTTATAGGAGTATGACATCCAAATGGACTCCATTGTGAAATACAGGGGTTGGTATGAAAAATTCTTCCATTCTATTAACTGAACATTTTGTGATTCATCTTTTTACCATCTTTCCTCTGATATTTAAAACCTTTCTAGCCTATCTTTCCCTCCCTATTGCTCCCCTGTATACTCTCTTTTACTCAGCCAAATTGGCTATCTTGTTGTTCTTCACATAATTTCTGGCTATAGCCTATTTCTTTGCCTTTGCCTGGAATAATACATTGCTTCTTCATGTCTCTTAAAATCTCCAACTTCATTCAAACCTCAGGTCAAGCATGACCACCTACATGAAGTTTTTTTTTCCTTATCCCTCCAGATGCTAGTGCCTTTCTCTTAACCCTAAAATTTTCTTGTATTTATTTTGTATATATTTATATTATACCAGATATGATGTAAGGGATAGAGAACTAACCTTAGAGCCAAGTTACTTAACCTCTTAGTCTTCTAAAGCAACTCATTAAAACTGTAAATTACAGAGAAAGTAGTTACTAGCATTGGTGTTCCCTATGCTACTGAAATAATAGGTCTAATCTCCTTTTTTTTGGAGAGCAATTGGGGTTAAGTGACTTGCCCAAGGTCACACAGCTAGTTAGTTTTTGTGTTAAGTGGCTGAGGCTGGATTTGAACTTGTGTCCTTCTGACTCCAGGGCTGGTGCTCTATTCACTGTGCCACCTAGCCACTCCAAGCCAATCTCAATCCTAATCTTTTGTGTTTATGTGTTGTTTTCCCCAGCAGAATGCAAGTTTCTTGAGGTCAGTGACTATATCCTGCTTGATATTTGTATACCTAGCAACTAGCACAGAGCTCAGCATATAGTAGGCAGTAAATGTGTGTTGATTGGTTGATTCTATTCCTATCTTGCCCTCACATCATGGGCAGGTTAAAATATGTCTAATATAAATGATCATTTAGAAAGCTTGGTCAATCATACCAACCTTCTTTGCACTGTCAGGATCCTAACTTTTAAAATCAAAAGTTTTATTCACATCAAAACTGAAATATTTCATTTCCCAGTTCCTTCTGGGTATGACATCTTGGAGGAAGGTCAAAGCATTGTTATTTCATTTTTTCTTCCTATTAAAAGAATAATTCACAGCTTCTTCTGCGCCACTACACAACCCTTTTGCTTTTAAATTACCTATTTATTTTAACGGTACTCCATGCTCAGAACAGGGGTATGTGACAGCTCAGCAAAGGCACTGGGGAAGATAGGAATTTAGTCTAAGTGTCCTTTTAAGTAGTCTCCACTCCAGGTCACATTTTAAAAAACCATTAAATTCAAAAGGCTTTTTGTCTATACTATGGTACACAAGAATGAAACCAACTAGTTAATGCTTGACTGACATGCATGTTTCTGCCATGGAATAAAAGGAATGCAAGGAATAAAAAAAGATTTCCCTGTAAAGTTTCTTGGGACTTCAAAAATGGGAATTTTTTTCTTACAATAAACAACTTTTCTAACACCATTTAAAATTGTGCATTTCAGAGCAGAAGATGGCTAGTGACTTATCTTCTAGAGAAAAATGACAGAAATGACTATTTGGAATTATTCCTGGAATTAGACCAGCATGAGGTCCCCTCTGCCAATCTAAGGTAAAAGTGCTGAAAGGCAAGAAATCCAAAGTGATGTATGTCCAACTGACTATGTTGACAGTCTCTGGTCTAGCAAAAATTCCAAATGCCCAAAGCCAAAAGAGTCAGAGAATGTGTAAACCTAAGGATGTCATCACAGTAAACTCCAGTTCCTTTATAAGGGGTATTTAGTATATATATATATGGGGGCCAGAAATAATATCCAAACAATATCCTTCTATGTGTCCCCAGGTAATATACAAAATTTATTGATGATTGAAGGTAGAATGGTAAGACCTCTGTCTTGCTGCAACATCTACTTGACTATTATAATGAAAAGTAATTCAAGATTACAAAGGATTTATTTAACATATAACCCAAAGTCCCTTAAGAAATATTAATGAATTACCTGCTCCTTTTCTATTGATTAAGATTATTTATCTGTGGAAATATTGCTACTTTTAGGACAGATTTTTGTAGAGGTCATTTTTGAACAGTAAGATGATGTTTGGGCACAAACATTCATATTAAAATGTGCTATAAAATTCTTCAAATGGATCTTCATGGCAGCAGAAAATACATTGAAACATGAGGTATAGTCTTGTCTGCCTATGACTGCTTGAGGTTACATAAATTATGCATATCCTCTGGTCTTTAGATAAGTCTGATCTTTCAAAGATTAATTAATATGTAATAACTTTCACTAATTGTCTTTGAGGTTTAAAAAAATTTATGTTGTTTACAACAATGCTGTAAAAAAAAGACTACATAATAATAGGCAGTGACTATTTAGTGAACTAAAATAGCAGATTAATTCAAATGAGACAAAGGTATTATTGCATATTTACATAATATCAATTATTTGACTTGCTAATTTAGGAAGGGAAAGAACTATAGCTTCAATGCATATTGATTTTTGAGACTTTGAAGTTTTTTTATTATAAGACTACTAAATACAGTGCCTAACCCAGTACCTTACACACAATAGGTGTTTAGTAAATATTTGGTTTGTGAGTGATAAAATGAATGTACTTCAGTTATAGACTTTTATATAAGAAAGAATTCAGAGTAAATAAAACTGTGTAGCACACAAACTAATTAAAGTCATTTCCTCTAGGTTTCTGAATCTCCATTTAATAACTAAGTCAAAGGTAAAAGGGTGTTTCTTGGTCTCTGGACTTATATTCATTTTAAGCATTCTTAACTGGAAAGGAGCACTATGTAGGAGAAAACACTGAATTAGCAATGGCAGATCTGACTCTATTCAATGATTTTGCCATACTTGACTGAAGTAACTTTAAATTAGCCTCTCAGTTTCCTTATCCTCATCCTTAAAAAGAGAGATTTAGACTACTAATTCCTCAGGTCCCTCCAAAATTTAACTTTCTATGTTTTTCTATGTTTTCAAAATGTTTTTGTTTCCTTTATGACACTCAATTATACAAATGATCAAAATATAATGGAAATAACTATTTTAAACTATTTTTAACACTGTTATCAGAACACTTGAAGCTACATTGTATATTAGAAACTCTCCCCCCTGAAAAAAAAATAGGGTTTGGAGTCAGGGAATCTGGCTTGCTTCCGGGATCTCCAGCTACCTAGTATTTGTATGATCTTGGGCAATTCATGACCTCTTTGGGACTGTTTCCTCATCTATAAAATGAGGAGGTGGGAATGGATGATGGCTAATGTGCCTTTGAATTCTAACTTTATACAACCCTCAGAGTCCTAATTTCATTTTACTAAGCACAGGCTAAGTAACACCTATGTTCAAATCAAATCCTTGTGTTAGGCCTTGGAGAAGACAGAAAACTAAGCAGGACATGATCCCTCTCTCCATAGAACATATAACCTAAATCTAGTATGACAATAAGACACATAAATAAATGACATAAATGAAAAGTAGAATGACAAATATGAAGAATAAATAATAATAATACTCTTAGCACTAAAATAAAACATAACCCCATTATAACATTGATTCGAATATGAGCATATGTCTGAATTGGGGTTTTCTTAGCAGAGATACTGGAGTGGCTTGCCATTTCCTTTCCCATTGATAGGTCTAGGTATGTTCTCCTAAACATAACAATGACCTAAGAAAAAGCCTATAAGAAAAAATAGCAAATAGATAAATAAATATGACTAGTTCTTTCCCCATGGTATAGTGCACAGGACTTAGGATTCCTATGTTGGCTATCCCTGTTTGATGACCTTACAGATCTCACTTCATGTATTATCCCAACTTTTGCTCCTAAATCTTATGTCCATTGTCATGGAGCAGTATTCCTTGATTAAAGACTCCTGATAGCTCTGATTGACCTGGATTCTATTATTTCCATTATATTTTGATCATTTATATAACTGAGGTATTAGCTATTTATCCAGAGTGGATGGAGTCCGCCACAATGGGATTTGCTGCTTTGTACAATGTGACAAGAAAACCAGGAAGTCAGGTCTGTAAATCATGGTTTGAAGCTTCGGACTCAACCCATGGAAGCAAAATAAGCTGGGTTATCTGGTGAGTCTGATCAATGCAGCCTTGACTAGGCGGTGCAGAGGATGGATGCGAAGAACCTGGAGTTCACAGCCCCACTCAGATGCTATCTGTGTGAGACTGGAAAATCACTTACTTAACTTCTCTGTGCCTCAGTTTCCTCATCTGCAAAATGGGATAATACTAGCACCTACTTCACAGAGTTGTTGTGAGGATCAAATGAATTTATAACTTTAAAAGTGCCTTGCAAATCTTTAAGCACTACATAAATGCTATCTATTATTTTTGTTATTATTTTCTCAGTGGTCTAGGTACCTGCTAAATTCTCCATTTAATTTTGACTATATAGATATACCAGCTTCTGTATCTATAAAGGGATTTTATGTAAAATCCCTCACATGTTAATTAATTTTATTTTTAGCAGTATAACTCAATAGCTGAGAAGATATTTAGGTTTCAGGACATAATCTTGTTATCTTTTCCAGAGAGTTTGGCAACTAATACAAACCATAAGACTACTAATAGAAATATTTATATTGGTTTTCAAAGCATTTTTACATATATGATCTCATTTATGATTCACAACAACCCTATAAGGTAAATAGAGCAAGGAATATCATCACTTTACAGATAAGCAACTGAGTCCCAAAAACTAGCAACAAGAATTTATTAAATTGTATTGATTGTAGATCCTGTTGTCTAGAAAGAGATTGCTTTTTAATGAAATTGTCTTTTTTAAAATACAACCTACTCATTTGTTTGGGGGTATCTGTATATTTGTCTGCCTGTCCATTGATACATATACATACATATATATATATACATATATACATACACACAGATATATACACAGACACATATATAAATACATATGTGCATATATAAATGCAGAGGGAGAGAGCAGGATGGAGGGATGGATGGATGGATGGATGGATGGATGGATAGATGGATGTGTATGGATGGATGTGTGTATGTGGAAAAGGGCTTCATGGAGACCCTGACATTCCTATCCAAAGTATGAATGATTAACTTCTTCATCTGTTAAATGAAGGGGTTGGACCACATGGTCTCTAAGGGCCCCTTCAACTCTAAAAAGTCAATAATTCTATGTTATGAAGCTCAATGCCAAGGTATCCATCAATCTATTATTCCTTCTGTGAAAGATACATTAATTTCACATAACTGATGATCAGTAATTAGATTATATTTCCAAATAATTTTATAATTTAATTTACAATTGTGCAAATAATCTTATTCTGATTATATAGATATTATATCATTCTTCTTCCTCCTCCCTGTTATGATGCTACCATATTAGGGATACCAATGTAGAAAACATTTTAATTTATTAAACTTTAAAATTGAAAGTAAAATGTTTTTGCTTTAGAGAGCATACAATTCAATTCATTGAATTCAGTTCTATGAAGTTTAGATTCAGTGAAAGGGCTGCACTTGAGGACCTAGAGGGCCACATGTGACCTTGAAGCTGCAGGTAACATAGCAGGAGGGCATTACTTTTCAACTCACAGTGCATGTGATAGATGTAGTACAACCGGCTTTTTGAAGTCTTTTCCAGACTTTTTATCTCACCCAATACCTTCATTTTATAGATGAGCAAACAGAGAGTATGGGAAATTTAGTGACTAACTTAAGATCACAGAAGTGGTAAGAGACAAAGCCAGGATTTGAACCAGTTCTCACTCCAAATCAAGGGCTTGTTCCATTATGCCACACTGAAACATTATCCTATTTTAATAATCACTATAAGCCAAAATAAAGAGTAAGTTAAGGTGGTGGCTAGGTAGTGCAGTGGATAGAGCACCGGCCCTGGAGTCAGGAGGACCTGAGTTTAAATCCAGCCTCAGACACTTAACACACAAAACCTAGCTGTGTGACCTTGGGCAAGTCACTTAACCCAAATTGCCCTCCAAAAAGCAAAAAGAGAGAGAGAGAGAGAGAGAGAGAGAGAGAGAGAGAGAGAGAGAGAGAGAGAGAGAGAGAGAGAAAGTTAAAAGAGTAAAGTAGGATCTATGTAGATCAGCATAGGTAAAATTGAGAAAAATGAGAGCATGGCTGAAAGCTTTTGCCTTAGAAAGGATGCCAAGGTTCAGGACCTCTGGATCTTTATTTTGAGATCATTTCGTCTCCTAATTGTTCATGGACTTGCTTGTGGGATGGTTCCCTTTCTTATTTTATATGGGGCGGGGCTATTTCAGGCGTGTGTCATGCTATGCCATAGCCCAAAGCCATTCCACCTCATGAGATACAGCCATTTCTTTTACTTGGTTAGGAGCAATGGTAGGGGAAGGCAGATGTCTCCCAAATGAAGATTTGCTTTCCTATCAAACACAGCAAAACTCTTAAATTGCAATGTTGGAATTTTTTTTAATAAAAGCATTTATAAAAATACTAAAGGGAGCTTCTTGAAAAGAGTGTTCACTTGTAGGTGTTAGTCAAAAATCTTCCATGACTTAAATTAATCTACTGGCTGCCTTTTAGGCCTTAATCAAGCATTCTAATATAGTACAGTTTATCGACCTTTTTAAATAAAACTAAAACAAACTTGTAATCTCAGTAAACTGACCAGGAAGCCACAGTAGCCTCTGGGTTGTAGCTAATGTTGATGTTGTTAAGAGAACTCCCTTTATCTTCTTGTCAGAATCCAAAGAGAACTGCATTTACATATAATAAGTGCTTCATTTAAACCCTCTGAACTGTGTTGAGGGATATCTCCAGTCCATCCACCACTGGGGGCAGAGACTAGTAGTCCCATTACTTAATTAAATGGAAGGATAGTGAGAGGGCAAAGAAAAGATCTCCTTATTCTAGATTTTCAAAATCCAGTTCTAGTGCCAAGCTAATCAACTTGGCAATGGAAGGGTGTGTTACCTTTTCAAATAAAACATTATTCTTCAGTGAACAGATTATAATAGTTTTCTACTTGCTTTATACTTTAAATTCATGTTGATGAGAAATTCTGGTTATCAAATGGAAGAAATTCTCTTAGAGTTAGCTACATTATAAAGTTTGTTGGGCAGTCATAGACTCTTTAGGCCAATGGATTTAGTCTAGTTAATTTCTGTTAACTAAATTACTAATTGGTATTCTAGTGATCTAGACTAATTATTGCACTTAATTTAATCAGAGTGACTATTCTGTTTAGAGAAAGATCTATTCAGTTTGCAAAACATTTTAAAATCACCTATATTTTTACTTTCTTGCTGAGAAATGCGCAAAATTTATTTGTACAAAGAAATGAATTTTCATATTACACTTTCTACAGCTGTGGGGTTTAGAGTTGGCTTCATATCATTAAAATGCATGAATGAATTAGTATATTTATTTGCATGTATGATATATCTGTATTTCAAAGCAAAAATTTCAAAGGGCCACCAAATATATGTATGTAAAATTTGTATTTGCCTCCTAGTAATGTTCATTCACTACGCAGATCAGTGTTTATAAGGAAAAAATGAACAGTAGCATCACCTCATTTCCATAGGCATATCTGCATGCAGCTTATTTATGCAAATTTCACAAGTGTATATGACATAGACATTTTAAAATCTGACATTAAGTAGCTAAGATCAAATTCTGCCCACAGGTGGGCTAATGAAGTGATAATAAGCAATATTTTCCTATAGCAGCATTTTTTGGAGGGAGGCACATGGTTAACCATTTTTGAGAGTTATGTTACACACATTTAATTTCATAATATATATCAACTTATAGTCAATAATTAGTATAAAAATGAGTTAGAAATGGTGCCAGAGGTCACATTTCAGTGGAAATACCATTTTGGACACTTGAAAAAAAAGTAACTTCTTTATTTACATCTAAGATAGTTTGCATTTTCACTTCTGCTTTTTCAGGTTGCAGCTTTATTTTTCATTTTTTGAAAATAGGTTTTAATCATGATTTAAACATGTGAGTATCGGGCCCCACTTTGATATGTATGTCTGAAACCCAGAGAAGTTAATGGGGGTTATGAATGCCTACTGAGGGGAGAATACACCCATAACCTCCAAAACAAATTTAGAACAATTTAAAATGCCCTGGAGTAATAAAGAGCTAGTTTAAGGGGTCAATGAGAGGGTAAATATATGTTTTAAAGATTATTTTTGTGAAAACTCTTGTGGCTCACAGGCCCAAGGGAGGAACAGATGGGTGTGAACAGAGAAAAGGATAAAATAACAATTATGCCCAGGGTAAAAGTGTAAATTACAGTGTTCCTTGGCAGAGATCATATGCACCGCAACATTTTTTATGATTGTTATTTATATTTCCAAAGTGCTGTATAACCACTGTTTATCCCTCAGAATGTCCTTGCCAAGTGCATTTTTCCCACCAAGCAGTTTAGACTGACAGCAACCAGAAGAGAAATTAATCATTCACTTTCTAGTGTCTAATATTTTAGGAGATCAACTAGGCTACTTTCAGTATGCCCTTGTGCAAATGAGGAAACTGAGCAAGCTAACAGGTTAAGAACTTTTCAAAAGTCCCCGAGTGGCAGAGCACAGATTAAATTTCACAGGGTATCAATCTGTTGTACAGACTATTGATCCATGGCATTGTGTTGTGGATGCCATGCACACTATGCCCCTCAGCATCATCCTACTTTGCTTCCTCTCTTTAGAGTAGTCAGTGCCATTACCTACATTTTTTGGACCTATTTAAGGTCAGATCTCAAGATGGCAGAAGGGAGGTTTAGACATGTATTGAATAATGTGTGGATATGCAGATAATACTTGGGGAAATGGTCCGGATTCCCAGGAAGGGATCTATGGGAGTGGGGTAGATTGAAGAAATAGGATGAAGGCAATGAAAGGAGGTAAGGATAAGAGAAGAAGGGAGCTAAGCACATAGTTGGTGAGTCATAGGTCTCCTACGTTCTGGCCATAGTTTCTTTATATTGTGGTCATTTCTTCCTTGGCCTATTTACACCTATCTGATATATGTACAATATATAGAAAATGTTTAAATTTCTGTCACACAGAAGAAAAAAATTGAGACATAATAGATGACATGATTTTGTTGAGGGAATTTACATACAACTAAATTTGGGAGGAATAGAATTTAAACTTAAGCCATAAGAGGCAGACTTGTTTAATACATCCTTGCAAATCTCCAGACACACCAGGATTTGTCCATTTAAAAAAACAACAACAATTTATTTTAACAAAGCTCAGCTCCAACAAGGGTCTTTCTTTATTATTGTGAATCCTGCTACAGATGATAATTGATCTAAAAGTGGAAAGATAATTCCTTGGAAGTTGAAAAAGTCTCAGAACCTATTTAAAATAAGAGGGGAAAATTAAACACAAAAATGATAAAATTTGGGACAGACAATGCAATGTTTTTGTTCATTTATTATGTTAGGAATGAAAATAAACTGTTTTGAAGTGATATTGGCTATTCAGGGAAATGATAGTAAAGTGCATATTTTCTTTTCAACTCAATGAATTTGTATTCTTGCTTCCTGCTTGTCTTGACTAGAATAAATCTCAAAGCACACAGATCTTTGATCTATATCAGAAATCCATTTTAAATATTAACCCAATTGACTCTAACTCAAAGATGCCCATAATGGACCTTCTTGATGTCCTCTTTCAGGATATGTTAAAAGTGTGTACTTTACATTAAGCCCAAACTTTTTCTGCTTATATTAGCTTTATATAAAATTACATTGTGGTTTTGATGGACCCACAAATGAAGTTGAATTTGTTGAGGTCACTCAACTCTGCAGTTCATCTTCCAAAACAGGAGAAGATGGAAACTAAAGAAGGTAAGTGGTGAATTAACCTACTGGAGAATTAAAGATTCAAGGTCAGAAAATGGCATAGAATGCGAGAATCAGGGTACTGGATGGAATTGATTAAGAATGTTTGGTTATAGAACCTATTGAAAGGAAATTAGAGGGAGTTCAGGAATAGTCACAGGATGATGTTAAATCATAATATGTAAAAGATGAAGATGTTGTGGTTTGGAGATTTATTGGAGATATTTAATATCTGAACCCTTAAGTTTTTTTTACTTGTACATTCCTAACAGGAAGTGTTGGACTATATATAGCAAATATTATCTAGGCCCTTCCCTAGTGATCAGAAGAGCAACCCAGAATTTATAAAGGGATAAGGGACAAGAGTAGCAACTGATCCTTTAGTTCTGTTTCCATCCTCCTCATAAGTTTTACCACCTTATAATGCCATATGGAACTTTCACAAATTCTCAAAAACCATGGCCATAGGAACCACTTTTATCTTAATTAGAAATTTTGTGTATTTGTCATGCCTTGTTGGTTTTCCAGCCTTTTTTATTCAAGAAGGTTGGAGACAACATATATATCCTTATGTTTGTATGTCTACTTCAAAAAGAAACCAAGTGTTTTGAAAACTTATAAATTCTTGGGGATAATATTCTGAAATGAACTAACCTTTATGTTATCTTTTCTTATCTGAAGTCTTTATTAAATATTATCTGAATGTACCATAAATTTCATTTAAATTTTTTCATTATTGTTCTAGATTTTAATGGAGGATGTCATACTGATTATTTATATACTATCTTAAGATACACTTTTAAAATAAAATAAGATTGGGATATTTACCAAATATTTTACTGTAAAATATATTGTCAGCTATCTTTACCAATCTACCCACTAGAGCTTTAAAAACAAGAGTAACTATGTTTTGTCATTTTGAGTCACGCACTTTTTTTTCAAATTATCTACAATAAAACCTTAATTGAACTATTTCACATTTCTCTCTTTATGTCCAGATTTCAAATGGGATTATGTGTAAAATGAAGAAAATTAAAATTAAGAAACATAAAAAAGAGTTAAATACAAAACAAACATTGTTTCAGAAAGGGGGATTTTCCCAGAAAATTATATGGAAGTTCTTATTTTTTCATTAATAATGGTTCATGACTATCAATACAAATTTATAATTTAAAAATATATCCTTTTTGCTTTGCTCTTTTGGTTTCTCTCACTGTTATGCCCTTCCACCATGTCTTCAAACTGCTGAATTACCACCCATTCTCCAAGGTGCAACTCCAATGCCATCACCTCCTTCCTTGATTCCATTTTTCTATTGGATCTCACATAGGACTTCATTTTGCACTTGTCTTTGCATATACTGTTGTGTACTATAGTTATTTATGTATGTGTCCTTTCCCTTTGCTAGAATGTAAGTGTCATGAGGGCAGAGAATATGTCATATTAAAACTGTGTATTTACCCCAGTATCTAGCATAGAATTTTGCACAAAGTTAGGTACCTAATAAATATTTGCTAAACTGAGCTGGATAGAATAAATCAAAAATAGCTGTAGATTAACAACATGCCTTTTAATAGAATTCTTTCCAATTATTTTAATACCTTAGAAATTTAAAATGCTATTATTGGCACATTTAAATTTTTCCTTAGATAAGATTTTAAAGCAAGGATTCTATTAGGATATACTTATTTAGACATTTCAAGAAGAATACATACAACCAATGTGGACACTTTACTAACACCAATCACAATCCTTAGAGTTGTTTGTTTTTTTTTTTTTAAAGAATATCTGTGGCTGAAAATTCCATTACCTTAGAGCCAACATAGTGATGAACCTCCACAAACTTAGCCAGGCTTATTGTGAGGAGACAAATAGAGTCTGTCAATGGGCCTATATTCTGGCCTGGTGTAACTAGAACCTGTCAGTATCTATGTTCTACCAATCTGACCTTTCAGAATCCAAGGTCACTTCCATGCCATGATGAGTCAGATTTTAGTGGAAGAAAATCTATACTGACAGGTGAAATATTTAGCCAATTAAAAGAATCTTATAGAATTTCCTACACGTCCAATTAAAATTAAACTAGTCAAATTAAAATATAATTTTTGTCCAAATACATAACTTTTTAATTAAAATATTTTGGCCTGCTAATATCTATAAAATAAAATAGTGTATAATTTTTAAAACATTGTTCAAAATAAATACCACTTAGCAAAGTTAAACAAATTCTTTTTATACATAACACAACATGGTCTTCTTTACCTGAAAATTTACTCCATCTCATTTGAATTTAAGAATACATGGGTATATTACTTTGCTACTTGTGTAAATTTATGGCCTCATCGATGTGAGTTCTTCCAACACCAGTTCATGATGCAAACAATATGTGCCTTCTCATTCTGTGGGATTCCTATCTGTATCTTTCCACAAATCTCATCTGATCTAGTCACCTCCCTATTCAATAAACTCCAATGTTTCTATTACCTCCAGGAGCAAATACAAAATGGTTTTTTTTGCTTTCAAAGTTCTTCAAAACTTAGCCCCCTCCTACCATTTCTACCAGTCTTTTTACACCTTCTTCCCCACCATATACTCTTCCATCTAGTGACATTGGCCCCTGGCTGTTCCATGAACAAGACACTTTGTCTCCCAACGCCAGTCATTTTTTTTTTTCTGGCTCTCATCCCAGCAACATGCTGCCTCTTCTGCTCTTCTGACTTTCCAGGATCCTTAAGACCCAGCTAAAATCTCACCTTCTACAGGAAACCTTCTCAAAGACCTCTTTATTCCAGTGCTCTCCCTCTTGGAATTATTTTCTATTTTTCCTGTATATAATTTGCTTTTTCCATATTTGTTTTCATGCTACTTCCTCCATTAGATTGTAAGCTTAACACAGTGCCTGGCACATAGTAGGTGCTTAATAAATATTTATTGAATGAATGAAAATCCTCTAAAGAGGACCTGTCTACCACACTGGTGATCTTTCCCTAGTTTCAAAATTATTTCATAGTAGTTAAGTACTTGAACAATTTTCAGACTTATTACATGACTTGTGACACACCTCCCTTTCTGGCTATATGGGCATATGCATGCATGCATGCATGCATGCATGTATATAATGCATATGTGTGTGCATACATACATACATATATGCACATATGTATATATGTGTCTTTTATGCCAATTCTAGCATGAAGATTATCAGTGATATTCTAGAACCTTCTTAGAGTGACTACAGGTTTCTCCAATGCCCTTGAGCATATGTAAGATTTTTGTTCTTCTGAGAAAGATCCATGTATCTTTAGTAACACCTAGATAAAAATCTTAACAAATTACAAATGTGATCATTGAGTTTATGAACAATCATTAAAGGTCATCATTAATTTAGCTTTTAAAGGTACTATATTCATAGAACAGCATATCAAGAGGAATCCAATGCATTTGCAGACGAATAAGGTATTCAACGTCCAAATACATTTAATTCCAATCATACCTAAACAATTCATTGATTCAGATGAACATGTATCTTCCTTTGTTCAAAAAAAAAGCATTGAATTACCAATGCTTCCCATATAAGGATTGTTGTTTTGTTCATTTCTCAGTTCTGCCTGACTCTCTCAATCTTCATTTGGAGTTTTCTTGGCAAAGATACTAAAGTAATTTGCCATTTCCTTCTCCAGTCCATTTTACAGATTAGGAAACTGGCAAACAGGATGAAGTGATTTATGAAGGGTCACACAGCTAGTGTGAGGTTCGATTTGAATTTAGGTTTTCTGAATCCAGGCCCAGCACTCTATCTACTGCGCCACCTAGCTGCCCCCACCCCACATTAGAATTCAAAGTGAAAGCAGTTCTTCCCATCTATGCACCTTTTTCAATTCCTTGAATATATTTGATGCTGTTATTAGGTTTGGATTAATTTTCAGAGCCTCTTTGGGCAGTGTCTATACAAACTGACCACACTGAATGAGAGTTTGTAGTTTCAATTTGATTGAGGCCTTCTGTATAGTCAACCCTTAGGATTGGGCTCTCAATAAATAACTGTGGAAGGATGAGGTATGGCAAAGATTCAGTAGGTCTCACCCACAAAACTGTATCTAGATAACTGTCCCAGTGGCAAGGACAAATTTACCTCTCCTTCACCTTGAAATTATGTTTTAATGAGCCATGGCTGATTGGATTCATTGAATCTTTTGATCACATCTGAAGATATCTCATAGAAAAAAATTGAAAAAAATATGCTTTGTTTTGCATACATAAAGCTTAATTCTGACAAGGAAGAGAGTAGGAAATGCCTAACATAATTATCGATCAGATGATTACTTGGGTCTGATTCTTATATTGAATAAAATTCTAACATCTATACATTTAAGGGCTGGCAGGGTTAATATCAGTCTTTAATGTATGTTAAATCTACAGAAAGTTCTAAACCTATGGAATGTGTACTTTGGTGGCAGTGTTGAGGTTGAATAATCTACTGGGTCAGTCCTCAAAGGAACCTGAGTGACCACTAATAGTTTTATGGCATTTTCCCTCAGATTCACTATGTTACCATTCTTCAAGCATTTCTAGGACACAAATGAAACATTCAGACTTTCTTAATTCTGATTTCCATATAAAATTTCTATTTATCACAAGTATCATCAGGAAAAGGACACTTTTTGAGCTAATTCTCTTATAGAGTGGAAGTCCGTGTTACATATTTTTAGAGAAAATTCTGCAATTCCTGCAGATGCTATTCTCTTATATAAAATACTGTTATAGAATAACTCGAAAATTCCAAAGGACGTTGTTGAAAATGTAATATTTTGCCAAAACCATGTATGATTTTCCTTAATTATGAGAGCCCACCTTATCCCATGTTTTACTTTTGAATACTATGAAGCCCCAAATTCAAACTTTAATAACGGAAATTAAAAATGAATATATAGAACCAATATACAGCAAGTACATTTCCCTAATTAACTATTGCAAAGTACATGACAATAAAAATAATTAATGGAAAACAACAAAAGCTTGCATCAATAAGCTACTCTGTTTCTCTTAGGACCAATATTTTTATTCTAATTAATCTTTACAGAATCCCCATGAGGTAGATGAGAGGCAAAGACCCTCTTTTTATAGATGAGGAAACCAAGGCACAGGCAGGTTAAGTGGATTGCCAAAGGCCACACAATGAGTTAGTAGTGGAGTCATGAAAAGGGCCCACGTCTCCTTTTTCCAAGGACATTGCTTTATATAAAGTATTGTTGTTATGTAGCAAACAAGAAAGATGACTACAGCATTGATATGTACAAAAATTAGACAACACATTAGGTCCTAATATTGGAAGTGAAGTATAAATTACACATGGAATAATAGTGTACATAGGAAAAAGACTTCTACTTTCAAAAATGTGGTCTTTCCCCTATCTTTCACCATTAAAATTTTTTATTTGCATTTTACTATATCTGTTATTCAACTTCAAACAAATGCAAATGTAGCTGTGGTACAAAGTAGCATTTGTGCCACCGGTACCATGAAAAACCCTCATGTGTGAATGAGTGGTTAATTAGGCTGTATTAGATTAATCCCATGTCTCCATTGGTTGTAACAAATGAAAAGATAGTGTGCATTGTCATGGGGATAGACATTTAAAGCTGAATGTAAGTTTCATATTTTTTCCATGTGGTTGGTCAGCCAGGACTTCCTTTTAATTTAATGAAAATTTGGTTTGTAAATCAGAAAACCTTTCTAATTGAAGAACATGTAAAGAAGGGATCTGTAAATTTTCTTAGAAATTTAAATTTTGTTTATTGTTTGATGCTAAAAAATCACACACCCACAACATATATATAAAAATCCATCAGATACAGCCCTAAACAATGGATTTTATAGAAAATGGATAAAAGCTTACCTTTTAGGCCTACATAGAAATTTAGGTAGAGGCATGTATAGAGATACCAGATATTTCTAATATGATAATATTGCCTAGGTGGCAAGAGAATATTTGTTATAAAAGGTCTTAAATGTCATTTCCTAATGACATTTTGAGGTAATTTTAGTCAAAAGTCATATTCCCCTTTTTAAATAATTGCATATAGATTATAGTTATTGTATAAGAAAAGGCTTGCCTTCCATTTAAACAATGTTGAGAAGTTAAATGTAAATTTCAAGTAGTGGAACCTAATTTTTAAATCAGAAAAATATTCTAGACCACATGGAAGTTTTGCTTTGTCACTATACTGTATTCCATTCTGTAGAACAAAGACTGGGTGCATAATGAGCCAATGTAAATGAAGTCAAATCAGCAAAAGCATGGTGGGGGAGGGGAAGGTGTAAAATATGTCAGTTGGTATAATGACCAGGGAGTAGAGAATTTAAATGTTTAATGCCTACACATTCAGACTCATTTTTCTGTCATCTCTTTGAATGGGTAGACTGAGGTGCTTGGGAGTCCAGAATGAAAGCATCTCCCCCTTGGACCCAAAGGATTATTAATGTTATTTACCAGAATGGATATCATCTGTACATATATTCATATACCCCTGCTTGTCTTTATTTTTTAAGCAAAGAGCCATGGTAATAATTAGAGACTAATCAGGAAATACCGAGCTTTTTTTTTTTTTTTTTAACTCTCCTGCACAGAATGCCAGCTTCCCATCGCCCAGCCATGATGGAAGCTTAGAATACAATAGGAACACAGCAACAATATGAATTGCAAATACATGTATATCTTTCTGCACAACCTTTCTTATTGACTCTTAATAAAATGAACATCTTCTAAAAAAAAATCCTCAGCTGTAAATTGCTTTACTATTGATGACGGAGCTTTGGAAAAATACTGCACATGCCTTACAATCAACTAGACAGAGTTGTGTTAAACAGAATTGTTTAGCTCCTGTCTGTAAATTATGTCCCCCTCTCTTACCCCCCCTCCAATAAAGGAATGGATCTTCTTTAATAATCTGCTGTTTAGCATGTGTTGCAACTATCCGTGTGGCCATCTAAGTATTTTACATATCCCACACATTTATGAATATAACATGCCTTTATGAGAATATGTTCATGTTTAATAATTTCCTCACACACACTGTTAGTACTAAATATAATGTTTATTTTCAAGATTGCTGGTCAAAAGATCAGCATTGCAGTGTTCCCCCTACTACATTTTCTTATATGCACTGTTCCAAAAGGTGGGTACCCCGAATGACATTTATCAAGGCATTTCACTGTCATTCCAATTTAGCTCCCTGGTAATTAGAACTAGAGGTATAAATAGCAAAGCATGTACTAAGGCTCTATGGTTTCAAGATCCTGTAAAGCTACTGAATGCTTATACTTGAAAAAGAAGCATATTGGTATTATGAAGGTGGAGCTTTGGGGAGAAAATGTACTCCAAACCAATTGCAAAGTAAGCTAAAATTCTGATTTTTGTGCTAATTGAATAATGTAGTAGAATTTATGCCTTTACAGTTGGAAAATGAAGAAAAGATATATTTGTTACTGGTGATATGGACTCAAGGGCAGCTTGTTAAAAAACAAAAACTAGTAAAGAAGAAATGAACAAAAATACTATCTCTTGTCAATATTTAAGTTTTGTTAGCCTAGCATCTAAAGGAGAAAAAAAAAACAAAACATGCTAGCCTTTTTACCTTTGAACTCTTTTGTGAAAAACCTTAATATTTCCAGCATGAAAGTGCTGAACTTAATCAGTAAATTTGACCAAGATTTATGAACTTTTTCATTCTAAATGCATTTACATATACACAAGCACATACATGTACATAAATTCACTTTATTACATCCATTTTACACGAACTGAACCGTAAGTAGTTGGAGTACTGAAAAAGCCAATCAAAATACTCTTCCTATATCCTTAAGTCCATAAACCTCTTTAAATGGTCTCTTTAAAAAAAAAAAAGCACTAAATTATGGAAATGCGGACTATATTGCAGAATATTTGCCAGTTATATCTTGATTCTTATTTGAAATTCCCACAAGAATATAGGCATGACAGTAATATAAACCATAGAAACAGGCAAAAAGTAGAACACAGGGACTTGTAAATAAATCCATGAATATCAAGAAGCACAGATGCTCAGATTATGCATTTTACCAGTCCAGTTCTGTGCTTGTAAACTATAAGACCAGACATTTGTAAGATGCAGTACTGCCAGCTCTACAGAGGGAGAAAGGAAAGGAGAGAGAGAGAGAGAGAGAGAGAGAGAGAGAGAGAGAGAGAGAGAGAGAGAGAGAGAAACGTGTGTGTATGAGAGAGAGAAATGTGTGTGTATGAGAGAGAGAGAGAGAGAGAGAGAGAGAGAGAGAGAGAGAGAGAGAGAGGAGGGGTAACACAACGCAGACACAATAACGCATAATAATGTTTTAACATTCCTACATGTCTAATAGCTTAAATATGCCATGTCTCACCCCATTTATACATTGAGGCTAATATAAGACAATTTAATATTTTATCAATAGTTCCTCTTTGAACCAAAAACATTTTTTACATGAAAGGAATCTGTGTTTCCAAGGAGAGAAAGAAAGAAAGAAAGAAAGAAAGAAAGAAAGAAAGAAAGAAAGAAAGAAAGAAAGAAAGAAAGAAAGAAAGAAAGAAAAGAGGAAGGGAGGAAGGAAGGAAGGAAGGAAGGAAGGAAGGAAGGAAGGAAGGAAGGAAGAGGAAAAGGTAAAAAAAAGAAATACCAAGAATGGTAATATTTTCAAGACACAATATTTGTGAATATCCCATGTTAGCAAGGTTCATAGCAGTCACCAAACACCAGTCTTACATTATTTACATCTTAGCAACGTCAACATGTCTTATTGACTAAGGAAACATGAAGCAATATTTTTAGGTTCTCTCAGTATTAGGAATGTATTGCTTAATTCTTTTAGTGTTAAAAAAGACTCTAGACATGTATTATTATAAAATTGTTTGGACTTTCAGGAATTGTGTTCTTACGTGTGTGTTTGTTATGTATGTGTGTGTGCAAATTACAGTTTTCTTGTTTGACTGATACTATGCCTTTAACAAAGAATGACTGAATTGTCTTAACAAAGAAGATGAAGGCTGTATGTGTTGGTTACAATAGAATAACCACCTTCCAGATCTCTTAAATCCACAATATATGTAGTGTGGGTCCTGAGTGGCTTTTGTTTTCAATGTCTTTTGTAAGCTTTTAGGGTTTTTTCTGCATCAAATGTCAAGTTAATTTACAGGGCGCTATTACTGATATGTTTCCTTGGTTTGTGGTTTTCTGTGAAAGGCAGGCAGCTGAGACCAAGTCTTAGGATAGAGGGGGAGGGGCAGCAGGAGAACCCATAACACATACAGTGTGCCAGTGTCTGTAAATTGGCTGCCTGTATGACAGCGGGCCAAGGGAAACCTCTAGTATTCATTTGCATGCTGAAGACTATCTGGGATTAAACTGAACTGATTTTCATACAGGATTTAGACCTGACATTTATTGTTCGGTTCACAGACCTCTTGAAGAAAAGTTTGTTTTCCACTCATAGATGAAAAATCTTCTAAGATAAATAAGACTAGCTTAGCAGTAACAGTTAATAAATATCTTTTTTCTGTATTTCTTATGAATTTATTATTTATGATTATAAGACAGATGTTTGCCATGTAATTATTATGTTTTTGTTCCTTATCTATGCCAAAGAGAAAATATCTATCAACTCAACTACATGGCATTTATAAAAATGTGTCCATTTAATTTGGGGGATTTAATTTTGCATAAATAAAAAGTAGACAAATACTTGATTTTTAGAAAACTTAAAACAATATTTGAGCAGAAAAAAACACAGAAAGGTTCAGTTTTATATTTGTTTCATGTGTTTTTATGGGGATAGAATAGATTTTGTTTATACTGTAAGCATCAATTATATACTTTTAAAGAAAATATGAAAATTACAAATGATTTCTACACATCAACCAAAGGTAATAAATTTATAGTTAATAATAGCTCATTTTTGAATAGATGATCCATAATACTCTTCAAACATTTTAAATATTTGAGTATTAATCATTGGTGTCTATAAAATCTCATAGTACAATATTTTCAAAATATTTTAAGGAAACCAAGTATTCACCTTTTTGAGGAAATGAAACCTATTTTGATAGGGTGCCAATATAAAGGACAATGTTATATTAGAAATGCTTTACATTGCATTAAAACCCCTTTCCTTTGTGGGCCAGTATAAAGACTTAACCTTGTTACTGAAGAGGCCTACAGATCCAGACTCCCACCCTGAAATGTAGACTTCTTCATGTTTTCATAACTATGATAAATTCTCAAAATGCACTGAAAATATACTTTATATCTTCGGTAAATGCAAGACTTAAAGTATGTGTCAACAATTAAAAATATTATTGTTTAGGTCAATACCTTTGGGAAAACTTACTATAAAATCTATTACATATTTCCATTTTTAGTATATCAATGTAAGCTTCTGAAAATGTGGGACATAATCTGTTCTGATATTTGCTTTTCTCTGTTAACATTAAAATATTCATAACTCTTCTGTCTTTAAAAAGGATAATTTGTAGTATGTGGTTCTTGCATTCTTTTTATATTGCATCGATTGTAAGTGTATATATGTATGAATATGTGTGCTTTCAAATCAATTTAAGTCTATGGGTTTATAGTCAATGAAAATTCTGTAATATTAAGCTTCTCTTAGATAAAACATTAGTGGGAATTAAAAAAAGCCAGCTATCACCAGCTTGTATAAAAACCAAATTATTTACTGGGCCATTTAACAAATTCATGTGATGATCCATCTAATATTTTTGTGAAAATTATATTACATCTGCACACTCACATGTACAAACAAGCTTTTTACTGGAAACCAATAAGTAGAATTTATGGATATGAAAATATTTTTGAAACTTTGTTATGGGAACATGTTTTTGTGCTAAATGTGTGTAAGTTGCAAATGTTTGACAAATATGAATGTAAAATGTGTCTACACATGCAAAGGGAAGAGAATCAAGGCAATTATTTGAACAATTCAGGCCAACCCCCCACTTATGCATGAAATAGATAATTGAAGCAAAAGTGGTTTTTTTCCCCTTGAATTATTTGGATGATTGCTTCAATTCTTCACTTCACTTTATATGTGTATGTAGACATAGTCATTGTGTGTCTTTAAAAGTACCACATTAAAAAAAATGCAAAAGACTGAACCATTTACTACCCCAAGTCTTTAAGCTTAATATACTCTTGAAATGGTTTTGTAATCAATTGGAACTTATAAAAAGAGTGATTCTAATCTACTTTTCTAAATGATTATTTCTAAAGCAACATACAGTGATATTTAGATGTAACATACAATTATATATGCATCATGCAAGCTGGCTTTCTCAAACCTACTTTGGCATACTAATGCCACAGTATCATTCATTACTATTTCTATTAGCAGTATACTTCCACAGCAGGCCCTACTAATTGTACAAGGAGTATTCATGACTGTACATTATCACTATAGTCCTGAAGAACATTTAATTGTGAAGGTTTGACCCCAAGATGAAATCCTGAAAGTATATGATTGAGAAAAAGAAATTCTGAATCTAGTCAGGTGGGGGAGGGTCATTTGCAATCAAGCTAATTTTAAAGCCTTTATTGTTAATACACTTAAAATATGGCTGATATAATGACTTGATCTCATACAGTTATTTCATCGCTTTAGTGACTGCATATGAAGTAAGTATTAATTACTCCTCCATTTAAAATTCTGGATACAATTCACATATACTAATTTTAAACTCAAGATGTCTCTCAATCAAATTGTGGAGCTTTTTATTTCTTGAATGTAATTAGTATTGTAGAGTATTCACGACAAACATACAGAACAAGGAAAAGGATTCCTACTTGGTAATCACTGTAAATATGAAATTGTCAAGCTAGTCCTAATTAGTCACTGAAATAAAGATAATATGCAAGCCTCTAGGAGGTGCAACAGACTTAGAACAAAATTCAAATATGCCACAATCAGATTATTGTTTCAAGCAACTATGCTTAATAAAGTTGGTGGATGATGTTTGCCAAATCATTCTGTCAAGCAAGCAGTCACAGTTTAAGAGTAATTAAGCAGTTCCTACTCATTTTAAGAAGCCAAAGCATAAGAAAATCTCTATGTCTTGGTAGACTTGGAAACACATGAGACATTCATGAAAGTACAGCTTAAAAAAAATTAAGTAAAGCATACTTCTTAAAGTTCAATAGGCAGTAGATTTCTTTCAAAATGTCTTTTCAAAAATAGAGTTCTAGCAAAGTATTTGATTGTTTAAAATTTTTATTATTCAAGTTCTTACTAGTTCACACTTCTCCCTAGAGAGAGGCCAAGAAAATATTAAAAATACTATAGAAATAAAAAGGATAAGATATTTGTCACTCTCGTTTAAATTGATGTATGCTGCTGTCCTATAAACGTCACATCGGATAACCCTGAAAAATTACCATGAATCTCCATAATTACGCATATTCATGATGGTGTTTTGCATACCGCTAACAGCAGACTGCATGTGGGGTGGGAAGAGGAGTGGGGGAGGGGGCAAGAGTGATTTGACAGATTAAAATTATTACCAGTATCATGAAAATAGGCATAGCAACAGTTCCATTTTGTTAGCTTTTGAAAAACAAAAGCATATCATAAAGCCATATGATAATTATATAAATAGAACTCTTTTACCACACTGTAAAAAGTCAAAAGAAATAAGGTGATTAGGGATCTCACTGCTAGTTGTAATGATATTTTAGTTATAAGACTATGAGAGATGAAGCTAGGAACTGAAAAGGGAAAGCATTTTAGACCTTTTTTTTGAAGGGTGGGAGGCAGGAAGGAGTTTTCAATCCTAGAAAAGCATATGGTTCCCCCCATCATAGATGTGCTGAGTGCGAATTATGTATGTGTATTATTATCCACTGATAAATATGAGGCCTAGGTAATATTCAGTAAACTGTTAAAAGACTCTAAGAGATAGAAAGTTGTCTGGTGTCTGTCTCAATAGTTTTTTGTGCTGAGGCAGAGAGCAGAGTTAATCAGGGACTCTAGAAGTAATTATCGACAGAGTTTGGGTAGTACAAATGCTTGGGTAAACAGCGATTGTTCTTTCCACAAGATTGCGAATAGAAACAACAATACTGGTATTGTCCTCCACTTCTCATTAAGGGGATTCAGGGATGGAGCTCAGCACTCTGAGGCGGATGGGAAACTGACAGAAAAACTGTGCTCTGAACGTATCTCTCATGATCCCACTACAACAGGCTCTGGCTTTTGGCATCAGCAGTACCAGCTGCATTGGGAGAAGCCAAGCCTGTCATACCATCTTCACATCAAATCTTCAGTATACAAGAGCCAAAGCATAGTTAGAGCTTAATGAAGAAACAAATACAAAAGAGAAGATTAGGCCTTGTTAACACTCGCATTCATTTGTTCTTATAGAAACTGCAATGGATGGGTTGTTTTATAGAATTCATTCTTTCCCTCTAAAAGAGAAAAGTTACATTGATGATGCATTTTTTATTATAAATACTCAGGGGGAAAAAATCTTTCTGTTCCTGTATAACTCTAAACCAGTAAATTGTTTTGTCAAAAATGCCACTTGAAACAGTTACGTCTATGACAACTGTCAAAATTTGTAAATAAATACTTTTCATTTTTATATTAATAGTATTGTAGTCCTCTCCACATAAAGCATTCCTTTGCATACTTAAGTAATAACATGGTACTCTTTGGAGAAATAGTGATGTGAAACTTTATCTATTGTTATTGGATTAAAAAAAAAACAATCTGTTCTTTGAGGCTAAACATTTATATTTCATGGCTCCAAATTACTTTTATCTTCAAATTAATTACATTTGAGGAAAGGGAACTATATTTTTGAAGTTCACCATAAACTAACCAGAAAGTTTGACAGCAGAATGCTCTAGTTATTTTTTTTATTGTTGTAAGCAATCAGTCAACTGTACAAAGGTGCATTGTGTACAGCTGTAATGTAAAACCTATTTTTGTTTATGCTACATTTAGCTATCTGTCAACCACTTAATATGGAGAAGGTTCATTTTAAATGATATTATTCTAAGGGAAACAAGAGCTCTTTAATGGAATAATGTATTTACTATGCCACAGTTTGTGTATAGGACCTACACCAGGAAGATTCATAATGTATCTGTAGCTTTAAAACCTTAGATGCATGTTTAATGAGGACAGGCTACTGCTAGTAGACACTGATGCAGAAGAATATACAATACATCTGCAGGGTCTGAGACAGTGGATTTTTATAATTTCTTGTATATTTTAAATACAAATTCCTAAGAGAGGGGCTTTATTTTACATTTTTTGCCTCCCCTACATTGGAACAATGGGGAATATGAACAATTAGGATTTTTTCAGTACACAACTTCTCATCAGTCAATAAACCAGGAGGCCTAAATAATGCATATCTTATTTTTTAAAAATATTTTTTGTTGAGAAGTACATTTTTTAAAGTATAATATGGACAAAGTCTACAAAATTTACAACTATCTATTGTTACCTGAGTAAATTCAGGCTTGGTTCACCTTTATAGTCATATGATGATGACAAAGCATAAAACATACTACTGACAAATTAAGTTTTTGAGCTGTTTAAATAATGAGATGGATATTTGCACAAGGCAGGGCTCTATATCTTAAATATAGTGGATGTATTGTCTTCTAAGTTCCCATGCACATGATGCTTGGATTCACACAAGCATATTAAGATCATTATTCTTTGATATATAATTTTTATTCTAATGTCTTTGAAGGGAGAAATTGGGATTCTTTGAAAATAATACAGTGGAACTCTTTTGTGATGCTGATGGTGTCAGAAGATAGAATCATCTTAATATCTTAGACAACGTGGGTTATGCACATGTAGCTCTATGCTTTACTATACGTAATTGATGTATTTGGGCGTGAGGGGGACACACGATTGCACCCATGGTTACTTAAATCCATGTCATAGAGAATCATGAATAATGGGTCTAGTTAATAAGGAGTTCTACAGTATTCAAAAGTATACCAAATTTTCCCATTTTATCCCAAATATTTCCCAATGAAACCTCCATTTTAAAATGGCAAATCAAGTTGGGCCCTGATTGAGTGAACTGGTCTTATCTCAAATGCTTTCAACTGAAATGTTGAAACCCTATTACAACAAATGCATGCTTGTGGATGAATTATTTAAATGACATTTGGCATTTAGAAGTTCACTGTTGTGGTCACTCCGGCATCAATTCAATCACATAGCTGTTGCATAGTCTAAATTGCTAGATTTTCTTTATTTGTTAATTTTATTAGCAGGCTCCTCAGCAGTTTGTAATTAAGTATGACAGGTAGATTTACATGATGTCTCCAAATGTCAGTATTGCTCTACAATAGCATTAATATCACAATTTTTGTTAGCAAGTAAAATGAGACTACATTTTTCTTTATGTACCATAATACACTCTAAGATTTTTTTTTACTAATTACATGAGCATTAATATAGGCACATTATATCATCCTTTCTTAAAGCTATCAGATAGATTTCGGCTAACGTAATCAGTTATGTAAAAAAAAAAGAAGCAAAGCATAGCCACCCCATTTTATCACAGAGTATTCAATCTCTAAGATGCCCTAAATATGCAATTATAAAACACAAGTGAATTATTTGGATTAATTTGAAACTACAGTGTCATATGCTAATGCAGACCATGTTTAGAGGGAAATCACATGTACTAAAATTAACATTAAAATTACCCTCAAAGTTATGCCTCCAATACAATAAAAGTTACATGCAAGTATTTGATAAAATATGGATAGAAGACATGTAAATGAATGTAAATGATATTTTAAAGGAAAAGTCATTGAATCTTTGAAAGATATTAAATGTATGTTGCTAGCTAGGAAATAACCTCACTGTCTTCAGGGACTAGAGATCTAGTATAATAGTTTTTACTAGTCTTAATTTTATTTACAGGGACATTGCTTGACTTTGAAGAACAGGAACTTTACAGATGTGTAAGAAGATTTTATATGTATGATTATAATTTGTATTAAAAATTCGAAAGTTGTATTTGCAAAAGAAGAAATAAGTATATTTTCACTTTAGCTTTTATACAAAGTACCTACAATGAATTTTATATTATATATATTTCCTTTAAAAATAAGTTGATTTGTGTGCAGAATATCATATATGATAGTAAATGTAATTTATCTTTTAAAATAAATTTATGTTCAATAACAGGAACAAATAGTTTACTAAACTTGTTCATGTAGCTCCCACCAAAATAACTAGGATCCAGTCATTCAGTGAAAGAAATAAAAAATGCATGGAAGCAACCAAACTTGCTCTATCTATGCACTTAGAACTTCATGTAGGTTGCCTTATTTTAGTGAAAAGTACCTCATTGATCATGGAGCCAACTGTGTTTGATCATAGTTAGGATGCTCAGAGGTTCAGGAAAGCACAGGTCACCTTCAGCTTTGAAGTTCCTATCCATAATTTAAAAATAAGTACATAATAGACAGATAATTTAATAAACACGTAAATAAATAAAATACATGAAAGCAAAATAGGGCACCAAAAAGTGAGACAGGATTTGTTTTTTTGTTGTTTTTTAATGTAGAAGGATATGTTTTAGTCTATTCCATTCCATTCACCAATTTTTAACCACCTACTATATTACTTGTCTCATAGACTTTCTATAAGTTACAGAACAGATGCCAATCTGCATTGGTATGGGATGGTTTCCTCACCTAGAGGTCCCCCAGTACCCCAATGAAGTCACAGGTCCATTCTAAAATAATAACATGCCAGACATTTATATACAAACAACAATAATAATTACAATCTCTGCCTTTAAGATGCTTATGTTTCAGCCCATTTCTACATAAATGCAATAGTTATTGGGGTTAAGAGATTAATATTAAGCTTAGTAAATCTATTTAAAGTCTCTTATCTCATAGTTGAAAGGTGATCATTCTTTAACTGCTGAATAGGAGACCCCCTTTGAACTCGAGGCTCAGACCAAGGGACTTCCTGTTTCTGGGGTATATGATGTGTTCAGGAGGACTAACACAGTGTGAGGATTTGCTGAGGCCTTTTTGGAACTGCTCATCCACTTTTAGTGTCTACCTGTCATCTAACTCTCACCTGTGGCTCCAAGTAGCTGTAACATGTGCTGTGGCCACACCTTGGCAAACCTTCTCAGCAGACTGGCTAAACCAGGTTAAGGGTAGGTAACTAAATAGGCTTCAAACCTATCTGTGAGTTAGAAGGATGTCTACCCCATGCATGTGAAGAATTTCCATGGCACAATGGGTGGATGAGAGCAATTTGTTCCAACAGCCATGAAAGTGGCTGAAGCAGGTAGAGCGGAGTACTAAGAGTTTGGTCAGGCATCGAAGACACCAAGATCATCTACTGCATCTTGTGCCATTGATAATCATTTTGACTTTTATCCTGCCACTGGGCTTTGTTGACTCAAGAAGACAGTGTGAGCCTGCTGACTTTGTGCAACCCAGCCTCACTTATATCCAATTCATGCACAAGTCAATACATCACATGTAATGTCATTGGTTCTCTTCTAATTTCAAAGACAAACAACAACAGCTACATTCCTCCACCTCAGCCTTGGCCTTACTACTTTATTCTTATCTGCTTTCAGTCTGGTGGGAAGAAAGGCAATGACATACAGTCTAGTAGCTTTGTTAATGCCCTTTAATCTTAAGGGAAGGGATTATTTAAATGGTGGGGACACTCCCTTTTGGTTCCTAACATTGTTTCCAAAGTATTCAGGTAGATTCCTCTTAGGTGGAGTTGACTGGAGGGGAGAATTTCTCTACCTAACTTGACAATGGTTATTCAAGGTACTACCTTCCACTCTTTTCTGTACAGAATTGAAATGTTTGGTTAAAAAGAAAAGTATTCTAGCAGGTCATTAGATACTTCTGCACCATGCCAAGATGCCATAAACCTTTATAGTCCCTCTACCATCCATGGAAATCAAGTTAGTCATATATAATGCTGTTCTACTTCTCTATGGCAAATCTTCACATCTAACCCAAGCAAGGGGACCTGAGACATGTTTCTCCAAACAGTACAGTGAGTTAGTGAGTCAACAAGCATTTATTAAGCACTTACTATGTACCAGGAACTGTGCTTAGTGTTGGGAATAAAAAAAAGGCAAAACACAATCTACAGATGTGAGTGGCAATTTAATTTCTGAGGCTGGAAATCACCCCCAAATTGTATTAATTTTGCTTCTGTGAATAGATTTTAAATACCTGGATCATTCAGACTTGGTAATAAATAGCCACAGTTTTCTTTTTTTCCCCTGCTTACTTTTCCTTAGCACTCACTTCAAGAAAACAAAATGACCAGCAGGAATCTTTAAGACAAGAGATACTTAGGTATTTTTTTTTTGTCTTTGGGACCATATATACTAATGTAGGTCCTGCTAGGTATATGTCACAATGGAGCATGACTTTGTGGGAATGAATTCATATTAATATTAACAGATTCCTGTTCTGAGAAATGACCTGTTTAGAACACATTCCTTCAGGATCATGTTTTGATTCACAGAATTTACGAAAATGGTCCCACAATTTGGTCACATCGTTCATGCTTTTTATAAAAACATTTTCTTAGGCAACCAGGTCTAACACATGCGCGCCCACACACACACACACACACACACACACACACACACACAAACTCCAGATTCTCTTTTACTATTTCAAGGAGGCAGATATATTTTCAGACATGACCACATACATTTAGGTTAAATCAAATGTGCTGACTCTATGTAGGCCAACCAAAATGAATACTGCAGCTGTAGGCATTGTGGTGACCTGTTAACCTGAATTTCATTTATGGCTTCTTTTGTATTTAAACTTATATTTAGTAACCTAGATTTGTGCTGGCAATTAATTCTCATTTGAGAATTAACACCCTACTTTCTAAGAGGAAGGGGTTTATTCCTACTTCCAAATTTTTCAGGATTTGAATTTTATTACTTTAAATGTCTTTTTTTTTTTTGTGCCAGAAGAGAGTAGGTTAACATAAAGCATTGAAGAAGGAATTTGGTACCAGCAGCCCTCACTTGTAGAGATGTTGCTTTATGATGAATGCTGATATTTTTAAAAAGCTTCTTTATGGAATTCATAAAATATATACCATGTTGATATGCCAAGTATAGTCTTAGTCAATTGATATGCCAGCTATGATATGTCATAAGTACCAACATGAATATAAAAATTTTAGAAATATTTCATTGGTGAATAAAATTCACATAAATGATTCAAAATAAAAGTGATTGTTATTAGTATCTTATTTTTGGTGCAAAACTTTGCTTTCAGCTTTAATTCTAAAGAATAGAACCAACTTCAATTAAAAATAAATGTAGGATGGGATTTTTGTAGTCAGCAGATAATATCATAAGCTATAAGTTGTATCAATGGTATGTGGAAGGGTGTGAATTTTAATAAGGAGAATTTTGAATGTTCAGCTCTACAAAGGTACCTGTGAGCAGCTGATCTTGATGAGACTGACTTCGAATTAGTTAACAAAGTAGTTTTTGATGATAGCTGCCCTCTTCTCTATGCCCAATGGTGTATGTTGCAAACAGTTACATTGAACTCTTTCTTTAGTGCACTTGAGTTGTTTTTTTAGGTCACTAAGTAATAAGTTTGATTTCGTCCACTTTGTTATTTGGGAAAAGTGATTCTTTAGTTGATAAAACTATTTTATTCCTTATAAAGTTTACACTTCCTCTTTGTAGGGTGTTGTTGTTTTTTTTTTTCAAAATTGTGCCTATTATAAATACTAAAAGTGGAAAAGAATGGAGTGCTTGCATTTTTCCAATTAAACATATGTAGGGTTTTGCATCATTAATGAAATCTACCAGACTTGAATTTAAAGCTGTAATGTATGCTTCAGTGTTCTTTCTTTATAATAATAAGCTAGTACTGAAGGTGACTTTAACTTCAGTCAAGCAATACAGTATATATTTATACACATACAAATACATCTGTATATATGTATATGTGTATAGATAGAGATAGAGATATGGCATCCCCTTGTACAGAAAAAAAGGATCTTTTCAACTTTTATTAACTTGGAAAAATAATAAAACATACAATAGCTTTATTGAAGCTGACCTATGCATGTATGGTTCTACATGCAAATTCTGTGTAACAAACACATAGAGACTTTCCACATCAACCCAAGTTTACATTCTAAGAACTGACTTCTCATTGCAACTTTTCATGATTAAAAATAAAAAAGTTATTCTCTCTAACATTGCCCTTAATGACCAGGTGGTACAGTTCTTATAGCATGGGTTCTGATCCTCTTAGAACAGTACAATATTAATAACATAACACTACACACAAAAATACATTAGCCTTACTTCTTACTATACCTGCATGTCAATATACTGTATTTCTGCCCTCTGCTGTGCACACATGGCTGAACGTCTGCCACCAATCAATGTCTTTTCTTTCTCTTCTTTCTCTTTCCCTCTTTCTCCTCTTTCCCTCTCCCCTTCTTGTCCTCCCTCTTTCCCAATCTCTCCCCCACTCCCTTTTTCCACCCTTCTCCTTCAATTCTCCACTTCAGGGTACAGTAAACATATTCGGCACACTGAGTGTGGTTGAGCTGCTAACCTTGCTCAACTCCAGCATTAGCAAAGGGATTCTGTTTCTTGCATGCATTAATAGTGCCTTGCCACAAAAGGCTTTGTAGTTCTCTCCTGCATATTGAGCCTAGCTTAATAACATTCTATTTATGTTAAAGGCACATTTAATCTGCAAATGTGACCTTTAGGAGAATTCTTTTGTTTTTCATTAAAGAAACACTGCATTACAAATATTAATTATTCCTTGATGCCTCCTTTTAATTAACTAATCATGTGTTATTTGATGCAATAAAGAATGCATGGTATGTAATGCACAATAAAAATCAAAGAAACCTTTTGCTACAGAAAAAAAAAGTATATATATATATATATTTTTTTTTGGTATCTTCTCTGGGTGAATTTGCTTATGTGAAACATCAGATCAGGAAAGATGTTTTGTTTTGCTATGTGTTTTCTATTTTGTGAATGCCAACGCAAGTCTGATTAGAATGCTGAGCATATCGTTAGCCCCATCACTAATAAGTGAACGTTCACTGATGCATATTAGCAGGGTCTAGCAACGTGGTGAAATTGTCACTTAAGTGCTTGCAATCTGAACCCAGAAAATGACAGGCAATGCCGAAGGTCCAGCTCCAGTGCATGTCTTCACTGTAGCTGGAGTCACTGGAATGGTGAAACCAGTTTAGGTTCAAGGTCGCTGCTGACATTCAGCTGTCATGGCTTCATTGTCTGCAGGCCTTCTCTCCATTGACACATTCAAGAGTACTTTATAGCTACCACAAAGAACGAGTCAATTGATACCATTACACTTCATGCACACACAAACCACAAGCCTGTTCAGGACTGTTGATACAGTCTAACATTTATTCATTAAGGGATCTATTGAAAATGCAACTTGCCCAACCCCACTCTTCACAACATAGACTCACTTGTTTAGTCCAAACATTTAGCTATGTCTTTTTCAAGTTTTGCACAGCATTCTCTAATTGAGGTAACATTATCTGCATTTTAATGCTACGCCATTTATGTCCCATGAAAGATTACCTGAAGAACCCTGCCATTACCACACTGGTTTAAATACGGGCAGTCGTATAGAAGGAATATACACAAAAGATGTGAGCAGGGGAAAAAGGGAGATATTTATTTGTTCTGGGAGAGCTACGGAAATCCAATTGCTCAGAAATGAAATAAGAGTTGAGAGTGAAAAGGGGGAAAACATAAGCTTGGGTCAGGGAAGAGGCAGTGATTAGCTCCATTGTTAGAAGCTCTTTGGGCTTCATTGGTCGTAAAGAAAACCCCACTAATGAATCTATTGAAGCTTGCCAGGACTTTGTATGGAAGACAACTTAAGTTATGGTGCTTATCTAAGGAGTAGTAGGAAAGCATGTGGATTCAAAAAGCAGCACATATGTCTCTATATTAACAGATTGTCCATAAAAACAAAAAAAATTGTTTAAAGATTATATGTTACATGAACGCCCCATTTAATAGTTATGCGTTTTATTTACAATACATAGATTTTGGGGGGAAAATAACTAACATGACTAGAAATGAGAAAATAGACCATAACCTTTAATTCAAAGGCAGGTAGATAAGATAAAAACCATTTACGGAATCTCATGTGTCTGCTACTGATATTTTTTGAAGAAGATTCTATAAGTTGTTTGATGTTTACTTGGAAGGAATTGTATTTTAATAACCAGATATGCAAAATATTCTACATGGAGAAATATACTCAAGTAGCTGAGTAAACCTAATAAATTGGGGTGGGGGAGATAATCAATATTCTGATAAGCTATGTCATAGAACAACTGTCTATTGGGTTTCTATCATATGTAGCATTCTTCATTTAAAACATGATAGATTTCTTTAATTTGATATTACGTTTGATTACTTTGGTCCAATTAGTTCTCTGAAATTCATGGCATTACCCCAAATATGACACAATAATGTCAAATTTGTTAGGCTACAAAACATCAATTATTTGATCAATCACCTTGTTAGGATTTTATTGATTTTAGCAAGTATGAGAACCCTGATGCCTTTGACACGTTTCTGTAATACATAATCGTAGCAACCTTATAAACCCGAAAAGAGGTGGACTTGAGCCATATGGGTTTAAATGCTTTATTTCTTATGGTAAATTTAAGCACTGAATGGGAATTCATAACAAAATGCCTCATTTCTTCTTCCACAATACTTTTCCAAGAATGAGGTACATTGCTGGGTGAACATGATTGTAATGCTACACTGAACCTGTTTTATGAATAAAGGCATTTGATCTTCAGTGAATTTTCTCATCTTCCATGAGCATTAAATCAGCCCTCCCCAAAGGAATTAAATTTAGGGAAAACAGGACTACATGCTCAGCAGATTACCTCCATATTCCATATTTCTTCCATATTGATATGTGTACCAAGGGTTGCTTTTGGTTGTGTCTTCCAAAATTTCTAGGTAACTTCTTGGGATTCTTTCTCTGGAGACTACCTACTAGTAGTCATGAAGTTGAATCTTTAAACCAAGAGAATTACAACATGATGTTTGATACTGTCTTACCTCCTATCTTTATTCATAATTCCAGTGACCAAACAAGGAGAAAGAGAGAATAAAAAATAAACTGATAGCAGTTATGTGGACAATGCCATTCTGATCAGTTAGATATATTAACAGAAATGCCCTAGTGGTCTAAGATAAAAGTTAATATTAACCTTTGTGGTCAACTAATAAAAGGACTTTAAGAAGAGAATATTAAAAGTCAAAAAGAATATGTGTCTATCTATATCTGTACACATATATACATAGACACATTTTACATATATATAAACACACACATTTCTATATGTGTTTATATATACATGTTTGTATGTATGCATATATGTGTGTATATATGTATGTGTATGTATTGTGTGTATGTATGTATGTATGTATACCCTTCTCAGATTCAGTTCATGTGCTGAGCCTTCCATTTCCCTTTCCCAAACCTTTTAGCATGTTGTCCTCAAGGAGTAGGTGTTTATTCAATGTTTTGGAGTTGAAAAGAATAGAAATCTATCTTCACTCCATCTTGCAAAGTATCAAGACAGCTACCAAACAGACATTCAATCTAGTACAAATACATTTCGAGGCCAAATAGGCCAGAACATTAGTATGCGTCCCCAGTACCTAGGACAGTGTCTCACCCATCATAGGTGCTTGCGTTTGTTGAACTGATTTGAATTGATCTGTATCTTCTGGTTTGTGTCTCAAGAAAAGAATACCATTATATTCTTCATCTGTATAGTGCTGGCCTACACAGTCTGGGAGTCCTTTATGAAAGTGCTTTGTAGAGAGTGTTTTATTATTCTGGCTCTACCAGTTTTTCTTTCTTTTTTTTTTCTTTTAATTTTCTCCTAAACTGTCTTTTACTTCTTTTCATTAGCTGAGGAAATAGTTCTTGGAAATGTAATTTTTGATAGTAAGGAACCTCACAGCTTCATTGATGGTTTTTGATGTAGAAATGTGTGAAAAATCCCATCATCAACATCCTAGTGACACTTGACTCATTTGCACACTAGTCAGTTTCCTGATTAAGGATGAACTCCTTCTGAATGTGTGTGAGTATGAGTGTGTGTGTATATGTGTGTGTGTGTTTGTGTATGCACATGAACATGCATGCCTGTCTTCTCCAACTTCTTCACTGCCTCTTTCCCCATTTCTTATTTCTTTTGTATAGAGGATCACTTTTACATATATTTATGAAATATTTCTTCAGGAACAAATTTATTTAAATTTAAGACTTTGCATAAATAACCTGGTCAGTCTTTTGTCCATACTGTTTACTCATTTGATGATTAAAGACAGTACTGCATTTGAAAATTCAAAAAGGTATGTTGTTACTTTATCGCTCAGAATAAAGATTCATTTCTTTTTAATTTCTTCCCGAACATACTTTAAGGAAACAATTTTTCAGGCAGGACTATAAATGACATCAAACCTTATTCAAAAAGCAGTGGTAAGAAGAACAGAGTTAAGATGGCACTATGGCCTTCTAAAACTTCTCTAGGAACAGGTGTAAATGATTTCTAGTCTTGATGGCAATCATTTGTGGAGATCAAAATCATTTGTAAAATTTTGTTAACTAGTTCATTATAAAACCAGAACTAATAGTAATTGTCTGGTTACAGAGGTAACTAGAGGTGTTTTCTTGCTTTGTTTTATTTTCTTTTGCTTTCACATCTCCCAAGGAATATAATTAAAACAAACGTCTCCTATGGCAAGGTCCAGTTAGTATTATGCCCTAATGGATACATTTTTTTAAGTGTTGCAAATAGCCTGCAGTAAAATAATAAACTCTTTTAGGAAATCTGAAATATGCTTTTGAAATATGCCTTTAGTTAATTTCTAATCTAGAAGGAGGCATATTTGATGGTTGTACCCTATAATTAGCAAGATCAGTAATCAAGACAACTGTGATTTATTTTACTGAGGGAGCTAAGAGACTAAATACATCTGGCATAGGGTAGTATGGTAAGATTCAAAGTATACACAAATTTGCTTTGTTGTAAAGATTCTCCACAGAGGGATAAGAGAAAATGGATGTCCCAGTACTCTGGATGGTGGTACTCCATCGCAAAACTGAATATGTGTTTTCTGAGTCTGAAATGTTTGTCTAGATTCCTAACTACAGCACATACTTTGGAGTGGCAGGAATGAAGGCTAAATGCTAATTGGTCTGCTACATACATATAAACAGAGGGATCCACTCAGGTATATAAGGTGGCCTATAATGGTTTGAAGATTACTTAAAAAAAAAAAAAAGAAAAGATCTGTTCCTCTGAAGGGGAGGGGGTGGGTAAGTCTCCTATAATAGAAAACCATGTTGACAATGTTAGTGTTTTGGGCTTGTTTGTTGTAAGGTTTGTTGATGATGTTTAGCAAAAGAGACATTTCCTTTCAGATTCTGTTCCAAACCCCCCCTGGCTCTGTTCTAGGCAGTTCAGCCTAATGGAATTAAGCCTGACATGTTTCAACTCTATTTCTTTATAAAATAAACATAAAACAATGGTTTAGATTTCTAATAAAACTCTTGAACCATGTGAGACTCAAACTTTCCCTGTTCTTTACACATCTGTAAATAAAGAGGATAAAAGAGGAGTACAACAGGGTAAATCAACATGAATCTGAAATCCACTGCAGCATATTAAACGGCACAGTCTCCATCAAAGAGAGGGTGACCCCGCGGCTTCTTGCAGTTTGAAGCTAATTGTTTTCGTCAGGATGGGAACGTCTGGAAGTCCACTGCAGTGTCCCACCAGCAAGGATTCAGTAACTGAGCCGGCCTGCAGAGAATGAACCCACTTTGTAGCAACACAGCGGGTTCAGACACCACCTATTCTGCTCTCCAAACTGTCATGCATAACAACTTTATTGTGCTAAATTGAACTTGAAAGCAACCAAAGGCTATGAGAAGGAGAGGCTATGAGAAAAGCGTGCTGTCAGTGCTGGCAAAGGCCGACCTGGAAAGTGGGCTCAGAGACAGGAGAATAAAAGACCAGGCCCCATGAACACAGCATATTGTTTCATTTTAAAGTATGATTCCCATACCAGAGAAAGTAGCAAATGGGATGTAAATTTATTTAAATAGATTCTACCGCTTAAAAGTTTGCCAGCCGCTCTTATCCAACTTTCCCAGCTCTCTGATTCGTTACTTACAGTGGGAATATAATGACATATAGTCATCATTGTAACAGCTTCTTTGCAGGGGCACAATGATGATTAATAGCTAGCAGCAAATTTTCACATGGGCTCTGAAGCACTATAGCATTAAGCAGCCAAACACTCCCAAATCCCCCTTTTCTGTTCCACTGAAAAGTCCTCTCCTTGTACCTTGCAGATAGGAACAAAGACTATCTTAATTCCAATCAGCTTTTCCTCATTCAAAGAGACCTTCTCTTTTTCATAATTGATTCATGTGCATTTTTTAGTGTTGCACTGAGGCGAGGCCACTTTTCTCCTTTTCTCTGTTCCGTTGTGTGTGTGGTTTTTTCTTCCTTTTTTGGAGGGTGTGAGGAGTGGGAAACATTTAAACAAGAAGCTGTGTGTGTTTTCCTCCCAAAATATTTGCTAAATAGATTTCCCAATTAGGACAAGTTTGTTCTCTACATTTAAAAAGTTGTTTTTAATCAACTCTCAAATTTTGCCATCTTTTGAAACAGTTAGCACCCCATCAAATTATTATAAAAGTATGAGATCATTGAAATAACTCTGGCAAGAGTCAGTCAAAGACCAGAGAGCACCACAACAATACTTGGGTTCTCTGGTGGATTTCTGTACCCGCTCTCATTCCCATGAGAGACTTAGAGCTGAAACAAGAGCAGGTCACAACTTTTTCTGTACTGATTCTATTTTTTGTATTTGATGGCCATCAAAAGATGGGGGAAATGGAGAAAATTAAGGGAGAAAAATAAATCCTTCTCAACCACGAAAATATTATTTCCTTTTTTTACTTGTTTTCCCCCCTTCGTTAGCTTTGAGATTGTAAAGAATTTGCAAAAGTTTCTCCATTGTTTTTAGAAATATATTCCCAAACAGTGCTTTCCCCTGCTTGAAAGGTAGCCTAAGGGATATTATACAGTGATCTGTCCATGAATAGGGCTCATCTTTTTGTTTCGGATGTGTGTGTTTTTATAGTCTAATTAATGAAGGATAGAGCTCTGTAGCACGCACTCACAAGTTTGTCCATATTTTTTGTCAATTTCCTTATTTCTGTGGATTAATAATATGTTATGGCCCATGTACCATTAAGTTTCCAACCAGGATTGACTATCTCAAAGGATAGTTGGGGCAGGAGGGAGCTGCCATGGCTCGCCATCTTAGTACCAGAGGAATATGTCCAAACTGTTACCTAGAGGTCATTTGACACAGTACAGCCCTGTGATCTGGAGCAGCAAGGCCTTTTACTGAAATGAAAGATACATTGCAAACTGGGTTTTCAGTGTGACATTCCAGTTCAACCATGTCATACTCCTGTCACTGAACCAGAGTGACACACTTTTTACTTCACTGACAAAATGCAAAATATTCTGCTATGTTCCCATCTTTAAGTAATACAGTTGGCTCACTGTTCTCAAATAGTTAAGTGAAATAAAGATTATTCCAGACTGATGTGAAAAAAACACATTAGTTATTTGTAGTCAAGTACTCATCTTTTGGGTATGAAGATACCTTTTGACTATATTGTGTTTTTCATGCAAGGATCTTATATAGATGAGTATAATCCACTGGGGTATCAAAAGGAGATCTCTTAGAGAGAGTCACAAATCCATATGATGATGCCCCTAGGCAGCAGATTTTGCATTTGGATCCCTGAGTTAGCTAGGAGATAAGTAATGTCATATGGAAGGAGAAAACTCCCTGTTGACTACGCAGTTGAGGAATCTCACAGGAGTTGTTTCTACCAGAAAATGGATTATACCAGTGGTACAGACAGACTCTTGACATGCTGGTTTCAGAATAACAAGAGGAAGGACTAAAACTTCCCACACTCTATCAAACCATAACCCATTTTCAAGAGCTAGAAGGACAAGCATATACAAATTGTGAATCTTCCTTAATATACCCTCTGAAGAAGATCCATTCCCTGGTGCAGTTTTTATTCTGGAAATAAAGTTTATTACTACCCTCCTCCACAGGTGTACTTTTGTAATGCTTTTATGTAATCCTTACATTCAGGGATAGCATCAGAACTAAGCACATTGAAGACTTTTTTCTTATCTTACCACATGTCTGTGATTTTGGGTAACATCATTATGAAACTAGCAGAAACCTCCTATAATTAGGATGCTGCCATTGGCAAGGTCACATTGCATTTTTTCCTCAGTTGATCCAGAAAGTCACCTTCTATGCCACAATCACTGGTCACTTCTTTAACCCTACAGTAAGTGGACGGATGGTACCTCTCACTTGCTGAAACCTCCAGGGCTCACCTTCAGTCTGCTTAAACTCTATGGTGCTGAGAAGTCTCATACAAGTGACTATATCAATAATACTGAGTGAATTGGGGCATTCCTCCCCTGTAGAAGGCACCTTAAATTTTATTCCGGTCTTGTCCCTTTTCACCATGTGAACTATTAAAAAGGTATGAGTCTTTAATCTTTGCTTTGGGAATATAGAACTTCTGCCCTTTTCTCCATTTTAAATCAACGTCCTCCCTAAAGAGTCACTTGAAGTATCAGATTTCTAGAGTATGAAAACTCTCGGCTATAAACCATATACAGGGCAACAACTGCATCTATAAGCCATTATATATAAGCCCTTTCCATCCCAACCCTTAACCTGAACAGCTGCAAATGGTAAGTTTCTCTCCTCAACTCTACCCTGAAGACAATGGGTCCCTATCTTTCAGTTTCCTGACAGCCCTACTATGATTTCCAATGTTCACATTTTCATTTAATATAAGTAACATAACTTCTGCATACACATAAGGATTATAACGAATTTTATTGTTCAGTAATTTTAATTGTGTCTAATTCTTAATGACACCATTTAGGATTTTCTTGGCAAAGATTCTGGAGTAGTTTACTATTTCTTTCTCCAGCTCATTTTACAGATGAGGAAACTGAGGCAAACAAGTGACTTGCCCAGGATCACACAGCTAGTAAATATCTGAGGTCAAATTTGAACTCATGGAGGTGAGTCTTCCTTACTTAAGGCCTGGCACTCTATCCACTGCACCACTTAGTTATAATCAATACAGATAAATTTTAAAGGCAGGCTGTATAGAAGACCTAAGTACTCAACCCCAGCTCAACCCTTGTGGAAGTTTCTGAGCATCCCTTTTGTTTTCACTGAAATGAAGAAGAAAACAATAGCTTCTATTTATATCCTACTATAAGGTTTACAAAAAGCTTTCCTCACAACCTACCTGGGAAGGAGGTGGTAAAGCATTATCATTCCTATTTTACAGTAGAAATGGCCTGCCCTTCAGGTCTCAAACCTACTTCTCTCCTGCTTCCAAGGAAAAAGCTTGAGATAAGGATCACTCAAATATGACTTCCCTCATGCAGTCCCACCTACTTCAGGATTGTCCTGAGACCCAAAAGAGAATTTGAATATGAAAACGATGTGCAAATTTACCTATTTGCAGTATGCAACATTAAAATACTGACTCCTCCCATGAATTTTTTGAATGTTCATAATGTACCAAACACTATTCCAGATACTTGGGGAATGTAAAGATGAAGAAGGCAAGAATCCCTGCTCTCAAGGAACTTATAGACTAACAGGGAGATAACAAATATAAACAAATAAATATAAAACCTAGGAAAGTAGGATAAAGGCATGAAAGAGCTATGATCTAAGGCCCTGTTGGGTGTTGTGAGGAAATGGAGATAATGGTTTGTGAAAGGGAGCAGTGAGAGATAAGATATGAGTGGGAGATTGAAGCCACACTCTTCAGAGTCTTGAAAGGCTGAGGAACTTGGACTTCATTTCTTAAGCAATGGAGAGTCCCTAAAGGTTTTTAAGCTAGGGTAAGTTTGTCATCAGAGGTAAATATGAGGAAGGGGTATGTAGGGTAAATTGGAGAGGGAAGAAATTGGAGGCAAGAATAGCAATTAGTGAATTATTTCCTCCAGTTGCATTCAGCAATATGGGTAAGTAGGAGCAAAGGAAACAGTTGGTGAAAATAAACCAGTATTGGGGTTTGGAAAGATGTTATTGGCAATAGGATAATGGGCCAAGAAATTCAAGAATAGAAAACTGTGTAGAGAAGAGGTGTTAAACATGTTAGCCAAGGGGGCACCACATCAAGTCCATAATACTCCAAAGCATGGTACAAACCAGATTGAAATGTAGTTCCTATCTGATATTAATGTGCTGATAGGTTAATTAAAAAAAAAGAAATATGTAAGCATGTGACTTTCTAACTTAACTGTGGCCCACAAGGATCCTTAGGAATGGCTTAACAGACCCCATTTTCATTTCAGTTTGACACTACTGGTGAGGAGTTGAACTGGTTCACTGATGGGTCAAGATTGGGGAGGGAGGTGAGTGTAACCAGAGCAGGGGTGAGGGCTTGGGAAAGTACTGAAGAAGGGAAAGCTTGGCAGTCACAGAGAAGATAAAGATTTAGAATCAGTGAGTCATAGAAAGATATTGATAGGTAAAAGACCATTATTATATAGCAGAAAACATAAGTTCTTGAACATTTTTGGGTGATAACAAAGTCAAGGTTAGGATTATCCCTGGATATAAATGAGAAAGAAAAGAGGAATAGGTCTTGGGAACTGAGTAGAGTAAAGAACTGGGAAAAGGTATTTGAGACAAGATTAACATGCATGTTGAAATCACCTAGAATGGAGGATTTGGAATAGAGAGAAAGACTGTGAGTCAGATTCTGAACTCGCTGAGAAAAGAGAAAGAATATCCTGAGTGTCAGTAGATAATAGCTACCAAGATCTGGACTGGGTGATAAATTTGGATTGAATGAACTACAAGGCAGGAGAGCTTGCTGAGTGAGGGTGATAGAGGAAGAACATGGAAATGGCAATGGGGAGCAAGGAGTATTCAAATTCCACCATCACAACCGGTGTATCTGGGGATGATTAAAAATGTAGCCAATATTGGAGAAGGTGGGAAGGAAGCTGATGGCATCGGTAGGGAGCCAGGTCTTAGTGAGTACTAAATATGGAAGGATTGAGAAATGAAGAGGCTTGGGATGAAAATAAAATTTAAAGTTATGTTTCAGGGATTCCAGAGGGCACAGTAAAAGATGTATGTGTATGTGGGGGACAGGGCATGTAGATATGGAATAGAAAGTTTGGTAGACCAGAGTTGAGGGGGGTGGGAATGAGGAAGTGAGGGTTCAGTATCACAGAAATAGGGAGAGTGAAAAGAGATAAATATTGGGAAATGTGTCAAGGCAGAGTTATCAGAGGAGTTGGCTGATGAAGACAAATGATTATATGGTTCTAGGTCTATGATTTGTGTAATTGCCCAATATGCCATATTGCTGTGAATTGGGGCAAGTCTGGGGTTTTGGCCTAGGCTTCATCATCCAATAAGACTTAAATGAGTGAACTTAGGTAAGGGACTTACTCATTCTGAAGTCTCAGTTTCCTTATCTGTAAGATCAATAAGTCAGACCAGACAATCCTTTCCAGCTTTCAAATATAATTTTAGAAGTTTTGGTGGAATTGGCTTCAAATGCTCTTTCAGTCTTCTCTTTCAAAAGTATCTATGGCCTTTTGATTGCCAAGTGTGAAGAAACTATGAACGTTAGCACCCAGTGACCAAAAATAATTCATTTAACATAGGAAACTACCAAGTGGCTCCCTTCAGGAGGCAGTCCTGAAACAGCGGTGACTTGGGATCTCTCCCAATGTGGGCATGTTCCACCCAACAAATGAGGATAGCTTTCATGACAGTTATCCCAGGTCTGGTTTGTGGCTTGCCCCAGGTGTAAAATTTCCCAATTTTGGCTTTGGTACTCAGGGAAAGTTTTGAGTTTGAGGTCATGGACATAGTTACTGTAATCAAGATCTAAAGTACTGGTTAACGATTTCAGAGGAATGACCATAGGTTCATTAGGTTAGGCGAGCCAGATCATCCAATTCAACCCTCATTTTATAGATAGGTTAAAGGATTTGTCCAAGATCATACAGATAGTTAAGTAATACAGCTAAAATTTTACCTCTAGTGCCCAGCCTCTAAATACAGTTCCTTTCCCACTGTATGACGCTGGCAGCTAGGGGGCATAGTGGATAGAGTACTGAACCTGGAGTCAAGAAGCCCTGAGTTCAAATCTTACTTCAGACACCTATTAACTATATGAATCAGGGCAAGTCATTAAACCTCTTCCTGTCTCAGTTTCCTCTTCTGTAAAATAGAGATAATAATCATAATATCTTAATAATTACTCCCAGGGCTATTCTGGGGATCAAATGAGATAATATATGTAAAGTGCTTTGAAAACCTTAAAGTGCTATATGAATGTTAGCTGTTATTATTATTACTGCTGTTATTTCTATTTCTACTGTGACAGTGATATCAGGCAGGTGATTGCCATCCTCAGCTAATAGAAATTCTTCCAAAGCTCCCATCTTAAGTCTCTGGTTTGGTAGCATTATAGGAAAAGAGATCCAAAGCTGGGAGATTTTACCAATGGAAAAGCAGAGGATCAGGGAAACTAAATGACTTGTTTGAGGTCACAAAGGTTCTGTTAGAGATGGCATTTAGAACAATATTCTCTGATTCCAGAGCTAGTGAATTTTTCACTGTACCTGTGCTAATACCCCAAGAATACAATAAGAATACAAAAGGGATTCATCACATTTTGTTAAATGAAATTTTATCTTAAACAGAGTTAATAGCCCTTAAAGCAATTGAGAAAATGTTGAGAACTTTCATCTTTTTTGTCCAATTCTGTATTTATATCCTATATCACAAATCAAATTGTTTAAGAGAATCACCAGATTAAATTAATTTTTTTTTCTGTTTCAGCTATTGTAAATCAATCAACAAATAGTTATTAAGATGCTATGGATGCCAAAGTATTAGATATAGTCTGTGCCCTCAAGGAGCTTACAATGTAGTTTTTGAGATGAGGCATGAATACATGAGAAGTTAAAAAGAAGTTAAATATTGAAAAAGTTAAATTATAGAAGACAGCCATGCAAGAAGTGTTGCAGGGCAGAAAATGATAGATTGTCCAGAATATTATATAAAGTCACTGAGGTCAGAAGAGGGAGAGATCATTGCACTGCAGTAGTCTGGGAAGGCCACATGGAGGAGGAAGGAATGAGTTGCAAGTGATAAATTATGGATATGAAATTTGCTTGAATGGTTTTGAATTATTTTCTTCATTATGCATCAGTGGAGAATTTACTGTACATGATTATCCTATTAATATGGACTCATAGGAAACATGGCCTAAAAACATCTATTTGCTAATCATGTCCACTTCCCTCATACAACTTCTTCACTTGCTCCAATTCGAGATGATCCTTGAGTATAAATTTTCGAGTTGTTTATTCAGTTTAATTTGAATGATCTTAGCAATATGGCAATGTAATCTAGCTAATTTCAGGAGGTGCAGGGGGTGTATTTAATGTAATCATGTGGGGCTATGATGGATTTTATAATAATAGCAGCTAATAACATTAACCTAAGCTAGATTTATAAAAATTATTTCCCATGCTTTGTATACTCAAAATATGTACTGTATGTGATCATCAGTTTTAGCATGATGTTGTAAGCCATAAGACTCCGGTAGCTTTTTCCTCACTCAGCCATTTCACTGGAATAAGTATGAACCAAATGTGAACGTTTAGTGGTAGGACCCTTCAGCATAGAACTCCAGTGTTGTGAGGAGGATGGGCTTCATACCTCCACTTAAGAACTGTGCTACCCTCTATTTAACTATATTTATCTACTTACAAGGTCATGAATTATATCTTGCAATCTTGTCTAAATAAAAAGTGAAGCCTGTTCCATCATCCCATGATCCAGAAATTTGGGGTGAAAGTTGTTTAAGCTTGTGAGAGCATTCCACCCACTGTACTATTGTAATTGACAAGGAGATAGATGGATAGATAGATAGATAGATAGACAGACAGACAGATAGATAGATAGATAGATAGATAGATAGACAGACAGACAGATAGACAGATAGATAGATGGCAAATACCAGATACAATAGAGTTAGTAATCAGTAAAGGAAGATGCAAAAGAGGAATTGGGGCAAAGAAATCATTGGATGGGAGAAGATAGTAGCAGGGTTTTACATTTAAGTTATAAGTGGGGGGGAGGGGAGAGGTTATTCTAAGGCAGGTATGAAAGCCAAAGTATATTCCCTCAAAGATGACTCAGGGCCCTTCTTCCCACAGGATGCCTGTAGTATCTTATTATTATTGAAAATGATGTTAATACATAATAACCCTTTTGAAAAACATGAAAAAAGTGATAAAATAACAATAACTCCATCAATACCCAACCCATGATCAAGGTGGAAAAGGAGGGAACAAGCATTTCTTAAGTGTCTACTATGTGCTAGGTAACTCTGCTAAGCACTTTTCAACTACTATCCCATTTTATCCTCATAACAATCCTGTGAGGTAGGTGCTATAATGATCCCATTTTACAGCCAAGTAAACTGAGGTAGCCAGAGGTTAACTTGCCCGGGGTTAAAAGGTGCCTGAGGCTGGTGGAGTAAAGGGGATTCTAGCAATACCACTGGTTGGGCTAGCATCCTTGCCAATATGATCAAATTAATTATTTGAATCTAAGAAAAAAAACTGCGTGGCATAAGACTGTAGGTTGGATCTATTTGGAATTATCATGATGATCAGCTTGACTTACAAACAAGTGGTACTTTTTTCATGTCCTGAGAGTAATAACTACCATTTATATTTGCAGAAACATATTATTTCATTTAATCCTCATAATAATCCAGTGAAGTGGGTACTATCATTGTCCCCATTTTACATATAAGGAAACAGACTGAGGAAGATTAAATCACTTGCCTAGGGCCACACTGCTAGTAAGTGAAGCAGGATTTGAACTCTTGTCTTCCTGACTCTAAGTTCAATATTCTATCCATTGTATTACCTAATGGCAATTTGCGGAACCATAAGAAAGCAAGATGCATAAGAAAAAAAAATCAGAAATTCCAATACAAATATCTTCTGGAAATATTTCTATGCAGATGTTATTTATCACAAAATACACAAATAATGAAATGAAATATGGATGCTTTTCATATCATACTTCATACTGCAGAATTGAAAACAGATTTTACCAGTTATAGGGAAGGATGGCATACTGATTTTTCTCAATGACATCTTCAGCTTCAAGTAACACAATAATATATTCCAGGTCAGTGCAGGTCAATCACAAGAAATAACTTCATACCTAAACTCAGATTAGAAGAAATAAGAACAAAAGTTGAGGAATTACTTAAACCTAAAGAGGGGAAAGAAGAAGAAACTGAAGGTAATAAAAATCTACACAAACTCCAAAAATGTTACCTAATGATGAAATGGTTCACAAAAGTAATGCTGGTACCACAAATGATTTTGTAAAGGGGAGAAACAATTCTAAGAATAGAATTTCAAAAAATCGTTTTTTAATATGATGAATCAAATGCAACTCATAGGTTAACTATGCCAAAACAAAGTAATTCAAAATAGCATCTTCTCCTATAAACATCATGAATTTGTCTATATGTATGTATATATAAATATATGCATATATTTATATATGTACACACATATAATCCTACCATATTTGATAGACAGGATAAAATATTTCATAAAAAATAGTTCATGATACAGTTATTGCTACAAGTAAAGACCATAGGAGGAAAGAGAGAATCTAGGAATCCCCCTAATGACAATTATCAAATACCACCATAAAAGAAGTAACTTTTAAAAAACCTATTAAAGTGCTTCAAAAAGACACCAAAAGAGTATATCAACAAGTAGCCAGCATAGGAGAAAACTTGAATAACATCTCACTTGATTAAAGGCAACAAAAGCAAATATATGGAATGGAATCAAGAAAATCAAATGGAATCAATCAAAATAGAATGGAATCAAGAAAATGGGTGAAAAAGGATTTAATCAGGAACTGAAAGCAAAAGCCAATAGGTTAAGGTGATTAAAAGGAGTCAAAGCAAAGAACAAAATAAGCAACTCAAAACAAATAAGACATTATACTACATCAACTTTGAAAGGCTTAAGAAGTCTGTTGAATATAGACTGCCAGATGACTACGATGAAGTATGCCACCTACCAACTGGTGATATAAAGTACAGAGACATATATTTGGACATAGCCAAAATGAATGCGTATGTATGAATATTTTTCTTTGATTATGATTATTTGTCACAAGTGTATTTTTTTTTAATTCTCTTGATTTTTAATTAGGAAGAAGGGGAGGAGAGTTAGCAATTGTGATGACAAAATAAAAGAGGGTCACTGTAATTTTTTTTTTTAATTCACAGAAGAGAGGAGTTTAAAAGGAAGCACAGACAGTTTTGAAAGTAATGTGTATAATTTCTTGTATACTTTTTTTAAGCAGGAAGAATGAAATTGAGATTCATGGTTTCATATAGAATTCTCTTTGCTGTGTGTATGGAAATGGTCTTTTTAAGTATTTTTCAGAATAATTTTGAAATTTTAAAATTTAAAATTATTCAACAGAGGTTCTGAGAAATAATAAGAGAGAGAATTCCTGGGGAAAAAAAAGATGTAAAAAATTTCTGGTCTTCTGTATGGCTGAAAGATATCCAACAAAACTGTAACAAGAGTTGCACCAAAGGCAAAACACAGAGCCTGTAAACCATTCATATGATACAGAATAGTACACCAATGAAGGTGACAGAAATGCTAGCTTTCTTGTAATATTGGAAAGCAACTAAAAAAGAGAAGATCCATGATTATTGACCCAAGAACTTTATGGTTGTGAATGGACTGCTAGCATAATATTTCACCAGCTTCAATTCAATTCAATAACATTTATTAAGTGCCTACTATGTACAAGGCACTATGCTAAGCATTAGACTGTGTGTCATCACTGCTGCAAGCCTGATCCCGTTTTCCTTAACATAAGGCATCATATATTTATTACCCAAAAGCAAAAATACTAGCAAAACTCTGCAAATACAGGCCAGTTCCATGTTTGTGTACTTCGTTTACAAAGGACTTACAGAATGTACTGCTCAAAAAATATCTAGACACACTTACAGAAAAATGATATATTGGCTAGGGAGCAAAAAAAGAAAAAGGTGTGCTAGAAGTCTAAGAGGTATGAATTCTAATTTACTTAGTATTGAACAAGGCATCTGAAAGCACACTTAAAAATAACTTCCTTGATCTTCTCCAACAAATGCCACATGGAGCATACAACTATCAAGGAGAAAGCTGAAACTGAGTAGGTTAAGAGACTGGCATCTTAAAGCCAAAGTTTAAGAGTAAGAATGCAATTAAAACAATTAACACCTAAGAAATAACGACCTTTTCTTTTTTAAAATAACTTTAAATATTTTTTGTTCTAAACTTGACATACACCAAAACATGTAATCTCAATGTACAAAACAGTAAAAAAAAAAGGGGGGGGGTACTGTATTATGGATTTCTATCATTATTATTTTTTTTTTTGGAGGGCAGTTGGGGTTAAGTAACTTGCCCAAGGTCACATGGCTAAGCTTTTGTTTGTGTGTACATTGAGTGTCTGAGGTTGGATCCAAACTCAGGTCCTTCTGACTTCAGGGCCAACTCACTGCGCCACCTAGCCGCTCCATGGATTTCCATTATTTTTAAAGTATATAATAAATTTAGCACATTCATTCAAAAACTGTCCTGCTAGCCTGTAGTTCCCTTTGAAGCTCTTTCTGTTCTGTTTTATGCATTTTAAAGTGTGTCATTGACAAATCCTATATATTTATATCTATATCCATATTTACATATAATTTCTTTTCATCATTAGCTCCAGAATGCCTGTCTCCAACTTTCTTATCTTTGGTCAAAGGGTATTCATGGTTCAGTGACTTTGGGAGTATAATTTTTTTTGATTAATTAATTTATTAATTTAGTTTCAGTTAACAAGATTCAATTCCATAGTTCCTTGATTTTCAAATTTTCTTTACTTCCCTCCCCCCTTCCCCCATGTCAGCATATAGTCCAGTATAGGATCTGCAAATACATTCATATTAGACAGCAGTCCAATTACAAAGGCATATTGTACTAGGTGGGATGAAAGATGGTAAAGAAGAAATAAAACTAAACAATGAAAAGAAAAAGATCAATTAGTTTGCTTCCATCAGGATTCAAGCTCAGTTCTTTCTAGTTATATCTCTGGATGTCGCATTTCTCTCTTTCATGAGACTTTCGGGGTTGACTTATATCACTGCACTGCTGAGAAGAGTCCAGTCTGTCATAGTTGGCCATCACATATATGAAGTGTCTGTAATTGTATACAAATTTCTTTTGATTCTACTCTTCTCTCTCAGCATCAGTCTGTATAAGCCTCTCCAGGTAAATATGAAATCCATCTCCTCCTCGTTTTTATAGCACAATAATATTCCATTACATTCATATAACACAACTTGTTTAGCCATTCCCCAATTGATGGGCACCCCTTCAGTTTCCAATTCTTTGCAACCACAAAAAGAGCTGCTATAAATATTTTGGTACATTTGGGTCTTCCTCCCATTTCTATGATCTCTTTGGGATATAACCCTAGAAGCGGTATTGCTGAGTCAAAGGGTATGAAATTATTTATAGTCCTTTGGGCATAATTCCAGATTGCTCTCCAGAATGGTTGGATATGTTCACAACTCCACCAGCAATGCATTAGTGTTCCAATCATCCTCTCCAGCATTTGTCACTTTCTTGTTTTGTGGGAGTATAATTTTTAACTACTTTTCAAAATGGCTACATCATTTCATAGCTTCATTGACAATGCATTACTGTGCCTGTCCTCCCACATCTCCTTTGACAATTGTTATTATCCTTTTTTGCTTATATTTGCAAACCTGATGGTGATGAGGAATGTGAAACAGAACTTCAGAATTGTTCTAATATGCATTTTTCTTCTTAATATTTATTTGGAACATTTTGACTTATGGTTGTTGATGGTTTAGTTTTCTTCTTTTGAAAACTACCTGTTCATATCTATGACCATTTATTTATAGTGAAATGGCTTTTCTTCTTATGTATTTGAATTCATTTCATATATCTTGTATATTAGACCTTTATCTGGGAACTTGCAGAAAAGATTTTTTCCTAGTCAAATATTTCCTTTCAAATCTAATTTCATCAATTTTGTTTTGTGCAAATGCCTTTCAGTTTTATGTAATAAAAATTGTCGATTTTATCTCCTATGATTCTATCTCTTGTTTAGTCAAAAACTTTTCTCTATCTATAGTTGTGAAAAGTATTTCCTACAGTCATATATGTTTATGATGTGATCTTTTATAACTGGGTCATGTATCCATTTGAAGTTTATTGAGTTATATAGTATGAGATATTATTCTAAATCTAATCTCTGCCAGACTCTATTCCATGTAATTTTGACCAATAGTTAGAGGAAACTGGGATGCAGAGAAAAGTGAGAACTAGGAGAACAATTTATATAATGACATTACAGAGAAAAACAACTTTAAAAGACCTGAGAACGCTAATCAATAATAAACCAATGAAGACAAAACATGCTACTCACCTTCTTATGGAGAGGTTATAAACTTAAAACATAGAGACATGTCATAGTTAACTTGGGAATTTGTTGTATGGACTACATAGATAAATATTAAGGGATTTCTTTTTAAAATTGCTCAATGTCAGGAGGAGATAGAAGAAGTACAAAAACATCTTGTTACTTGATAAATTAAAACAATTATAAATTTTTAAAATTATGACATGATCAACATAATTATTTCTTATGATACATTGATATACTACAATTTATTTAGGTATCCCTCAAAAGGAGCATAATTTGGGTTATCACCAAAAAAGCTGTTATAAATATTTTTGTATATGTAGATCTTTCCCCTCTTTCTTTGATTACTTTGAGAAATAGGCCTAGTAGTGGTAAAGCTGAGTCAAAGGGTATGTACAATTTGCTAACTTTCTGAACATGATTCCAAATTGCTTTCCAGAATGACTAGACCAATTTACAGCTCCATCAGCAATGCAGAAGTATATGTGTTTTCTCACAGTCCCTCCAACACTTGTCATTTCCTTCATCATCTTTGCCAGATGAATAGGTAAGAGATGGAAACTCAAAGATACTTTAATATACATTTCTCTAATTATTAGTGATTTATAAGATTTCTGCATATGATTGTTAATAGTATAGATTTCTCCCTTGGAAAACAGCTCATATCCTCTGATTATCTATTGGTGTATGGTTCTTATTTCTAAATATTTTATATATTCTGTAGTCATTTCAAATGGATTTTCTCTAACCATCTCTTCCTGATGAATTTTTTGGTAACATAAAGAAAGGCTGATGATTTTTATGAAATTATTTTATGTTCTGCTACTTTAATTTTGGTTTAATCTCTAGGATTCTCTATGTATAACATCATATTACCTGTAAGAAGCAATAATTTTATATCTTCTTAGTATACTTATTTTCTAATTTTCTCTTACTTGCCTTTTTGCTATCACTAGCACTTCTACAACTTTGTCAGAGTAGTGGCCAACATGTACATCAGACTTGCACAACTTGGCTGCAGATACTAGAGACAGACTAATAATGATTGGTTGCCATGGGACATGTGACAGATTAGACTCTAGATAGACTTGTGATGGTTGATTGTTGGGGATCACGTGACAAACGGGAGCATGCTCAGTGGCATCCCTACCTTTTTCTAACTGTCTGACATCCTTTGGCTAGCCTCAGGCAGGCTGGCTGTACATTGGACAGGCCTGATGTGCACCTTTGCTTTACTCTTGATCTAAATAGTTAATTTCTGTAGTGTATAATATAGTATCTCTTGAATTTAGATGGTTATTATTTATAATATCAAGGAAAGTTTTATTTATTCCTATGTTTAAAAGTTTTTTGAACTTAAATCAATGCTGTGTTCTGTGAAAAGTTTTTGTGGCATCAAATGATATAATTATGTCATTTTAAAATTCTTTTCATTATCAATATGGTCTATTATCTTGATATTCCCCTAATATTGAAACAACCTTGCATTTCTGTAATAAGCTCATTGTGTATAATCTTTTTGCTATGTTTCTGCAGGTTCTTTTCTAATATTTTATTTAATATTTTTCCAGAGATTTGTATTTGCTTTGTTTGTCTTTGGTTTAGGCATCAAGACATTTGTATCATAGAAGAAATTCAGTAGAAGTCTTTGCTTTCTAATTTTGCAAAATTTTAAGTTGGAATTAATTTTTCTTTGAATGTTTGACATAATTCATTTTAAATTCATATAGTCACATATAAGTACATGTACATGCACTTGTTTTTTGGGGGGAAGTCCAGCTATAGATAACATTTAGCAATTATAGCTTGTTCAGCTTCTGATATTTGATTATTTTAATTCTCTTTTTCTTATACTGTTAATGTAGATATTTTATATTTTAACTTTATATAATATATAAGGTATATAATAACTTATATATTATATAAAGTTATATAAGTTATATAATAACTTCCTTTACTCATGATTTTTGGTAAATTATCCTTTTTATTTTTTATATTGGCAATTTAGATTCATCTTTCTCTTTTAAAAAGCAAATTAACTAATAACTTATCTATTATATTAGTTTTTTCAACAAAACTCTTAATTTTATTAATACAGTCATTGTTTTGATTTCAATTTTGTTAAACTCTTCAGTTCTTAGAATTTCCATTTTGTGTTTAGTTGGGACTTATATTCATTGCTTTTCTAGCTTTTTTTCCTAGTTGCATGTCACATTAATTGAACTATTCTTTCTCTATTGATGAAAACATTGAGAGATATAAATTTTACCTTGCACCCTGTTCTGGCTATATCACAAGAATATTGGTTACCTTTTTTTTTTATCATTCTCTTTGATGAAATATGATTTCATCAAAAAGATCACAATTTTTACTGTGACATGGTCAATAAAGGATATGTTTGAAATTTCTCATTTGTTTTGAAGTTTTTATACCTGAGCACACAGTCCTTTTGTAAAGGTGCCAAACAGCTGAAAATATGCTTATTTCTTTATGTTCAGATTCATTAATCACAGAGAATCTAACTTTTCTAAAGCTCTATTCAGGTCCTTAACTTCTTTCCTTTTTGTATTTTTGATAGTTTTGTCTATATCTGAAAGAGATAAATTGAGGTCTCCAAATATTTTTACTCTCTACTTCTCCCTATAATTTGATTAACTTTTTCTTTAAGGACTTAGTTGCTGTCCATTTCAGTGCATATACATTAAGTATTATCTATGATTCTCTTAGGCATAATATGATATCCCTTTTTATCTCTTTCAACCATGTCTATTTTTACTGCTACTAATCATTTAGCAGCTACCCTTACTTTTTTTAGTTCACCTGAACCATAAAAGTTTTTTCTTCAGCCTCTCATTTTAACTTCATGTAAATGTTTACGGTTCAAGTGTATTTTGAAAACAACATATTGTTATATTCTGCTTTCTTTTCTGAATGGCTGTATTTAGTCCTGACCCCAATTTCCTGGATTCTTGGTTTCCACATGCCCTAGTGTTTCTATGTTCAGAGGGCTAGTAGGTTACATGTTCTTGGACAAAGCTCTGTGCTCTTTCTTCCCTTACCCCTATGCCTTGGATCCCCAGGGAATCCCTAGCAAGAACACTGTAGTAGTCTTCTGAACCCCCAGGGCACCATTAGAAATCTTCACATGGCCACCTTCAGTCTTCAATATCATGCTAAACATATGCTTTTGGCATGGTAAAATGGACTAAAACAGATCCATAAGGTGTTCAAACAAAAACACATCATGTAAATAAAATAGGGGATTTATTACCCCAAGGCAGATAAAAAAATATTCTTACTCCCCAAAAAGGAAAAAGAGGATTGGTAGAGGTCCTGAGAGTACACAATAAACATGTTAAGAATATTTGGAGAAATATTTTTGGAATAAGTTGGTAGCTAACAAGAAATATAGGCCACAGATTTATTGAATATAACTGAAAATGATTTATTTTCAGATGGAACCTATAAAGTGGTTAAAATAAGGGAGTCAGGGGCAGCTAGGTGGCACAGTGAATAGAACACTGGCCCTGGAATCAGGAGGACCTGAGTTCAAATTCAGCCTCAGATACTTAACACACTTACTAGCTGTATGATCTTGGGCAAGTCACTTAACCCCAATTGCCTTGCCTTCCCCCTCCAAAAAAAAATAATAAAATAAGGGAGTGGCACCAAAAGGGAATCTATAGGCAAACATAAATAATCAACTATCAATATATCAACAATGGAGTATCAAAAAAAAAGGATTGAATCATACATATTTATTTATAGAAACAGGGGTTCATAATACTGATTCAAGATTAGGCCATTATGTATCACAAAGATTATGCAATAAAGTGTTAGAAACTCAGAAACCTGCATACTTGCAATAACAAAAAAAGTTCACCCAAAATATCTTTAAAGATTCAACAAATAAACACTAAAACAGGAGACATCATTAAAGAAAGACTGTTGCCCATAACTGACTAGACATAATACTACACCAATTAAAAAAGGACTCCCTACAAAAATTATTTATATTATCCATCTGAAAAATAATCCATAAGCCATTAAACAGAAACGAATAGTAGTAGGATAGTAACTTGTTCCCAGGTCATTTATATATGAATTGCATAAAATGTTAGTACAAGACAACTTCTAATAGAAGGAGAGATTTGGTATGGCAACATTTATTTTAAAAATTGCTCTTGCATTTTTAACAGATCAATGTTATGTTTGAGTGATTGTGGGTAACAGTTCAGTCTGTGATAATTCTTGAGTTCCAGACTAGTTCATGATGAAACTAGTTCAGGGATGAAACTACTGCCCACAATCATTCAGATACACTTAATGGATTATAAAAGCTTAAGAAAAAACATTTTAATGGATGTTGCCATACAAAATGCTCAAACTGCATGGTACAGCCATCAATTCACTCTGCCTGCAGAACAGTCTCATGACCCCTGAAAACATCAGCAAGACCCTCCTCCAGGATTTCTGTAGACATACAACAAGAAAATCCTTGGGGCGGCTAGGTGGCGCAGTGAGTAAGAGCGCCGGCCTCGGAGTTGGGATTACCTGAGATCAAATCCGGCCTCAGAAAATGAGCACCCACACATAAATAATGACTAGCTGTGTAACCTTGAGCAAGTTACTTAACCCCAATTGCTTAAAAAAAAAAAATCCTCCTTCAGGGCTTCTGAACCAACAGCAAGGTTCCAGGACTTCTGCAACAGCACTGTCCTTTACCAGCAGACGAATCTGGCAAAGTAACATCAAAGCTGAGAGAAAAAATACCGGCACCACAGTCATGCCTCCTCAGTTCTTGGCAGCTCCAAGTGGCAGTTCTCAAAAGTCCTGGGCAGCTCCAACTGGCCCTCAGCAATCCAGTTGACTTCAGCTGGCAGTTCTCTCTCTCTCTCAGCAAATCTGGCCCCTTCTCTCTCTCTCTCTCTCTCTCTCTCTCTCTCTCTCTCTCTCTCTCTCTCTCTCCCTCCCTCCCTCCCTCCACAATGCTGCTCTCAAAAGTTCTTCTGGCCTCTCTCTGCTTGGGCCTCTCTATCCACAGCACCAGCTCCTCCCAGTTCAGTCCCCTTTCTTCATGTAAACAAGTCTATCCCACAACTGTATTCACAAGCTCTGGGTTTTAACACAACCCAAAAATCAAGCCAATAGAAGGGGATCTTTAAATTCCATTACCATTAAAACAGAAAAGCAAATTTACTCTTTGAATAATGAGATTGGTTGGTTATTGTCCTTTGTTCTTGAGGAGGACCAAAATGATGTCACTATTCTAGAGTCAAGTTTCAGTGTGTCCAACTGTGACTGATCAGACCAATAGGAGCTTGGAATGCTCTGACACAGGTTGGATGTAAATAATCTGTGTGAACATTTGGGGTGAATTCTCTAAATTTGTGCATCCTGCATTTCTTTTGAGTTGTTTCAATTCTGTTCAATTCTGTGTGTGTGCTCTCTTACTTGGGCACGCCATGCTGAGCAGTCCTGTGCCAGTGTCTCCCATGTCACACAATCAACTTCAAAATTCTTAAGAGAGACATTGAGAGTGTAGCACTTCTTCTGACCACCTTGAGAACACTTGCCCTGAATGAGTTCTTTATAAAATAGTGTTTTGGGCTAGCGTATGTGTTGCGTTCAAACAATGTGGCCAGCGCATCAGGGTTGTACTCTCTGAAGCAGAATTTGAATGCTTGGAAGTTTAGTTCAAGAAAGGACCTTAGTAGCTAGTACCTTATCCTGCCAGATGATCTTCAGAATCTTTCAAACACAGTTCAAATGGAAACAATTCAGTTTCCTGGCATGGTGTTGGTAGACTATCCAGGTTTCATAGGCATCCAACAATGAAGTCAGCACAATGTTTCTGTAGAACTTCAGTTTGGTAGTCAGTCTAATACCTCTTCTTTCCCATGATTTTCTTCAGAGACTTTTAAAAACTGAGCTAGCTCTGATAATGGTGTAGGACTGTGGGGGTGTAGGAATGAGGAGATACAGAAAGAATGGGTGGTCAGATAACAAGATTGCTGTGTAGTACCCTACTACTGAATTTAGATAGTCTGTGGTAATTAAGAAACTCTCTAGAACTAAATCTTTTAACAGAAGAAAAGGTTCAGTTGTTGGAGAAACTATTAAAGCTTCTGAAATATTCTTACCTAGGCTTAATCACTGAATGGGTATTACCTCAGTCAAACTGAGACCTGGAAAAGACCTTAGCTTAAAAAGGCCAAGTTCTCCCACTGCATCTGGAGGCCATCTCCAGGCATCCTGATTTATATTTTACCACTGGACCCAGATGGCTCTGGAGGAGAAAGTGAGGCTGGCAACTTTGCATAACGCTCCCTTACTTAAATCCAATTCATTTGCAAGTCATGGCATTGCCTTCCTGGTGCCATGGACAAATTTGAGAAAGAAGGACAAACAACCACCTGTGAGTAGTATGAGCTGCCCCACTGGGGAGCTAACCAACCAGTTCCAGTGGGGCAATGCACAATCCTTTCTTTCCCTTTCCTTTTCCCTTTCCTTCCCATTTCCCTTCCATTTCTCTTTCTCTTTCCCCCTCCCCTTTCCCTTCCCTTTATCTTTCCCTTTCCCTTTCTATTTCTTTTTCCTTTTCCCTTCCTTCCCTCTTTCCTCTCCCTCTGTCTCTATAGGGTATCATACCATTACCTGGGGGTGCTCTGCTCAGAGGAATATAAATTTTGATCCCTGAAACCTATAAAGATATCTTGGGGTTTAGGGGCTAGATTTCTTTCTTAAGGACCATGCTTTAAACCCAAATTACCCTGACTATCTTTGATTGGCCAACAATAGGTCCCAGTCCAAGGGCCCTGAATGCTCAGAGTAAATACAAATACCAAGTGTTTCTGTTTTAGACAGAAACCCTGAGGGTCTTCTTCTCCCAGACTGATTTTCTTTTTTGACTAGGTAAAAGAGGTCATTCTTGGCCTCATTTCTTACCTAGCCTTAATCACTGAATGGGTATCACTTCAGTCAAAATGAGACATGGGAAAGACTTTAGCTTAAAAAAAAACCAAGGTCTCCCACTGTGTCTGAGGCTACCTCCAGTCATCCTGATTTATATCTTGCCACTGGACCCAGAAGGCTATGGAGGAGAAAAATGAGGCCAGCAACTTAAATCCAGTTCACAAGCAAGTCTGTCATGTTCCTGATGTCATGATGCTCTTTGAGAAAGAAGGACAAACAACAGAACTAAATATGTTAACAGAAGAAAAGGTTCAGCTGCTGGAGTACCTGCTAAAGCTTCTGGGGGAAAAAAAGCAAATGAAGTACAAGGATTTTTATGAGAGTACTTAACTCTTAGAAAGTTTTAGTTTTACACCAGAGTTAGACTAGGCAGAAAATAATAATAACATGTTAAAGTTAGTGAGAAAAGAAAAGCTAAATTGCATTGAATCTTGTATTTCTTTAAATTTTGCCATAATTAAACAATTTAGCCTACTTTAATATAGTTATACTAACATTAGTTGATATTTATGCTTATATACTTTAATAAAAAGTATTTTTAAAATATAAAGAAAGTAATTGAATAAAATAAAGTGCTAACCATGCCTTTAGGAAAACTAGCTTTGCACAATAGATAGCTAAAACCATTCACCTGAAAGCAACATATGCTAATTCAATGCCTGCTTTGCATTGTAGCAAGCATTTAAATCATTGTTGAATTGAATTGAATTTGTTAAATTTTATGAAATTATTTTAAGGGATACTAATGATGAGAAGAATCAGGAAAAGACTCTTTAAGGAGGTAGGGCTTGACCTGAGGGATTTAACAGGAAAAGTTAATATGAGTTAAATACGATTTAGAATTTAAGATAGGGAAAAAAAATGAAAGAAGCATAATATACTGGCAATGATGTTGGATTTAGAGTCAGAAAGATCTGGGTTTGAGTCTTGGCTATTCCACATGACAGTTATGTGACATTGGACAAACGACTTCACTTTTCTAAACTGTTTTTCTCATTCATAAAATGAGGGGGATGGATTAGATTCTAAGCTACCCTCCAGCTCAGTTTCCTTCACAGAACTCTCCTGAGGAAAAGTGTTTGGTGAATCTTTTTTTTTTTTTAAGTTAAATAGTTAATTTTGCTCCAGTTACATGTAAAAATCATTTTAACATGAATTTTTAAAATTTTTGAGTTCTAAATTCTCTCCTTCCCTCCATTTCCCTCCCCCACCCCACTGAGAAGATAAGCTATTTGATAGGGGTAATGCATGTGCAGTCATGCAAAACATATTTCTATGTCAGTTATGTTGTAAAACAAAACAAAACAAAAACTAAGAAGAAAAAAATAAAGAAAAAGAAGGCTTGGGTCTGCATTTAGACATCATCAGTCCTTTCTCTGTAACTGCAAAGCATTTTTCATCATAAATCCTTCAGAATTGTTTTGGATCATCATATTCTGAGAAAAACTAAGTTAATCACAGTTGTTAATCATACAATATTGCTGTTACTGTATACAAAGTTCTCCTGGTTCTACTCATTTTACTTTGAATCAGTTCACCCAAGTCTTTCCAGGTTTTTTATGTTTGCTGAACCTTAAAGCAGCACAGGTGTGAAAGTGTTTATCGAGAACCTGTATAAGTGTTCTATGTCAGTCCAGCATGATAATTTTGAAAAGAGTAGAAAGCAGTTCTGATCATACTACCAGATATGTGCACTTGTGTGTATTTGAAAACAACTCACATATCTGAACTTGACTTAAGAATTTAAAAACCTCTTGCATACATTACACTGTCTTTTCTGCTTTCTCAGATTCCTTTTAAGTGACTCCCTTTCAAATACCAGTTGCATTTTTAAACCATAGGGCCTCATGAAAGCATTGTTATATCACTGATACCTTTTAATCTGTATAATTGACAATGGTAAAGTTTGATCTTGAGCAATATACATATGCATATACACACATATAGATACTTTAATATATATTATTTATATAGTGACATGTACTCAAATATACATATACTTTAATATATAATATGTAAATATATGTAGGCATATATGTCATCATGTTATATATATTGCCCAAGATATATTTCCCAATATATATGACATTGGTATATATTGTTGCCATGTTGTATATATACAGTCCAAGACCTATCAATCTCTCTGTCTACCTATCTATATCTATCTATCTACCTACCTATCTATCTATATGTTATATGTATAATTATATATGTATGTGTGTTTGTATAAGATTTTATCACTTGAGACAGTTTTCTAGTTGGCAAGTCAACTATCTAGTATCTAGTACTATTGTATAATTTCCAAGTTAAGCTTCTGTTATTGCATTAGTATTAAAGTTTTAGAACTAAAAGAAATCTTGATTTTTAATTTATCTTTAATATTCATTAAAAAAATTTTTTAGTTCCAAATTCACTCTCTCCCTCCCTTCCCCCACCCATTGAGAAGGCAAATAACAGATACATGCAAAGTTATGCAAAACATCATATTAGTCACATTTTTTTAAAAAAGCAAGAAAGATAAAGCAAAAAAAAAAAATGGATGCTCCCATCTGCACTCAGATTTCATCAGTTCTTTCTCTAGAAGTAGATAGCCTTTTTGACCATGGGTCCTTTGGAATTGTCTTGGATCATGGTAAAAAACACCTTAGAGATCATGAATTCAGTTCCCCAATTTAAAGATGAGGAAGATATAGCTTGCAAAGAAGTAGCTTGCCTAAAGTCACAGAGTTAGTAAGTCGTAGAGACCAGACTTGAACTCAGCTCCTCTTCAGAGGCAACTGATGATGCAGTGGATAGTATGCTGGGCCTGAAGTCAGGAAGAGCTAAGTTTGAAGCTGACCTCAAATAATAACTGTGTGACCCTGGGCAAGTTGCTTAACTTTCTTTTACTTCAGTTTCTCCAATTATAAAATAGTTATAATAATAACAACAATAATAAAGTGCTTCTCAGTGTTGTTGTAAGTATCAGATGAGATGATTGAGTCATTTCCCATTTGACAAATGGTTAAAGGATATGAATAGGCAATTTTCTGATGAAGAAATCAAAATAATTTATAGTCATATTAAAAAAACCTACCTAAATCATTATTGATTAGAGAAATGCAAATTAAAACAACCTCGAGTTCTAATTTTACACTTATCAGATTGGTTAAAGTGATAGAAAGGGAAGTGACAAATGTTGGAAGAAATGTGGGAAAATTGGGACACTAATTTATTATTGGTGGAATTGTGAACTAATTCAACCATTTTGGAGAACAATCTGGAATTACGCCCAAAGAGTTATTAAATTATCTATACCCTTTGACCCAGCAATACCACTACTTGGTCTATTTACAAAGATAATCAGGGAAAAGGGAAAAGAACCTATGTGTTCTAAAAGGTTTCTAGCAGCTCTCTTTCTGGTGGGAAAGAACTAGAAATTTCAGGGATGCCCATCAATTGGGGGATGACTGAACAAGTTGTGGTATATGAATACTACTGTGCTATAAAAAATGAACTCAATGATTTTGGAAAAATATTGAAGGATTTTAATGAAATAATGAAGAACAAAATGAGCAGAACCAAGAGAACATTGTATATAGGAATAGCAATGTTGTTTTAAAAACAACTTTGAGTGAATAAGTTATTTTGACTATTATAAATACCCAATAATTATAATGGATATATAAAGTTGCTATCTGCATCCAGAGAAAGATCCAATACAGAGAAATACATACAGAATTATTCTACATATAGATGCCTATTTCTGTCTAATGGTAACCATCTCTAGGATGTGGGGTTGGAGGGAAGAAAAAAATTTTACAGGATAATTTTTTTCTGTATTTTAAAGGAATAGCAAGATGTGCATAGTAGATTTGTAATTTCATATGCAATCATCTTTGGAAATACTTGTTTTATTCCATAAATTAAAAACAAAAATTTTAAAATGAGAATAATATTTGTAAAAAGTGCTTAGCACAGAGCATTATGGCACATAGTGGGTTATATAAATGCTTATTACCTTTCCCTTCATTGCAGAACCAATATTTTTCTACCATAGCACTAGCCTTCCAATATATGCATCTTCTTCATGTTTCTTTGAACTGTTTTTTTTTTAATTAAATTCTTGCTGGCATTTATATTACCCAAATTTGTTATACTTACTCATTTCACTTACAATACATGGTGTTTACTTCTTTTTCAAAATAATTAAGCCTAGAGATAGCTTAAGCTATCTGCTTCTTAAATTATACATCATGGCCTAACTAATCATCAATTAATATTCTCTTATATTTTTTAAGTTGCTTAGCTTTATTTAATATCTTTTCTGACAAACCTCTGTATGATGGGGAATTCCTAAGAAATTAAGGGAGCAAATCACTTAATAGTATATTAAAAATGTGACCTCAATTTTTTCATGGCTACTTTTTCATGTAATAACAGTTAAAGTTGATGATGAACCTGAATTTACGTATAAAAATACTTTTTTGTAGGTTATAAAGCTGAAAAGTAAATTTAACAATGTATTTTCCGTATGGGAGGAACAATTAAAAAAATACTAGATTCTATAGTACTGCTATGAGAAGTTCAAGCTTTTCTCCCTCTCAAAGTGAAGAATATTTTTTGTTGGCTTTTTAAAGGTTGTTTTAACTTTTTTTTTTTAACAGAACTGACTTTTAATAAACCTAGGAAAACTAATTAAATAGTTAACCACTTTATTCAGACTAGGTTTCTCTGAAGATTAAAACAGATTGATCAAATCATTTCTACTTTTTTTCTGGATTACAGTAGGTAAAACAGAATCTAGTCTCTACTACTTACAAGCAATGTGGTCCCGGAAGAAGCATAAACTCTCTGAATTTTGGTTTGGGTCATATGACCTCTGAGGTCCTACCTTGCTTTGACTGTGAAACTGTAATAAAGAATAAAATGGACATTTGAAAGGTAGGAATGAGAAGAATAGCGTTTAGAGAGCAGAGGAAGATAGGAGAAAGAACCTGACTCTGAGGCATGGGGATAAAGGAAGTGGAAATCTCTAAGTTCCAAGAAGACTGGAGGCAATAGGGATAGGAGTTGATTGAACAGGCGGAATGACATGGTCAGACTTACACATAATAAAGATCAATTTGACAGCTGAGTTGAGGATGAACTAACCTGGGAAAAGACCTGAGGCAGAGAGACTAAGCAATGGTTTTCCATAGAAGGAGTGGTAAGGGCCTGTACCAGGGCAGTTATGGCATAGGAGAGAAGAGAGTATATGCAAGAGATGTTACAAAGGTAAAATTGACGAGACTGGGCAATGGATATTGCCCAGTGGTTGAGACAGTATGAAATCAGAGATGACAACTAGGTTGCAAGCCTGGCTAACTGGGAGGATGGTGGTAATAGGGAAATTAAAAGAGGGGAAGAATTGGAAGCAAAGATAATGAATTCAGTTTTGGACGTGTTGAATTTAAGATGTTTACAGGATATCCAGTGTGAAATGTCTAATAGACAAAGATGTCAAATTGGAGATGGGGTTAGGGTTACACAAGTCTGAGAATTATCTACATAGAGATGATACTTAATAGACAATCTATGAGAGCTGATGAGATCACTAAATTGAATAGTATAGAAGGAGAACAGAGGAGGGCCTAGGACAGAATTTTAGGGGATACCAATAGTTGGTAGGCGTGGATAAAGACTTGGATAAAGATTCAGCAAAGGAGCAGTCAGATCAGTAGGTGGAGGGTATCAAGGAGAAAAGGGTGATCAACAGTGTCAAAGGCTGTAGAGAGGTCAAGAAGGATACGGATTGAAAAAAGGTAATTAGATTTAGCAATTAAGAGATCATTGGTAACAGGAGAGAACAGCTTCAGTTGAATGATGAGGCCAAAAGTCAGGCTGCAGAGAGTTAAGAAGAAAGTGAGAGGAAAGGAAGTAAAGGCAACAATTGGGGACGGCTTTCTCATGTGGAACCTCATTTGCCTCTGACTCACAGATAGCTCGTATCTTCTACAATTCTGAAACCTTGGTGATGGAAGAAAAAAGTGATGTGTGTACCTTGAAAATTAGTAAAGATTTTAAAAAATGGGAAGAACCAATATTGGAAAACAGACACTCAAGTACATTGTTAGCAGAGCTATGAATCCTCACAACAATTTGGAATTATGCAAATAAAGTAACTAAAATGTCCACACCCTTTGGCCCACAAATATCTTTACTAGTCTTATAACCCAAAGAGAATACTAATAAAAAGAAAATCTCTGTATACACCAGAGCAGCACTTTCTGTAATAACAAATTATTGGAAACAAAGTTGTTATCCATCAATTAGGAAATGGCTAAACATAAATAAAGATATATAAATGTAATGGCATATTACTGTACTGTAAGAAATGATGAATGTGATGAATACTGAGAAACACAGAAAAATCTCTATGAATTGATGCAGAGCAAAATAAACCTAGCCAAGAAAATAAAATAAACAATGACTACAATGTAAACAGAAAGAAGGGACACAGAAATAAAAATGAATATTGTGAAATTCCCAAAGAAAACATAGCTCAAAAAGAGTTATAGGCCCCGGAAGTGATCGGCTATGACGGCGGCGCGCCTGCCAGGAGGAGCTCTGAGTTGTCAGCGGCGGCCTCGGCCTTGCTCCGGCTGGCCGTGCATGCATGCCCGCCTCTGCTTCCCGGCCGGCTGCAGGGGTGGAGACAACAGCAATTTTGATGTCTTGTCAAGCCCGTTGAAACAGCATTCTGCACATCCTTCCTCCTGGGACACTTCCAAAGATGGCAGCCAATAAGCCCAAGGGCCAGAACTCTCTGGCCTTACACAAAGTCATCATGGTGGGTAGTGGCGGTGTGGGCAAGTCTGCTATGACCCTGCAGTTCATGTATGATGAGTTTGTGGAGGACTATGAACCAACAAAAGCCGATAGCTCCCGGAAGAAGGTCGTTCTGGATGGGGAAGAGGTCCAGATTGACGTCCTCAACACTGCTGGGCAGGAGGACTATGCCGCCACCAGGGACAACTATTTCTGAAGTGGGGAGGGCTTTCTCTGTGTCTTCTCTATAATAGAGTTGGAATCTTTTGCGGCAGGGAGCAGATTTTAAGAGTCAAGGAGGATGAAAACGTTCCCTTTCTTCTAGTCGGTAACAAGTCAGATTTAGAAGATAAAAGGCAAGTTTCTGTAGAAGATGCAAAAAACCGAGCCGACCAGTGGAATGTCAACTACGTTGAAACCTCGGCCAAGACACGAGCAAACGTTGACAAGGTATTTTTTGATTTAATGAGGGAAATTTGAGCTCGGAAGGTGGAAGACAGCAAAGAGAAGAATGGGAAGAAGAAGAGGAAAAGCTTGGCCAAGCGGATCAGAGAGAGATGCTGCATTTTATAATCCAGGCCCAAACTTCTTCCTTATCTCGACCACACTAATAAATATAATTTATAAGCATTGCCAAAAAAAAAAGAGAGAGTTATAACAAGATACCCGCTACCCCACCCCTCTGTAGAGGTAAAAGGTCCACAAATGTTGTATATTACACATATTTTCAGGCAGCTATGTGGAATAGTGGCTAGAACGCCAGACCTGGAGTTAGGAAAACTCATTTTCTTGAGTTCAAAAAGGGCCACAGACACTTACTAGCTGACCTGAGCAAATCACTTAATCTTCCCTTCCTCAGTTTCCTTATCTGTAAAATAAGCTAGAGAAGGAAATAATGAACCACTCCAAAATCTTGGCCACGAAAACTTCAAAGTGTTCTGGTCTAGGGAGCTTTCAGAGCAAACCAAAGACCTTCTCTAAAGGTGATGCTAAGTTGTCTCAGAATTCAGTACACATAGTTAGACATGACTAAGCAACACATATTTTCAGAATTTTGCAATGCATTGATCAGTCTTGCAGATTTTTAAATTGTCTTCTTTTTTTTGTATTTATTTTTTGCTTTATGGGAGAGGTTCTCTGGGAGGAAAAGGAGGGAAATTTTGGTAATGTTAAAAAAAGATATAAGTATATATATATATATATTTTTAAAAGAATGAAATGAATGATTCAGTCATTGAGGGTTGTGCTGAACTCATGATCTGCTCTGTTTTAGAGCACTATCCCATGATGATATGGAATGAGGCACCATCCTCTTCATGAAGCTTTTCCTAATTCACCCAACTACTATAACCTCCCTCCCAAACTATCTTATATTTAAGGGCTTTGCATATATTCATCAACTTTATATTACATTTATATATTTATATGCATTTCTTATTTTCCCCTTTAGAATACAAATGCACTGTGAGTAGGGATTTTAAAAATTCTTTGCATTTGTATCCTCAGCTTCTAGAACAGTACCTGGCACATAGTAAGTGTTTAATTGTTTGTTGTTAATCTTACACATAAAACACGGTACAGGCACTTAGCTCCCAATTGCCAAGATCCTGAAAACATAATATTGCTACAGTACTTGAGGTGTACTGTCTATTAGAATCTGAGATGATTTACAGCCCCCTTTGGAGCAGGACATCTTTTGCTCCCTGGGCTGAAGTACTGAATTCTGAGATAACTTAGGATAAATTTTAACAAAAGATCCTTGGTTTTCTCTGACACCCTCAACCCATACCAGAACAGGTATAAACTGGCAGGGGTTTTTGTTCATTACCTAGTTCCAAGGGTCACAGATCCAGGGCACACTGATGCAGGGACTTGCACTTGTCACCTTCACTATACCAAGAGAAGCAAGTTCAGAAGCACACAGCCATATATCAGATAGCAGAAGAATTGTGTATCAGTTCCAGTCTCCAATTCATTCTGAAGCCTAAAGGAGAATAACTAGATCAAAAATCCAAGACCAATAGGGGGTCTGAAGTTTTGTCACTATGACCCAGTAGAGCTTCCAAGATGACTGACAATGGCTAATTTCAGTAGCAATCTACTGTTATTCAAACCTCATGTCAGGTGAAGAACTGAGGAAAAGACAGAGCTCACACCAGGGAATGTGGGGGAGTAGCTATCAAACTTTTCCATGGACTGGTACCAGACCACTTTGGGAGTGCTGAAAGCTTGCAGTTTTGAGGATGAACTGTTCCTGGAGATCCTGGAACAATGCAATATTCAGTACTATAAGAAAGCAGCAACTGGACCAGTGTAGATCTTCCCTCTCAAAGTGTAATAAGCCCAGCTCTAACATCAAGTTGGAAATCAGGAAGTAGACTGGGAAAATGAGTGGAAAAAAAAATTCCGACATAAAAAGCCATGATGGTGACAAGACACACAAACCCAGTAGAATATAATGACTGTAAACATTGACAAGAAAAGCTTCAAAGAAAAACACAGGTAGGGCCTCAATTTAATTGGAATTCCTGGAAGAAATGATGTAAGAGTGAAAAAAAAAGTTAAAGTTATTTTTGTCAATGAAATTAGAGTGCTAGAGGAAAACATTAGAAAAGAAGTAAAAGCTATGGAAGAAAGAAGGAATGAACAACTTGGCACAGGAAATTTTAAAACTTGTTTACACAACAAACAATCTGAAACTTTAAATGAACCAAATAGAAGCCAACAAAATCAAAAGACTAAAAAACCAGAAAAAAAAAATCTATCTCATAGCAACAACAACTTACCTGGAAAACAGATCAAGGAGAAAAAAATAAGAATCATCAAGACTACCTGAGTGCCATCACAAAAACAAGAACTTAGACATATTTAAGTAAATCTTAAAAAGAATATCACCCAGATTTCTTAGAACCAGAGGGCAAAATGGAATTAGGAAGAATCTACCAGTCAACTTCTAAAAGACTGCAACATTGTAGCCAAATCCCAGAGATTCCAGGTCAAAGAAAAAAGGGAATTAATGAAAAGAAATGCTAGGGAAGGTGGACTAGCTATGCCAGATCTTAATCTGTATTATACAGCAGCAGTTATCAAAACTGCTTGGTACTGGCAGAGGTGTAGAGTAGTGGATCAATGGAATAGATTAGGTGCAGGAGACCCAGCAGTTAATGAATATAGCAATCTATTGTTCGATAAACCCAAAGACCCCAGTTTTTGGGATAAGAATGCACTATTTGACAAAAACTGCTGGGAAAACTGGAATACAGTATGGCAGAAACTGGGCATAGATCACTATCTAACACCATATACCAAAATCAAGTCTAAATGGGTGCATGATCTAGGTGTAAAGGATGATACTGTAAGCAATTTGGGAAAGCAAGGAATAGTTTACCTGACAGATCTGTGGAGAGGGGAAGATTTTAGGACCAAACAAGAATTAGAGAGCATTATAAAATGCAAAATGGATAATTTTGATTACATTAAATTGAAAAGCTTCTGCACAAACAAAGCCAATGTAACCAAGATCAAGAGGGAGGTGGGAAATTGGGAAAGAATTTTTACAACCTGTGTCTCTGATAAAGGACTCATTTCTAAAATTTATAGAGAATTGGGCCAAATCTATATGAATACAAGTCATTCCCCAATTGAGAAATGGTCAAAGGATATGAATAGGAAGTTTTCAGAGAAAGAAATTAAAGATATCTATAAGCATATGAAGAAATGCTCTAAATCACTATTAATTAGAGAAATGCAAATCAAAACAACTCTGAGATACCACATCTCTCCAGTCAGATTGGCTAAGATGACAAAACAAGAAAGTGACAAATGCTGGAGAGGATGTGGGCAAATTGGAACGCTAATACATTGCTGGTGGAGTTGTGAACTTATCCAACCATTCTGGAGAGCAATCTGGAATTATGCCCAAAAGATTATAAATAATTTCATACCCTTTGACCCAGCCATACCACTCCTAGGGTTATATCCCAAAGAGATCATAGTAGTGGGAGGAAGAACCATATGTACAAAAATATTTTTAGCAGCCCTTTTTGTGGTTGCAAAGAATTGGAAACTAAAGGAGTGCCCATCAATTGGGGAATGGCTAAACAAGTTGTGGTATATGAATGTAATGGAATTTTATTGTGCTATAAGAAACGAGGAGGTGACGGATTTCATAATTACCTGGAGAGACTTATACAAACTGATGCTGAGCGAGAAGAGTAGAATCAGAAGAAATTTGTATACAATCACAGACATACCATATCTGTGACGACCAACTATGACAGACTGGACTCTTTTCAGCAATGCAGTGATATAAGTTAATCCCGAATGACTCAAGAAAGTGAGAAATGTGCCATCCAGAGATATAACTAGAAAGAACTGAGCCTGAATCCTGATGGAAGCAAACTAAATGATCTTGTTCTTCTCATTGTTTGGTTTTACTTCTTCCTTACCATCTTTCATCCCACCTAGTACAATATGCCTTTGTAATTGGAATAATGTTTAATATGAATGCATTTGCAGACCCTATACTGTACTATATGATGTCATGAGGGGAGGGGGGAGGGAAGTAAAGGAAATTTGAAAATCAAGGAACTATGGAATTGAATCTTGTCAACTGAAACTAAATTAATAAATTAATTTAAAAAAAAAAAGAATGGAAAGAAAGACAAAATGGGAAGCATTTGGGTTAGGGGGAAGGGGAAGGAAGGTTAGGGAAAATAATCTCACATAATCAAAGTGCACAAATAGATAACCACATAAAGAAGAGGTGGGATGGGTGGGGGAAGATGGAGGTGGACAACTTCTGATACTTGAACCTCACTCTCATCTGAACTGGTCAAGAGAGGTAAGAATTTACATACACATATTTTGATATAAAATACATTTTACTCAACAGGGAAATGGGAAGGAAAAGGGAGAAGGGAAGAAGGGGAATTAGAGGGAGAGTAAATTAAAGGAGGAATTAGTTCAAAGCAACAAAATAAAACCCTAAAGACATACAGAATTATAGCTCTTTTTGAGGTAGCAAGAATGGGAAACTGGGGGAATGCCCATAAATTTGGGAGTGGTTAATCAAGTTATGGTGTGTAAATGTGATGGAATTGCTGTTTGTCCTTTGTACTGGAAAAGGATGGATGACATCACGATGTTGGGGTCCAGGTACAGTGTGCTCAACTGTAGCTGATCAGTACAATGCTTGGAAGACTCTACCACAGGTTGGACCCAAATAATCCATTTGAATATTTGGCATGAAAATGTCTCTAGATTTGCACATCTCACATTTCCTCTGTGCTATTGTGATTCTGTCTTGCTTGTCAGGGCCCAATGCCTTCTTGGATGTGGGCACACCATGCGGGGTGATCCTGTGGTAGCCACTCCTGTGTCTCACAATCAATACTAAAGTTCTTCAGAGAAACCTCAAGTGTACGGTTTCCTCTGACCTCCATGTGAGGGTTTTTGCCTTGTGCAAGTTCTCTGTAAAATAGTCTTTCATGTAAACGTACATTTGGCATTTGTACTGTGTGGCCAGCACACCAGAGCTGCACTCTCTGCAATAGAGTTTGAATAGTTGACTTGGCAGTTTAGCCTAAGAGAAGACCTCCGTGTCCGGTACCTTATCTTGTCAGGTGATCTTCAGAATCTTCCTAAGACAATTCAAATGCAAGTAGTTCACTTTTCTGGCATTTTGCTGTCCAGGTTCACAAACATAAAACAATGAGGTCAGCACAACAGCTCTGTAGACCTTCAGTCTGGCATGCAGCCTAATCCCTCTTTTCTTTCCGAGCCTCCCAAATACTTAGCTAACTTTGGCAGTGTATGCTTCAACCTCATCATCTATGTGGACATCCCTAGAAAGTATACTCCCAAGGTAAGTGAACTTATCCACAGCATTAAAAATTTCCCCATTTTCTCCACAGTGCTGGCTGGTAAAGAACCTCTGTTTTCTTTCTGTTGATTATCAGGTCAAAAATTAGCACAAACAATGGAGAAACAATCCATATTCTTGTTGCCTCTCAGCCTCAGAGGCTGCTCTGAGTGCACAATAATCTGCAAACAAAAAGTTGCACACCAATCCTCCCTCTGAAGAGGTTACCCATAAAAAGGGTTAGGGCTGCTCTGGAGACCCCAAAATACCAACATGCTGGGTCCTGCTGAATGAATTTGACTCAAGTCTTCTCAGCCAAAGAAAAGTAAAGTTTAATAAAAGTTTGCTTGCATTAGACACAGAGTATGTCTGTGCTAGGTCATTCTATGGTGCTCTCACTATTCTATGGCACTCTCAAACATGAAGACAGGATGGGGGTCTTATATAGAGAAGGTTGTGGGAGGAATCTCGGGGTGGTCTAGAGGAGGAGTTTGGAGAGGTTCTTCAGGAGGAGTTAATGAGGTCAACGAGTGATTAAGGGTGGGAAGTCGCTGGAGGCCACCTGGAGACCACAAACAATGGTGGGCTAGGCCAGTTCAAGGGTGGATCGATGGGGTGGGAAGTCTAGTAACAGACTTGCCTCATGCAAATGCCTCATCAAATGAGATGATTTAATCAGAGTTCAAGGGCCTGTACCTCAAGGACACAAGGAGAGCTCGAAGGGCTTCCCAGAGCCCATGCCTCATCACCTCCACATTAGTCTTGGTTTGTAAGTTTTTCAAGCTAAATAATTTACCATCTTTGTGGTAGCTGACCTTGATGTCATTTTGGTCCTCATTGAAGGTCCTCATGAAACATCATGGAAAATATCATGCTAAAAAACATGGGAACAAGCACACAGCCTTGCTTTATTCCATTGGTGACTGAAAAGCATGAGAGCATCATCCTTTATCCAGAACCCATGCAAGCATACCAACTGGCATAAAATATTGATAAACTTCGGGAAACCAAATTTTGCCATGATTTTCCATAAGCCCTCACAACTGACAATATCAAAGACCTTGGTCAGGTTAATGAATGTTGTATATAGACCTCTGTTCTGCTCATCAAACATTTTTCAGTCCTTTTTAAAGTCATACTGGCTCTTGGGTAGATGACATCTTCCAGGTGAAGGATTAGCCAATTAAGGAGCACTCTGGCAAGGATCTTGCTAGCAGTGACTAAGAGAGAGAACCCTCTCCCTTGTGATTATCACGGGATAACCTTTATAGAGCTGGACAATAGAGGCATCCTTGATCTCCTGGGGATCATCTCCACTTGCAATATAACCTGAAAGATCTCAGTCACCTTCTATATAAGCAGTGGACCCCCTGCCTTTCTACTGGGATAGAATCAGTGCCAGGTGTTTTGCCATATAAGAGGAGTCTAATAATATTTAATACCTCTTCTTCAGTTGGAAGTTTGGCTGGAGATAAATTGACTTCAACCTAAGATATATGGTCAGTGGTTTCAGCATTAATTGATGATCTACTGAGAATACTGTGGAAGTATTTAATCCATATCTTCAGGATCATGTCCTTATCACTAATCAATGTTATTCCATCAGTGCTGAGTAGTTGGGATGCACCAGAGGTCTTTGACTCATAAATTGTCTTCAGGATACCATAGAAGCACTTTGAGTTGTTGCTATTGGCATGAAACTAAATCTCATCTGCCTTCTTAATGGACCAAGAATCTTATATCTCTCTAAGCTTCACTTACACTTTACATTTTATTTTTATTTTTTTGCTTTTTGGGGCGGGGAGGGGAAGGCAGGGCAATTGGAGTTAAGTGACTTGCTCAAGGTCACATGGCTAGTAAGTGTTAAGTGTCTGAGGCTGCCACTTTACTTTTGATGGAATTAAATGCTGCTTTCTTAGAGACAGCCCAACTGGTTCACCTGCTACTAAACCCTGTGGAGTACTTGCTTTTCATTTAGCAGCTTCTGAATATTCCCCCATCATTTTCTTCAAATCAATCCTGATGTTTGTGAGTGTTCTGGCCCTGATGAGTAAATGCAGTGCTGTACTTCAAAGTCTCTGGAAGTTGCCCATTCCTATTCTGCTCCATTGTTCCTAACTATGTCTTGACTCAGTTTTCCTTCCAGGTCAATAATAAACTGTTCATGTATAGAGTTGCTAATTTTGTTGAATGCAAATGTTGAGCTTGGAAACAGTAAGTTTGATTGGTCTGACACTCTGTACCACACATCACATTTGTCACTCTCACATCCTGTCTCTTTTCTTTACAATGACATGGTCTATTACATGCCAGTGCTTGTTGTAAGGGTGCTTTTAGGTAAGCAGAAGACAGTGATGGTGTTGGGAAGATCATGAGATGCACAAGTCTTTAGTAGCAAGTGACTGCTGTTTTTTCTGATTTCAATTCTCCCAAGGACACCCTGGCATGTCTTATAGTCTGTGCCTACTTTGGTATTAAACTATCCAGAATTACAAGGTTGTCCTCTTTCAGCACACCAACGCTAAGGTTCTCTAGGTCTTCATAAAATTTTGCTTTGACCTCATCAAGGGCTCATCATGGTGGCAGCACACTCACTGATAATGGGAGTGTGGTACTTTCCTGTAAGTGGAAACCACATTGTCATGAGCCTGTCTTTCACTCCTTTTGCGGGGCATACAAGCTTATTGACTTAGATTAGTTTTAATTGCAAGCTTCATGACAGCTTTCTGGCATTTCCCATCACTGGAGCCACTCTAGAAAACTGTGTATCCTGCTCCAACTTCAGTAAACTGGCCTTCATTTGCCAGTCTTGTTTCACTCAGAGCTACTATTTGAATGCAGTACCTGCTATGTTCTCTCACAAGAGCTGTTCATCTTTCAGGGCTACTGAATTTCATGTTGTCCCTGAGGGTGCTCATATTCCACACACACACAAATGGTGAGTGGAATCATCTTTGCAAAGATTTTTGTTGGTTTTTTTAAATTTGTTTTGAGTGCAGAGTGGGATTGCCACCCATTGAGGTAAGCAGCCCAGGGTTGGATGAAGTAGACAATTTTTAGGGTATCTCTTCTAGATTCTTCCTCGTGCCAGTAGGTAAGCATTGTGGTCCTTTTAAAAAGCTGCTCAGATACCCAGGGATCTACTGAATCCCACTGCTGCTTCAGTCCAGTGAGAAGAATACCCTATAGACTTGTGTTACTACTGTTCCCAGCATATCTGCACCTGCCACTTTGCCACTCACTCATCACCACGGGACTTCAAGGTAGGTAAAATAGTAAAATAATAAATAGTTAAGTAGTAAATAATAAAGTAAGTAATAAAATAGTTAAGTAGTAAAAATAATAAAATAATAAAGTAGTGAATGATGGGTGATGTCTTGACTAGTGTGTGAATTGTGGATTCAAGTGAGTCAGAGTCACTCCCTCCTCCAGAATCAACAAAGTCCAGTGGCAATACAAAAGTCAAGATTATTGTTGATGGTCAAGGATGCAGACCTTGGCATCTTCAATGTCTGACCGAGGTCTAAGCACTCCGAAGCACCCACCACCCTCATTGCCTATTGGAACAAATTGCTCTCATCCTCCCATTTTACTAGAGAAAGACTTCAATGCTTGGGGTAGACATCCCACTAACTCACTGACAGGCTTGAGGCAGATTGTTTATCCTCAACATGGTGTAGCCCATCTTCCAAGACAGTTTTACTGGGGTGTGGCTGCTGAGCATGCTACAGCTTCTTGGAGCCACAGGTGAGAGTTGGGTGACAGGTAGACACCAAAAGTGGATAACTAATCCTGATAAGGGTTTGGCAAGCCTTCACACCAGAGACTTCTTTTGGGGGGGAGTCTAGTCTCTCTCTACCAATGGCTCCATTACTTACTGATGGTGAGTCCCCCAAATATAGGGGGTGATGCCCTGAAATCTAGTTCCTTTAGCTACTAAAAAACTAGCTTTCACACAGGAATATTTACTTCAAAAGATTTACAAATATAACCTACTTCCTCAATATGTGGGAAGCATAATTTCCCTCTCCACTTATACCTCAGACACTGGAGAAGGGAAGGGGATTGTGTTCATACTTAGCTTAGTTCCCATAGAACACAATCCCAGTTTTAAGTGTAAAACATCCCTAGGTCTCTAGTCCCAGGCACCCTGGTTTCTTGGGGTTTCCATGCTGGACTGACTGAGTAGAACACCCTGCTTGCAATCCTAGCTCTGGGGACATCATGACCATAATTCTCTAATCCCATGGGGATCCCCTCTAGCATCTGAAACTAAGAAGGCCAAAAAACAAACAAAAAAAAACACAGAAAAAAAACAACTACCCCCATGCTATTGTCCCAGCAAATAGGCACCTGTACATTTTTTTTAATATGGTCCTTATCCTAAATTCAAAACAATTCTCTCTGATTTCCAAGAAGGCATAAGCAATGCCCTTTTACTTGGTTCTCCAGTGTTGTACAGTAAAGTCTCAAAACAGCTAACACTACATTGGCATCTGCAATCCCACATGTACAGATGAAAATCAAATACAAAGTGTTATAGATTCATAGAATGAAAAACATCGCAAAAAGTTCCCCAAATAAGTCAACAAAATAAGAAGCATTTTTACAAATTTACCAAATAGCTCTGCTTTTTTTTTTTTTAACTTGTAGGTCATTTCTCTATCCACAAGCAAAAGAAAGAGCATAGATTTTTTTTAATGGTTTCTATTTTATCTTTTTTTTTTTTGGAGGGGGTAGGGCAGGGCAGTTGGGGTTAAGTGACTTGCCCAAGGTCACACAGCTAGTAATTGTAAAGTGTCTGAAAATCAGATTTGAACTCAGGTCTTCCTGACTCCAGGGCCAGTGATCTATTCACCGAGCCACCTAACTGACCCAGTGGCTTCTATTTTGAACAGAAACCTGTGCCATGCTGAGCTTTCCAAGCTTCATGGAGCTCTCCCCACAGGGATTTGGAGCCTGGGTCAACTTAGCTTTGTCCCTTTCTCAAATGAGAAAACTGTTTTGGATAGAAATTGTTCCAGTGATTTCCTCGGTGCATAAGGCTAACCAACTGAGATCTGTACAAAAAGAGTCCCTTTCTACATAAGGCACACACACTAAAACTTTCTAGGGATTGAAGACCTTTGCCTGGCTTGCCAGAATACATGGACCTAGAAAGAGTAATTTAGACGTGCAGAGTTGAGGTGATATGTAACAATGCCCCTTTAAGCAATCTTGTCCACTGCATCATGTTTGATGTTTTAAGCATAAACCTTCCAAGAGAGTACAAAAACATTTATAAATCATTGTAAACTGCTTTAGTTCTTTCTATTAATGTACATTTGTGAAAGCCTTTTAATTAAGCATTTCTTTTGTATGTTGTAAACAAATACCTTCCTTATGCATGAGAAAAAAAATCTGGAGGTCCCAAGTATAGGTAATCCCCATAGGGGCCTAGGCAATTTTTTCTGGGTCCCTTATCTACATAAGACACTCTGAAAATCACCCCAAATGCACCCCAAATCCACCCGACCTTTGCACCTGTTATGGTAAACCAAATGGAATTGCAAGCTAACCAATCAGAACAAGAAGAAAAATAGACTAAGAGAAGCAATAAGGAATGTTAATTACTTATGAATTTTAGGCACAAGCATTCTCACTCTAAGAAGCTATAGGACTTTTTGCTTTCACAAAAGTCAAGCAATCTAGTTTTGTTTAAATGCAAAAAGAATATGGACATTTCTACTAGACAGTAGTTATCCAGTGATGCCAGATTTTTTTACATTAAACTTAACATCAGTATTTAAAAAGGACTCTAACACAAAATTCATCAGCATATCAAGCCTTTTCTAGAATTCAAAAATACAACAAATATAAGTACTTAAATAGTCATGCAATTGGCAAATGAACCTGAGTTTGAAAATGGAGGAGGCTGAAATTATGGCCAAGTCCTTGTACTTTGTGGAAGTGTGTTAAAGTACCTTAGGCCAGGATTTTTGCTGAACTTGAAACTGCAGTTAGTAGAGAGTATATCTAAGCATCAGGACCATGCATCTAGCACTGGAGTAGTCTGGGGATGGGGGGTAGGGGGCAGGGTTTGTGAAATGTCCACCAGAGGAGCAGCACAGGGACAGGATCAGGAAGAAAAATCCTCCTCTCATTTGTTCAGCTCATGGTGTCCATGCTGCCCCTACTCAATAAACTCCAGTGACTTCCAGTTCCTTCCAGAACCAAATACAAAATGCTCTGTACAGTATCCAAAGCTCTTCATAAACTACCCCCGTCATACCCTTCCAGTCATTTTACACCTTGTTCCCCAACAGGTTTAATCCAGTCCCACTGGCTTCCTGGCTGTTCCACAAAGAAGACACTCCATTTCTCAACTCCAGACATTTTTTTTCTGGCTGTCTCCCATCTCTGGAACATGTTCCCTCCTCTACTTGGACTATTGACCTCCCTGGCTTCCTTTGAGTCTCAATTAAAACCTTACCTTCTATAGGAAGCTTTTTTGCCTCTTTTTATGTCCCTAACTCTTAGTACAATGCCTATAAATAGTAGGTGCTTAATAAATGTTTATTGAACAAATTAATGGGTGCAGAAGATGAGAGGCCAAGAAAAACACAGCAAAAAGAGTGAATAGCTTAGTCTCACCAATTTTAAATACCCAGGCAGTGATCAACCAACCAACCCACATGGCAGGGAATGGAGTTTGCCCTGTTATAGAAATTGAGCATGCTCAAAAGGCTCCTCAAGGGTGTGTCTCTATGTTAGGAAAACTGGGAGTGACCAGACATGCCTGGGTTTCATAGTCAATGGCATATGTGTGTATTTATTTAAATATCATAAGACTATCTTATGATTATCATATTCAGTTACAGACTTTAATTTCTCATAGTTTTGAAATATTATATATATATATATATATATATATATATATATATATACACACATATATATGTTGTAGCATACCTACAGCATAATACTGGCATACCCAGGATGGCTGCTAGCATAGGTTCTTAGATCTGCTTTACTAGGAAAGATGGCTGTTTAAGGGGTCAACAATCTTTTTAATTACATTTATTGTTTCAGGGGAAAATTCAGCACCCTGAACTTCAGAGAAAATACAAAGAACACAAAAAATAAAAGCAGAGAAATAAAGACCAACAGACAGATTTCTGTCTGAGAAATTAGCACAGATCTACAGACAGATCCAACTGTCTGACCAAGGCAGTACATATATAGTTACTAGAGAGAGAAGCACCAACATCTGGGTTTTTCAAAGGGTGGGGGGGGCATGGTCTTTAACAGCTACCCAGAGTTTCATCTGGTCATATCACAAGAACACTCTTCCATTGAGTGAGCCCCAAAGCAAAATGCTAACTTCAGAGTATATATACACTTCTTCAGGGTCAGAGGGCATCACAAACCTCAAAGTAACAAATGGTATGTGCCTTCCTGAAAAACAAGCCTCTCCTACACAAGCTTCTCTTGTTGGGCTCCACGTGAGGCCTATTGATGGGCAGGAAGATCTTATATCTCATTAACATTACACATGCCTACATAATCATGAAGCTTTCCCTTTCCTTGATATTGCTTTTGGTTGACTCTTTTTGTGGATATATGTTGGTAAATGAATTAATTCAGTTCTCTCTGACTCTTGAAAATCATTTGAGTTCTCTTAACCAACATTTTAACTACTTGTACATGTTCACAATTAGTGGAATATTGTGGCAATGGAAAATTTATTTTTCAGACCAAATGTTATAGTCTCTAAGACTTAACAAGCAGAAAGTTAAAGCTGGAAGGGAATTCAAAGGTGACCAAATCAGATCTTCTAATTCCACAAATGAAGAAACTGAGTACTAACAGCACAGTCCGTGGAACACAGTAGGCACTTAATAAATGCTTCTTGACTGATTGACTGACTACTAGTGAGGGACAAAGACTTGCCTAAGTTAGTGGTTGAGAGGAACTTTAACAATTATCTTGACTCTGAATCCATAGTATTTCTATTATCACTCTGTATTTTTTTTTTTTTTTTGCTTTTTGGAGGGCAATTAGGGTTAAGTGACTTGCCCAAGGTCACACTGCTAGGTTTTTGTTTGTGTGTGCATTAAGTGTCTGAGGCTGAATCCGAACTCAGGTCCTTCTGACTCCAGGGCCGACGCTCTATTCACTGTGCCACCTAGCCACTCCAATCACTCTGTCTCTTGATGAGACTCTTCCAGAATGGAACCATCTTGAAAGTCTTGCAGAACTATTTCACAACCTAAAAAAATCTTTCTTCATACTGAAACACTATCCTTTAAGGATACAGTCCTCTATTGCTTCTTTAAAAGTAAATCTTCCTTTGAGAAAATCTATTGAAAGATAATGGTTGCTCATGGAGCACTGACTTGAAGAATTGCCAAAGGGTTATAATAACAATAACATCTCACATTTGCATGGCACTTGTATCTTCCAGTCAATTCTCCAGGAGGAGCCATTTGTAATACACATGTTCCAAGTGTCAGGGAAACAATGACAAAAATCAGACAATCCCTGTCCTCAAGGAAGTGACAGCCTGGCTTGGGGAAACAGCTGGTTCATATATAAACATAAACTAAATAGATTCGAGGTGAGGTGGTGATGGTGGTGGGATGTGTGTGTGTGTGTGTGTGTGTGTGTGTGTGTGTTCGCGCGCGCGCATGTGTGGAGGATATTTTTATGTTCATTTCATTGATGAGGAAACTGAGGCTCAGAATGAATATGTGCTACAGTAACCTTTGCCAAGAAAAACCCAAACGGGATCATAAGTCAGACACAGACACAACTGAAAGGATGGAGCAACAGAGCTCTGACTCACTCAGTAACCCTTCCAAGTCCTCCTTATTGGACAAGGGATGAAGTTCTCTTAGAAGCATCTCTGAAAAGCTCAGTTTGCCGGGGAGAGGGAGCTGGAGCTCGTGCTGGTGATGATGATGGTGATAAAGAATAACAAAGATGATAACTAATGTTTTAAAGCTCCTATTCAGTGCCAGATTCTGCACATCACAATTATCATCTCACTTTTAGAGGCTGTTACTATTATGCCATTTTACAGTTGGGGAAACTGAGGCAAATATCAGTTACTTGCTCAGGCCCATAGAGCCAGGAAGCATCTGAAGATTTTTAACAAAGGTCTTTCTGACCCCAGGTCTAGTACCTTAGAATAATTAAAGTGACTTATTCAAGGTCATGCAGGCAATCAGCAGCAGCAGCCAGATTTGGACCTAGGCCCTCTGACTCCACAGTCCACATTCTTTCCAACTATAGTGGAATTAATTTTACATTGGTTTATCTGCATATATCTTGCTTTTCCTCAGTTGAATACAAGCTTCTTGAGGTAAAGTTTCTTTCATTTTTAAAATCTTTCTTTCCATTGTACTTACCATAGTGTTAGCATTGCTGTCAGCGTTCAGTTGTTTAGTCCCTCAGATCCCTTCACTGAAGGAGGGACAGTAGGCTGTATGGGTCAAGAAGGCTAAACCACTACCATCACTGCCCCCTTACCAATTCCCTTTCCACCTACATGGAGTCAGAGCATGACCCTGAGTTAAAGAACCCTGAAGGCAGAAGCCCCCCACTTTCCCAGGACACCCCCAGAGCCATCTTCTGGGAAATAACCCTGATAGAGACACTAATCAGCCACTGTCTCTGCAGATATTGTACTCCCCTACCTCTTTAGCTGTCATAGCTACTGAAGACCCACAAAAGGAAGCACTTGCCACCAAAGTTCTTGGTAACTATCAAATGTTTCAGCATCAGAAATACATACAGTTTTGTCTGCGGAAATGGTGGTGTAAGTTCCTGCTAAAAGGGAGGCTGAAGTTGGTGGGTCACTTGAGCTTGGGAGTTCTGAATTGCAAAGGGCTAATCTGGTGTCTGCACTCAGTTCATCACTAATGAGCCTCTAGTGGTGGGGTACTACCAGGCAAAATAAGGCTAGCAAAATTTCATTAAAAAGGAAAGAGTTAAGATAAAGGTGACATTAAGAGATTCTACCATGATTATGAGAGGTAGCATGGCATAGTAGAAAGATTAGAAATTGAAGGCACTCTTTTAAATATCAACTTTCCCATTTATTACATTAAAACATTGGGCAAATCATTTAGCTTCTCTTTGGTGGTGGATTGTGGTAGCTTGTGTCAAATTAAGGAGATTCCCTAAATGATAGTATAATTTAAAGTACAGAGAAGATACCTAAACAACTTGTCTATAGAGTAATATCATAAGAGTTTGGCCACTGGATAAAAGGAACCAGATGAAGATTATACATTTTCCTTTTGGTCTTTAAAATACATGATAGCCAGCTTGGAAGTTACTTAATCCCTCTCCTCCCACCCCTTCTCCCATCAATAATAATTTCTTGTAGTAGAGTCATGTGGCAACTCCCAGTGAAGCAGAGGCCAATCATATGGTCAAAATCAATTGGTTAAAGGACTAGAGAGTTCTTTCATACAGAAAGAATAAGGACTTGGTCATAGTTTCAACCTGAGTTTGAAAATGGAGGAGGCTGAAATTATGGTCAAGTCCTTATACTTTGTGGAAGTGTGTTAAAGTACCTTAGGCCAGGGTTTCTGCTGAACTTGAAACTGCAGTTAGTAGAGAGTATATCTAAGCATCAGGACCATGCATCTAGCACTGGAGTAGTCTGGGGATGGAGGGTAGGGGGCAGGGTTTGTGAAATGTCCACCAGAGGAGCAGCACAGGGACAGGATCAGAAAACAGGGAGGGGAGGGAACCTTTATTGCCAGAGGTATAGAGAGTGTTATCTGCCTTTGTGCCTCTCTCCTTGTTAACTCTATGGTCATCTAATCTTCTTACAGAAGCTACATGCTTTTATGGGAGTTTGCACACCTCAGGTTTATGGAGAAGTTGATTTGTAATATTCTACTTACCTTTCAGTAAGGGCCCTTCCAGCTTTAAATTTATAATTCTATGATCCTAAATACCTTTGTATTGACCTAGTTGGTGTCCTTGGACTGACTATCAAAAGGTAAACACATCAGTGGGGGCTCATGATCTATAATTTTAAGAGTGAATACTCAAAGAATCCTTTGTACTTAATTATCCCCTGGGGAACCCAGTGTATGAATGCCAATTAGATGGGGAACTCAGAAGGGAATTACATTATTTTTCAGCTCTAAATCTTATGCTCATATGATCCTTGCTGGGAATTTAGAAGTATATATTAACTTTTTAAGTCTCTAAGAGAGTATCTCCATGGTTTGAAAGAAGGAGAGCACCTTCCTAAAATACTACTAAAAAGGAAATTTTAGACCCTGTTTAAGAATCAGCATGTATGACATACTTGTGGTTCCATGGAACATAGACATTAAATAAACTGAAGGCTTTATTCAGTCTTCCCCCAAACTATGAAAATACAAAACTCAGTCTACAAAATTTCTATCAGCATGAAAAATTTTCCTTACTTCTTTATAACTTTTCCCCATAATGTTGAGAGTTTTGATAACTGTAGCAAGATATATAGATAATACATTACTCAGAAGATTCAGTTGGAAAAACTCAGCATATCATTTTTTTTGGTGGTGGGGGTGAAATGGAGGAAGGCAGAGTATGCATTCAATAATTGATTTTTTCTTGAAATGTAGTACGTGGTTTCTTTTTGGTTTAGTAAAAGAGTTCAAAAGGGAAGCTCTTCAGAATGACAATCAATAGCTCCTTTTCCAAAAGGTTTCTCTACCATAGAAAAAAATATTGGGGTTTAAAAATCTAGTGTTGTTTCCCTGGTGGAATCCCTTTTTGGAATAATACCTTCCATGTTCAAAAATATATGTATATGAATACACAAACACATAAATCATTAAAAGTACACTTAGGGATTTAGGTATTGATGCAGCGTAAAGGTTTTGTTATTGTTTGTATTTTGTTAAAATTCGCATTCTATCACTCCTTTCTTCTTAGACATAAATAATTAGCATGAATTTTACTTGAAAATTTATTTCAAATTGGTATGAAAATTTGCTCATTATCCTTTGTTGAAAATATTAGAACAATAATAATAACAAAGAAAAGGAGAATTCTTTTAAAGATCAGCAGATACTTATACACACAAGGAAATGGAAACCAAAAGAATAGTCAGTCTCAGTCTCAGAGAAAGCCATTTCTGGAAATACTGGGACACATATTTAGCCTGCAGGCTTGACTGGAATGACCAAAGTTTTCGCTAACCCTTTGCTTGCTGGGAATGATTATAATTTGTAGGTTTCATGTAATTTTCAGACTGAGAGTTGGTAGAACTCAGGTGATGCAGAATGCTCACGTTGAGCTACAGAAACCAAATGGATACCCAACAGCACAGTAGAAAATAATCAGTTTCCCCTATTATTATTTTTATTCTTTAGTGAGAGTTGAAAAGAAAGGTCAAAATATTTAAAGAGGGTATCTATGAAAAGGAGAATTGGTGTTTTCAATTTGTTTACTTGTGCTACAAAAAAATGTGGGAATGGGGAATTGAAGAGATGGTGAGTAGAAGGTATGGTTGGGAAGAACTATGGAATGAAAAGTAGGAAAAGATGGAGTGATATAGAACATCCCCCAAAGTGAGATTTGAAAGAGACTGAAAAGTGTCATTTTGGCTGCATTTTTACCCAATTTTAAAAACTAGAATTCATGTCCCATTTTACAACACCCTTTATTTATCCAAATGCTTTATACTGTTACATGAGGAATTTGACTATTTTTCCTCTAGAAGAGACAAGAACATGGTATATGAGACATAAAGAATTAAATAAAAATGCACGTGCCAACTTGCAAAGAATTCATTTTATTTTTGACAAAGCACTACAAAAGTAGGGAGCAATCAGTGCCACAATCTATGAACTAATTTTTACTCTTCTCTAAGATGATGGGTTCTATGACTTTGTTTTAAAACTGCCAACAGAATTCTTAATAAATTAATGTCAATGAAATTAAGAAACTGTGATATCTTTATCTTCTCCAGCCTGGAATGAGGTACACTGAATTTTTTCTCTAGAAGAGGCTTTTTCCCCATGGAAATTCAAACAGAGAAATAAAAGGGCAATTTTTTTTCTTAATGTTTCTGGTAGGTTCCTTCATTTAACTGTTTCCGTATAGTATTCAAATAATAAATTTAGAGACAAATATTAAGAAAATCTTTACGGAAAAAAAGTTATTACCTTCTCATTTGTTAAAGGCCTTGGATTGGGGCAGCTAGGTGGCATAATGAATCCACTGGCCCTGGAGTCAGGAGGACCTAAGTTCAAATCCAGCCTCAAACACTTAATACTTACTAGCTGTGTGACCTTGGGCAAGTCACTTAACCCCAATTGCCCTGCCCTTCCCCCACTCCAAAAAGACAAAAAAAAAAAAAGATTTATTGGATCAATCAGTCAACAAGTATTTACTAAAAACAGGCTAAAAAAACTAGCATCATTTACCAGTCATGTATATTCAGTTCTATACCAAGCACTAGACAGTGAGTCAAAGATGCTTTCCTATTCTCTAGAAGTTTACATGAAAGAGCTTTGACATGAATATAAATTTACACTTAACAAAACACAATTAATTATACATTTAAAAGATAAGACTATATTAAACACTATTTCTTTTCCTTTCTTGCTTTTTTTTTCTTTTTACAAATTTGCAATTGGGAAAAAGCTATATTTTAAAGGAGGGACTGTTTCGTAAAGGCATGTACTTGACTGGAGAAACTTTCATAGAAAAGATTTAGTTTTAGAAAGTTTTTGAAGAGATGAATGGTGCACAGTGGCTATGGAGAAGAATCACTCCTAATTTTAGGGGAAAGTTTGCACAACTTTGAGTTAAAAATTGGCAGAGAAAATGGTTAGGTAAGTAGAGTGGTCAGAAGAGTGGAGGATATCAGAAACACTAAATAAACCTCAACAACTTTAATTATAGTTGATGACTTTAATTAATAACAATCATGTTGAAGAACATGAATCTGACCAACTGTGTATGGTTCCGTTTGAAGGAGAATTATATATGCACATCCATAAGTAATTGTAGATACCAAATATTCTCTGTTCCTTTGATAAGTGTAATATGGATATACTTCCTTCATAGATATAGATGACAACTACTTCTTGCTTTTCCATCCTGTGTCATTCATGTCCACTTCTCTTCATTAATCCTGTGTAGACAATTCCCTGCTTGCGCTGGATTTTTTTCCTTGATTATTTAAATACATTATGGGTACCATTGTAAGGACTCAATCTTTTAATTCTCACCATATGAACTAAGCTATCTCCCTTCTCAGTAATATACATCTTTGTACCATTTTTCTAAAATAAGTCATCCTCGGTGACATAACTGAAGATTAATTTAACCCTCTATGTGTCTCTCCATTGTCCTTGATTTTTTCTTAGATTGAAGTTTCCTGTGATTTAGTTTTGGTGTTATAAAGTGGCAGGGAACTTGCTCCTTTCTAGCGGCATAACTGGGATCAATGAAAATACTCTGCTCTTAGCTCTTTTTGAGGTGGCTGAGAACTGGAAATTGAGAGGATGCACATCAATTGGGGAATGGCTGAACAAGTTATGGTATATGATTATAATGGCATACTATTGTGCTATAAGAAATGATGAACAGAATGAATTCAGCAAAAACCTGGAAAGACATACTTGAACTGATACAGAATGAATTGAGCAGAACCAGGAGAACATTATACATAGTAATAGCAATATTGTACAATGAACAACTATGAATGATTTAGCTATTCTCAGCAATACAAGGCACAGTACAAGGCAATCCCAAAGGACTCATGAAAAATGTTATCTGTCTCCAGAAAAAAGGACTGATACAGTCTGAATACAGACCAAAGTCTGTATTCTAAAAATACTATTTTTTTCACTTTTTTCTTTCTTTCTTTTTTAGTTTGTGTTTTCTTCCACAAAATGACTAATATGGAAATATGTTTTACATGATTCTACATGTATAACATATATCAGATTGCTTACTACCTCAGGGAGGGAGTAGAGGAAGGAGGGAGAGAATTTGACATAGAATTTTTAAAAAAATGATTACTAAAATTGCTTTACATATAATTGGGAGGGGAAACAAATTTTTTTTTAAAGAAAATACTCTGCTCTTAAGGATATAAAAATTTTCAGAAGAAGAAATCAAACCTATCAATAGTCATATGAAAAAATGCTCTAAAGCATTGTTGATTAGAGAAATGCAAATGAAAACAACCTTAAGGTACAACCTCACACCTTTCTGATTGGATAACACTACAGAAAAGGAAAATTCTAAAGAGGTTTGGATGGGACACTAATGCACTGTTGGTGGAGTGTAAACTAGTCCAACCATTCTGGAGAACAATTTGCACCCATGTGCAAAGGTCTATAAAACTGTATATACCCTTTGACCCAGTAGTACCCTATTAGGACTGTAACCCAAAAAGATTTAAAAAGGAAGCAGGGAGTATCTGTATTTGTGATGGCAAAGAATTGGAGATGGAGGGGATGCTCATTAATTGGGGAATTACTGAACAAGTTGTGTTATATGACTGTGATTGAATAGTATTGTGCTATAAGAAGTGACAAGTAGGGTGGTTTATAGCTGGGTAAACTTATCAGTTATCAATTATATGAACTGATGCAAAGTGAAGTGAGCAGAACCAGGAGAATATTGTACACAGTACTAGCAATGACCAATTGTGAAAGACTTAAAAAGATTGTCTGATCAAGACAATGATCCAACCTCCAGAGATATTTGAAGCATCCTTTTTTCATTTTTCTTTATGTTCCTTGTCCCTTTTTTGTTTTTGCAATATGGTCTATGTGGCAATATGTTTTGTATGACTTCACATCTATTATCATAGTAACTAACTAATATCATATTGCTTGATTTCTTATTGGGAGTATGGGGGGGAGAAAATTTGGAACTCAATTTTTTTTTAAGGAACCAATTTTTAAAATAAAGAGTTAAAGGGATAAAAAGAAAATATTTTGATCATTTCCCAAATGACCTAGTCATTTCAGGCTCAGTATTCTACAGTATATATACACCAGAGCTTTTCTTTATCTGAGAATAACTAATACTAGGTGGGGAAAGCCCCTTTTCAAGAATCCACTTAAAATGAGAACTAACATTTATAGTAAAATTATATAATAGCATGATACAATATTCTTAATTTTGTATTTGCCTTTCATAGCCCCAATGACAAAAAGAATCAATAATGAAAAAAGTCTTTAAAGGCTTTACAATTTTCCCAAAGGCCATTCTTTGTCCTTTCATTTTTAGAACGTTCTCTTCATATGCAGCTATCAATAAGCAGCAAAAGAATGATCCTGACCAAAATTTACAAAAATGACGCTGAATAAGGATGGATGATACTAGAAGGGGAAGAGGGAAGTGGGAACAGATTTTATAAATGGTCGGTGAAGAGGGTTATCATGAAATGTAGAGGTATAGGGTTAGGGGTGCTCAAGACGCCAAAATACCAACATGCTGGGTCCTGCTGAATGAATTTGACTCAAGTCTTCTCTCAGCCAAAGAAAAGCAAAGTTTATTAAAAGTTCGAAATATTGGGTAGACTCTTAAGGAGCCTCAGTATCTGTGGCACTTGTACTGGATAGAATCATCTGACACAGAGTGAGTTGGCACTAGATCATTCTCTAGCACTCTCACACCTTACAGAGGCAAGATGGGGTCTTATATACAGAAAGGTTGTGGGAGAAATCTAGGGATGGTCTAGGGGAGGATTTTGGGGAGGGTCTTCAGGAAGAGTCAAATGAGGTCAGACTCCAGTGATGAGAGATTAAAGGTGGGAGGTAGCTGGAGGCTACCTGGAGACGAGACAGTGGAATCTTTGGGAGGATCAAGGGTAGGAGCTAGCTGGACAAAGGAGGGCTAGGCTAGCAACAGAGCTGAGCCACAGTGAAAGGCTTATGGCCTCAGGCAAATGCCTTATCAAATGGAAAGATTCAATCGACATTTAAGGGGGGTCCCAGAGCCTGTACCTCCTTAATCAGTTCATTAGTGAATATTTTATGTTGTGAAGACTTTTGGTTCTATATAACTTCTTGGTGTAATAGATAAAGAAAAATCCAGGAAAACTTGGATTCAATTCCCACCTTTTACACATACTGGCCGTGTGACCCTAGGCAGGTTTCATTAACCTTTCAGTGCCCTGGACAATTCATTAAGGCTAAAAGTTACAGAACAATTCTGATCTGCTCTGGTAGAGGGTTTTGTCTCTGGGAATTCAGTCACTTTCCAGTCTAATCTATATACAAAAGGGATTCCCAGTCAGACAAGTGATTGTCCAGCCTCTAGTTGAAGACCTCTAAGACCCATCATCTTTCAAGGCAGCCCATTCTACTTCTGAACAGTCCTAATTATAAGGAAGTTTTTCTTGACATTAAGCCTAAATGTGCCTCTTTGCATCTTCTACCTATCCTTCCTGGCTCCTACCAGGAGAGTTAAACAAAAGAAGTATAATCTCTTCTTCTAAAGATAGCCCTTCAAATACTTCAAGACCACTTACCTCCCCCCTCCCTTATTCCCTGAATCTTCTTTCTGAGTTAAACTTCTTCAGTTCCTTCAGCTGATCTTCATAGGACAGGAACCCATGGACTCACCACCCTGGTTGCCCTTTTTTAGGACTCTCCAGTTTGTTATTTCCTTGTTAAATTATAATGCCCACAACTGACCAGGGAATATGACAAGGACAGAGTAGAGTGAGACTATCACTTACCTATTCCTGGAGACCATTTCTCTTAAGAAGCAGGCCAAGATTGCAATGGGCAACTAAGTGGTACAGTGGATAGAGAGCCAGTCCTGGAGTCTTGAAAGACCAGAGTTTGAATTTGGCCTCAAGACAATTACTAGCTGTGTGACCGCGGGCAAGTCACTTAACCCTGTTTGCCTCAACTCCTCATCTATAAAATGAGCTCAGGAAGGAAATGGCAAACTACTCCAATATTTTAGCCAAAACAAAAACTCCCAAAAGCCAAGTGGGGTCATGAAGAGCAATACATGACTGAAATGCCTGAAAAACAATCTACTACTTAAACAATCTTGTAAAAAGAAAGGAAGGAAAGAAGAAAAAGAAAGAAAGGAAGGAAGGAAGGAAGTAAATGGGAAAGGTGAAAACTTCTCAGCCCATAAATTTTCTTGTGGGAGAAAGCCAGGAGTTTAAGTTTTGCCCTTCCCCCTTTTTTACTACTGTGACATCAGCATTACGCCCCTTCAGGGGTTTGCTACGTCCACCTTGCTTGTGATCTTTTCCCCTCCCTCACTTTAGCATTTGCCAAAAAAGGACACGAACAATACCCTGGTTCCCTGCCCACCTCCCAGCCAATAGGGGATAGTGGGTGTTTTTTGCTATTCACCACTGGGGAAGATTTCATGCTCATATTGTAAGCCTGCCTCCCAGCCAATGAGAGATGGGACAGCAGGGGGGAGGGGGCTTGACGGCATTAGGGTATAAATTCTTGTTCTGTCTTCTGTAACATGCCTCCACCTCTCACTGATCTGTCATGGAGAGGACCTCCCTCTTCCCTTGGGGGAAGAGAATAAAAATTTCCTGTTTTTATCCTGAGAATCTTCCATGTTCTTGATTAAATTTTGAATGGGGTTTTTCACCCTGAAAGAAGGAAGGAAGGAAGGAAGGAAGGAAGGAAGGAAGGAAGGAAGGAAGGAAGAAAGAGTTTGATATTTCCTGACACATTTTTGATGAAATCATGCCGGTACTTTGTAAATACCACCTTACTTTATAGATGTTCAACAACTATCTCTTTAATGATCCATTTGTAACAGCAATTACCCTAGCATACCCAGGGTGGCTGCCAACACAGGTTCTTAGATCTGCTTTTCTAAAGGAAAGCAACTCAAAATGGGTTAACAATCTTTGCTTTAATCAATCAAACATATCATTTACCTAGTTCAGGGGGAAAAGTCAGCATCCTGAACTTCAGAGTACAGGTTACAAGCAGAAGTTACAAGAAGACAGAGAAACATTTCAGCAGTTAGGCTTCTAACTGTCTGACCATTAAATCCATACCTAGTCACAGTTACCAGAGAGGGAAGCACCAACATCTGGGTTTTCAAGGCCAGGGTGCTCAACAGCTGCCCAGAGTCTCTTCTGGTCAAATCACATAACTCTTCTCAAAGTGAACCCCAAAACAAAATCTTACATCAGGGTATTTATAGCCTTCTTCTGGCTCAGAGAATGTCACAACCATCTTGACCCACTGCCCAATCACAAAGTAAAAGCAAGCCTCCAGCCACAGACTCCATGTGACAACATTCAGCCTCTTAGGGAGCAGAGTATATTTTCAAATCAAGGAAGGTTCTAAGAGTCACTTAAGCCTATCAAAGGGCCTAGGGGCAGGGAAGATCTTGAATTCCCATTCCCATAACACCATTCTAGAATTTTCCTAGGAACTCAAGTAAAGCTCATTGGCCTATAGTTTGCAGTCGTTTTCTTTTTTTTTAATTGGGGAAAGATAGATAAATAGATAGATAGATAGACAGATAGATAGATAGATAGATAGATAGATAGATAGATAGATGGATGGATGGATAGATAGATATGGATATGGATATAAAGAGACATAGATAGATATAGATATAGATGTGGATATAGATATATCCCCTTTTCCAGTCTCATGGTATCTCTCCTGTTTCTCATGATCTCTCAAATATCATTCATGATGGCTCATCCATCACATCAGTTCCCTACACTAATGGTACAGATAAAAATAAAAGACCATGTTGCAACTGTGGACTTCAGATATGAAGATCTCCTCTATACATTCATACACACACACACACACACACACACACACACACACACACACACGTGTGTGTGTGTGTGAATGCAAATCTAGGTATAGGTACCTAAATAAAAATACTATGTATGTCTTATATTAAGGCACTATTGCTGGTTCCTAGAGGTTGGGTCACTGTACCTATTCTACTGAGTAGCTTCTTTGTTCTGGACCTATGCATGTGATCCTCACTAGGATGAGTCCTAAAAGAGACTTTCTTCTGATTAGAAGGGGGCTAAGGCTTCCTTTTTTAATATTCTTTAGCTCATTAATCCACCACTTTATTTAAAGATAAGGTTTGGGTTCATGTCTAGATCTCCTTAAAAGGGGGAATTAAAAAGGTACTTGCATCATGCTCTTTATCAAGTACAATTTTTCCCCTAAATTCAAAAGAAATGTTAATGGACACAAAAGATTCAGGCTACATTAAAAGAATAACTAAGGGGGCGGAGCCAAGATGGCAGAGTAGAAGCACAAACTTGGTGTGGGCTCCTCTCCAATTACTTCCAATACATGTAAAAAAAATGACTCTAAACAAACTTTAGAGCTACAGAAACCACAAAGAGAAAAAGAGAAACAAAGCCCCCACTAAAAGAAGCCCAGCAGGCCAACAGGAAGGCTCTATCACACCAGGCTGGGAGCTGAGCACAGCTCCATGTGAGCCATGTGGTTCCTGGACACAGGGCAGCCCCAACCAGTGGTGGACCTGGAGCAAACTTCAGGAGAAAGAATCACCAGAAGCTGTGGTGGTTTCCATAATTATCAACCCATAAATTCCAAAAAGAAAGTAAAATGTCAGTGTGGAACTTTGTGGGAACAGGGGGACAAAAGAGCACTGTCCAGCCCTTGCCCCTGGGGCAAGAAGCAGCAGAGGCATGGAGACCATGCACCCACCATTGCCTGGCTGCCTCAGGAGCTCCTGGCTTGCAGATTGCAAGGGGACAAAGTGACCATTCAGAGGATAATCACTCTTGCTTTAACCTGTTTGGATCTGGATTGCATTCTTGAGTGGTAGTCCTGGGGTGTGTGAACCAGAGCTTGTGGTGTCTGTAAAGAGGGCGCCCAACTAATATCTCCAGCAGCTATGAAAACCCCAGTAATTTGGGACAAAGCTCTCTCCATTCTGGAAGCAGAGTTATACCATGGCAAAGAGCTCAAACGTCAAGTAATTGACTGGCAACATGATCAAGCCCAGGAAACATAATCATATCATAGATTCCTTTTGGGGGGACAAAAAGGATCAAAGCATGGAACAGGAGGAAGATAGTGAAGTCAGAACTCCTGCATCAAAAGGCTCCAAGAAAAATATGAATTGATTACAGGCCATGGAGGAGCTCAAGAAAGATTTTGAAACTCAAGTAAGAGAAGTGGAGGAAAAATTGGGAAGAGAAATGAGAATGATACAAGAAATCATGAAAAGTGAGTCAACAACCTGCTAAAGGAGACCCAAAAATACACTGAAGAAAATAACACCTTAAAAAGTAGACTCATTCAAATGTCAAAAGAGGCTCAAAAAGCCAATGAGAAGAATGTCTTAAAAAGCCGAATTTGCCAGATGGAAAAGGAATTTCAAAAACTCACTGATGAGAATAACTCCTTCAAAAATAAGATTGTAGCAATTGGAAGCTAATGACTTTATGAGAAATCATGATACTATAAAACAGATCCAAACAAATGAAAGAATAGAAGGCAATGTGAAATATCTGATTGGAAAAACCACTGACCTGGAAAATAGATGCAGGAGAGATGATTTTAAAATTATTTGACTACCTGAAAGCCATGATCAAAAACAGAGCTTAGACACCATCTTTCAAGAAATTATGAAGCAAAATTTCCCTGATATTGTAGAACCAGAGGGCAAAATAGAAGTGGAAAGAATTCACTCATCACCTCTTGAAAAAGATCCCCAAAAGAAAACTCCTAGGAATATTATAGCCAAAATCCAGAGTTCCCAGGTCAAGGAGAAAATACTGCAAGCAGTCAGGAAGAAACAATTTTACTATTGCAGAAACACAATCAGGATAACACAAGATCTAGCAGCTTCTACATCAAGGGATCGAAGGGCTTGGAATATGATATTCCAGAGGTAAAAGGAATTAGGACTTTAACCAAGAATCACCTACCCAGCAAAACTGAGTATAATGCTACAGGGGAAAATATGGTCATTTAATGAAATAGAGGATTTTCAAGCAATCTTGATGAAAAAACCAGAGCTGAACAGAAAATTTGACTTTCAAATACAAGAAGCAAGAGAAGCATGAGAAGGTAAACAGGAAAAAGAAATCATAAGGAACTTATTAAAATTGAACTACTTACATTCCTACATGGAAAAACAATCATTGTAACTTATAAGACTGTTCTCAGTATGAGGATAGTTGAAGGGAATATGTGTGTGTGTGTGTGTTTACATATATGTATATATGTGTATACATACATATATGTATGTATAGGAGGGTGTGTGTGTGTACAAATATATATGTAAGTATGGCATATGTATGTTCATGTATATATAGACAAAGGCACAGGATGAGTTGAATATAAAGGAATGATATCTAAAAAATAAAATTAAGAGGTGAGTGAGGAATTTGTTGGGAGAAGGAGAAAGGAGGAAATAGATCAGGGTAAATTATCTCAAAAAAAGAGACAAGAGAAAATTGTTACAATGGATGGGAAGAGCAGGAAAGTGAAAGGGAATGAATGGAACAACCTTATTCTCATTGGATGTGGCTTAAGAAGGGAATAACATATACATTCAATTAGGTATCTTACCCTACAGGAAAATGGGGGAGGATTAGGGAATAAGAGGGGGTATGATAGAAGGGAGGGCAGATTCGGGGAGAGGGTAGTTAGAAGCAACACTTTTTGAAAAGGGATAGAGTCAAAGGAGAAAATGGAATAAGTAGGGGGCAGGATAGGATGGAGGGAAATATAGTTGGTTTTTTACAACATGACAACTATGGAAATGATTTGGGTAACTGCACGTGTACAACCTATATTGAATTGCTTGTCTTCCCAGTGGGGGTGGGTGGGGAGGAAGGAAGAGAAAAAATCTAGAACTCAAAGTTTTAAAAACAAATGTTTAAAAAAATGTGTTTTTTACATGCAACTGGGAAATAAGATGTACAGGCACTGGCGTATAGAGGTTTGTCTTTCCCTGCTAGAAAGTTAGGGGGGTGATTGGGGAGGATATTGGGGAGGATGAATTGGGGGAAGGGGTATTCAGTAGGCTTGCTATTGTGGGGTGGGGGGTAGGGGAAACATGGGGAGAGAAAAATTGTAACTCAAAATCTTGTGGAAATGAATGTTGAGAACTAAAAATAAACATTTTTTTTAAAAAAGAACAAATTCAGTATGTATTGTACATGTATATCTATGCAAAACATTACCATAGTAGATATATTGTAAAAGACTGCTTATATTTCCCTCCCACCCATCCCATCCCTCACCTGTTCCATTCCCTACTTTGATCCTGTCTCTCTTCAAAAGTGGGTACTTCCAACCTCTCCTCCCCCTAGAATCCCCTCCCCTCCATCATCCTCCCTCTCATCCCCCTTCCCCCTACTCTCCTGCAGGGTGAGATATCCCATTTAGTATGTATGTGATCCTCTCCTTGAGCCAAGTTCAATGAGAATAAGGTTTTGCCTTTTTGCCTTCCTGTTATTCCCCTCCCCTGCAACTACTTCCCCTTGTCTCTTCTATATGAGATAGTTTACTCTACCCTGTTTCTCCCCATCTCCTCTTGCCACTTTCCTCTCTCACCTCTTAACTTCATCCCTTAAGTATCATCCCTTCCCACCAAATTCAACCTATGCGTCTATCCATGTATACCTGTAAACATATATACACACATTCACATATATATTCATATGTCCATATACCCTTCTTCAATTATTTTCATAATGAGAAAGGTTTCATCAGACACAGTTATTGTTTTTCCATGTAGGAATGTAAATAGTTCAACTTTGATAAGTTCCTTGGGATTTCTTTTCCCTGATTACCTTCTCAAGTATCTCTTGCCTCTTGTGTCTGAATGTCAAATTTTCTATTCAACTCTGGTTTTTCCCTCAAGAATGCTTGAAAGTCCTCTATTCCACTGAATGACCATATTTTCTCCTGAAACAAGATACTCAGTTTTGCTGGGTAGGTGACCCTTGGGTTCAATCCCAGCTCTTTTGCCCTCTGGAATATCATATTCCATGCCCTTCCATCCCTCAGTGTAGAAGCTGCCAGGTCCTGGGCTATCCTGATTGTGTTTCTACAATATTGAAATTGTTTCTTCCTGGCTGCTTGGAATATTTTCTCCTTGATCTGGGGATTCTGGAACCTGTCTATAATATTCCTAGGAGTTTTCTTTTTGGGATCTTTTTTAGGAGGTGATCTGTGGATTCTTAAACCTCTATTTTGCCCTCTGGGTCTAAAACATCAGGGCAATTTTCCTTGAGAATTTCTTGAAGGGTGATTTCTAGGTTCTTTCTTTGATCATGACTTTCAGGTAGTCTAATAATTTTTAAATGATCTCTCCTGGATCTATTTTCCAGGTCAGTGGTTTTTCCCATGATATATTTCACATTGCCTTCTATTATTTCATTTGTTTGGTTCTGTTTAACAGCATCTTGATTTCTCATAAAGTCACTAGCTTCCATTTGCTCCAGTCTAATTCTGAAGGAATGATTCTCCTCAGTGAGCTTTTGAGATTCTTTTTCCATCTGGCAAATTCGGCTTTTTAAGGCGTTCTTTTCCTCATTGCCTTTCTGAGCCTCTTTTGCCATTTGAGTTAGTCTATTTTTTAAGGTGTTATTTTCCTCAGTCAGGCTGTTCACTGTCATTTTATACTTTTCTTGCATCTTTCTCATTTCTCTTCCCAATTTTCCCCCACTTCTCTTATTTGCTTCTTAAGGTCCTCTTATGGCCTGTAACCCACTCATATTTTCATTTGGGGCTTTTGGTGCAGGAGTTCTGACCTCACAGTCCTCCTACTGTTCCATGCTTTGATCCTCTTTGCCCCCAAAATAGCAGTCTAAAGTTGCATTTTTCTGTTTATTTTGTTTCCTTTGCCTAGGCATATTGCCACTTAATTACTTGATTTTTGGGTTTGTTGCCACAGTAGGACTCTGCCGCCAGACAGGAGAGCTTCCATCCTGAATGTCGTGGTCTTCACAACTTCCAGAGGTTGGGTGGCCTCTGTAAAGCCTCCACCCACCCTGGCAAATAGGATACCCACCCCAGACTTCCCCCCAAGATCACAATCCAGATCCAAGCAGATTAAAGAAGAGTGATTAACCCCCAGACTGATTGCTGGATCTCTCTACAGTTCACAGACCAGGAGCTGGAGCTGACACTGATGCTGCAAAATGGCCTCCTCAGCAGCTTTTCACCCCCAGGGGAGGAAGCCAACACGTTCCCCAAATACTGGTCCCAAAGTCCATAGGGCACTAACCTCCCACTTTGTCCTAGGCATATCTGTGCTGATAATTCTGGAATCACCACAGCTCCTAGTGTTCTGGGGTCCCTCTAGCTGGCTGCTTGCCCGGCCGCCCTGGGGCTAAAACCGCAGCTCACACGGGCCTGGGCTCGGCTCCCAGAGCTCTGCGCTGTTGGTTCCCAGCTGGCTATGCTGCCTGCTCTCAGAGCGCTGTGCTGGCCATTCCCTGCAGGGCTGCTGGGCTGTCCTCAACAGGAGGTTAGCTTTTCTGTGTCATTCTGTGGGTGCTGGGCCTCCAGAAGTTGTTCAGATTCCCCTTTTACATTGTTTGGAAGTGGTGTGGGGCAGAACACCTTGGAAGTGCTGTTTCTACTCCACTATCTTGGCTCTGCCCCCAGAAGTCTTGGGAGGCAGATATTTAAATTTCATTAGACTATAAAGCAGTTTGTGAAACTGCTGATTAGATATTTTACATTTCACCTTGCATCTGTACTGTCCAAACAATTCTTGGTTTGTGTGTTCTGGCAAAGTATGCCAACCTTGGGAACATTTTCTTAATGGTTATTTCTTTAAGAGTGCTGGATTATTTGCCAGGGACTCATCCTCATGCTACCAGGCAATTCTGTCTAAAAGGACAAGAACCTCTAGACCTCTGATATTCACACAGTTGCCTCCAATACTGAATATATCCATCTTGGAATAAATGCTTGTTCACCTAAACCGAGATGGATAAATAGACAGACTGACATATAGAACAGATAGAGAGAATAAAATAGAACATTTATTAAGCACTTTACTATGTGTGAACATTGCATTACTAGGATGATTCCTGCATTCAAGGAGCTTATATTCAAGGAAGTGAAGACAACATATGATAGGGAGATTTAAAAAATGAAGAATTAGGGAAGAAAGGAGGGCAACTTCTATGTAGGTGGCACAAATCAGAATGGGAGCAGGGAGAGAAGTGAACTACATAGCTGGGACTTCTAATGATACGGCAGTTGACCCCAGGTTGAGCATGATGCACAAGAACAAACATTAATAAGACCACCCAAAATCAAGGATCAGGTTTGCTTTCATTCATATGTTTGTGGCTACATGCAAGTCCAGGGTGAAAGAGAGGCCAAACTGCCCTGACCCCTAGTCCTCACTGGAAGAAGTCTCAAAATAGTTTTATCATAATATGTAGCCAGAAGGGAAGAGAGCTCTAAGAGTGAGGACTCTCTTTTAAAAAATACTTACTTCTTGCTCAGTGGCTAAGGAGATTATTCACAATAACACCATAATCCCTTCAGTGCTGAACCACATATTAATGGTAACAAACACCAAAGTTCTCACAAGGTTTATCAAAATCAGAAAGAATGACTCTCAGCCTACACAAAGGAAAGGTCCTCATTCCATACACAAACTCCATACATATAACACTTATGTATATGTACATATATGTTATATACATACATAAGTATGTGTATATATGTGTGTATATGGAAATAATTAATAGAGGGAAGGCAGTAGAATTAAGAAGGGTTAAGAAAATCTTCCTGTAGAAGATAGGATTCTACTTGGGACTTAATGGAAACTAGGGAAACTAGTAGGCAAACATAAGGCGGGAGAATATTCCAGGCATCTGTAGCACCAATGCAATAAAAACTATGACTATAGTGACATTCTATTGCAAAATACAACAGATTCTTCAGGTAGAGTACAGAACTGAAGCATTTATTTAGACACAAAAAAAATCCAATACTAATACCAGTAAGCCAAATCCATCATAGTACCAAAGATATTCAGAAGCCATAATGACACTGAGAGCCACAGCACCCTTTAGCTTTCTCACAAACCAATATTAGATCAATATTTACTCACAAACCTCTCTATCTCTTTGCCTGAACCTCCTCTCTCTCCCACTGGCTCTCTGACTCAGGCTGGCTTCCAGCTTCCTGTGGATTCTGCTTCCCTTCATCAAACTCCTCCCACCACAGGCTCCATGTGACTACATTCAGCCTATCAGGGGGGCAGAGTTTATCTTCACAGCAAGGAAGCTTCCTGTGGACTCTCCTCTATCCTTTAGCAAATTCCTTCTATCATAGGCTCCATGTGATTACATTCAGCCTATTATTGGGCAGAGGTTAGTTTCAAAGCAGGGAAGGTCTTCAAATTCTACCCCCCCCCCCAGGTGTATTAAGGGGCAGGGAAGATCTTCAAATTCCCATTCCCATTACAGCATGGGAGATAGAGAAAATGCTCAGAGACAAAAGATATAGTGTCTTGTTTATGAAACAGCCCAGAGTTCAGTGTCACTCTACTGAAGAGTATGGAGAGTGTAGAGTAAGAAGACTGGAAAGGTAGAAGGAGGTAAAGTTATAAAGGACTTTGAATGACTAACAGAGGACTTTGTGTTTGATTCAAAGATAGGGATCCACTAAAGCTTAGAGGTGTGGAGTGACATAGTTGCACCTGTTTTATGGGACTTTGATGGCTGAATAGAGAATGGATTGGAGTGAAGAGAGGCAAACCCACCAGAAGGCTATTGCAATAATCCAAATGTGGGGTGATGGGGACCTTTGGACATGTTTAGTTTAAGATGTCTACTGGACATAGAGTTCAAGATATCTGAAAGGCAGTTGCAGACGCAAAATTGGAGGTCAGTAGAGTGGTTAGGGTAGGATAAGTAGATACTAGAACTGTCAGCATAAATATGGTAATAACACAGGTGGGAGTTCATGAGACCACCAAGTAAAATAGTATAAAAGGAAAAGAGATGGGAACCATGAAACAGTAATGGTAATTTGTAGATCTTCCCTGCCCCTTAATAAGCCTAGGGGAATTTGAAGACCTTCCCTGCTTTGAAAGTAAACTCTGTCCCCTAATAGGTTGATTATATTCACATGGAACCTGTGGTGGGAGGAGTTTGCTGAAGGGTGGAGCAGAACCCACAGGAAGCTGGGAGTCAGAACCAGAGAGACAGTGGGAGAGAAAGGATGCTCAGGCAAAGAAGTAGTCAGGTTTGTGAGTAAAATATTGATCTCATATTGGTTTGTAGGAAGATTAAAGGATGGATTGGCTCTTTGCTATGTTGTGGTGCATTAACTTCTATGTTGCTATGATGGATTCAGTTTCCTGGTGTTGGGATTTAGTTTTCTGGTATCTGAATAAATGTTTTGCTTCTGTCTTCTATGTGGAGAATTTGTTATATTTTGAGCTGAAGCACCATGCAGGAATATTTATAGTCACAGTCAGTATATTTATGGTGACTGTGAGTGCTGTAAATATTGCATTGGCACTACAGCCCAGGATAGAGCACAGTTAGCATTTCCTTGTGTGATGTTCTAGAGCTAAGAAGGGGAAGGGCAGGGAAGGGAATAAGGATTTATTAATCACCTACCATGTGCCAGGTACAGTGCTAACAAGTTTTCATTAATCACCTACCCTGTGCAAACTGTGCTTCAGAGAGCACAATTCCAATGGATTGGTCACATTGCTTGAATGAAAAATGTAGGCTTGCCAAAAAGATTATTTTGTGGAGAACTCACACATGAGGCAAACATTCACGTGGTGGTCAGGAGAATCAATATAGGGATGCTCTCAAGGTCTCTCTCAAGACCTTAGGAATTGATTGTGTGACATGGGAGACACTGACACAGGACAGCTCAGCTTGGTGTGCCCACATCCAAGAAGATACTGTGTTCTATGAGCAAAGCAGAATTGAAACAGTTCAAAGGAAATGCAGGATGTTCAAATTTAGATTATGCACTCCAAATATTCACGTGGACTTTTTGGGCCCAACCTGTGGTAGAGCTCATATTCCAACCTCATATTGGTCTTATCAGCCACAATCCAACACATTGAAATTTGACTTTAGCTTAGTGATGTCATTTTGGTATTCTTAGAGAACAACCAACCAACCAACCAACTGTATGCAGGATACCATGCTAAGTACCTTACAAAATTTACCTCATTTGATCTGAACTGAGAAATAACCACTGAGCTCATTTATTTCACTGGCTGTCCCTTCATGTTCTTGAATTCTCTCTCCTTATCTCTGTCTCCTGGCCTTCAAGACATCTTTCAAGTCCCAGATAAAACCCCATCTTTCATAGAAACCTTTCCCAAATCAACTTGATGTTGGTTGCTTCCCTCCACTGATGTTCTTCAACTTATCCTATCTATAACTTGATTATAAATAGTTACTTGTGTTTTATCTACCTCGTTAGATTGGGAGCTTGGAGAGCATAGATCTATTTTTGTTTTGCCTTTATATTGGTACCTAACAAATGTTTATTTACTGACTGCACAACCTATCCACAATCAGTTACTAAGGGAAGCTGAGAGCTTTTCAGACTATGTCCCTAACCTGTTTAGGCTGATGTCTCCAGAGACAAATGTTCCTTCTTGTAATATATCTCTTGTTGCCACTATCAGATATAGAATATTGGGCTAGATGGTCATTGACTTTGTTTGAGTAGAGTAGCTCTCCTGCTCTTAATGCAAAATGTTTTATCCTATGTTGCTCTGGAAATCTCCCTTTTAAATTGCAGCTAAAGCTAGACTGGGGGAAAATGTCCCTAAAGAGAAAGTAACATAAGTACACATCTTAGTGCTATCTTACTATGTGCATAAGATAAATCTAATGCAGACTGAACTAATCTGAAGTTCAACACAGGCTTCACTCAAAGAGGGACATTTGAAATTCAATGCAAGGTAGGGCTTGTGAGCCAGGCTTTTGTTTTGAAGAACTAATTGCAGTAGTCAGTTCTTATATCTTTGAGTCTATAAAGCCCCCTTGGCTAGTCCTGGTGAAATTCCCATAATGTAATGTTATAATTCTATGAATTCATTTCATGGATTTAACTCTGCCATAAAATTTTTATTTTGTCCTGAGAAATCAGTAGAGAAATTCTTTTTTCAGTGTGTTACTTCAGGAAAATATGCCCACTAATACTAAAGGACCTAATAATAACTCATTTAATTGTGCCTATTTGGATTAAATGGCTACATCTACATAACACTAAACACCCAATATAAATAAAGAGCATGTTGAAAATCAATCATTGTTATGTTTCCAAACGTTTGGCATTATGAAAATAAGAATTTTAACTGATTAACAGGGCTCCTTTTTTTTCTTTTTTTATCTAATAATTTTGACATTGTGTAAACTAGTAGTTTCCAAATATCTAAATGTTTGGCATTATGACAATAAGAACTTGTGGCTGATTAGCAGAATTCTTTTTTTTTAACTTTTATCGAATAATTTTGACATTGTGTAAACCAGATCATGACCCTAATCAGTAAAAACAAACAAAAAACTACAGCTTCTAAGCATATACCCTTATATGTGCGTATTTACTTATTTACAAATTTTATGATATACTATTGTACTAAAAATTAGGTACATTGTGAAAAAAATAGATATTGAAAAGGATGACATAAAAATGATATAATATTTGATCCTAGAGTCAGTAGGGAGCCACTGGAGTTTGTTGACTAGGTAAGTGACACTGTCAGACTTGCACTTTGGCAGGAAGTGGGAAATGGACTGGAGAATAAGAGAGACTGAGATAGGAAGACCAAATAAGAAGCTATTTCAGTAGTTCCAAGTGAGAGATCATGAGTGTCTGAACTAGGTTGACTGTGGAATTAAAGAAAAGGGGAAAGATGTAAGAGATGTAGAGAGAGAAACAAGATTCGGCAACTGATTGAATATGTGAGTATGAAGGAGGGTGAAAAGTCAAAGATGTGAACCTATGTGACTGTAAAAATGCTAGTGCTCTTAACAGTAACAATGAAGTTTGGAAGCAAGGTGAGTGTGGGAGAAAAGTTAACGTAATGTTAAGACAGCTCATAACCTACCCATGCCTGTTCTTCATGTGTTCCTCACTTTTACCTAACCAAAATGAAAAGGAGAGAGATTGGGCTCATACCCACCATTGACTTCCCTATGGTGTCTAGACTGTCTTCGGAGTTGGCCCTGATGCTGCCTCAAGAAAATTGGGGTGGGGGAATGGATTATCTCAATGGCTCCTGATGATCTATAGTTGTGGTACCCAAACAATGTTAAAATTGTGATTGTTCTAAGGGGTCAAAAGGGGAGTGGTTGGGAGTTTCCATAAAGAGAGGAAGTGTAAAAGTAGGGGCATACTGGGGGAAAATGGTAGGTGAGCTTGTGCTGGAGACAAACCCGACAATTATCTATCATGAGAAGAGTGATATACTGCCCATATTTTCACCCTCCAATTGGTTGATCACATACTACTTGGAATGATGCCACAGTCCCATTTGAGACCACTGGTGCAGACAGTGTCCATAGGCTGCTCTCAAATTTGCCAACTCAGTTTTCCACAGCCCCCTTTCCTCATCATGCCTTTTTGAAGCTTCCATTGACTGTGTACAAGAATGACAGACATGGTTCTCCTTTGCAGTTCAGTTCAAAGACAACTTCAGATTTGAATTTTAATCACCTGGCCTCTCCAAACATGATTAATCTAGACATGATTTCTATTTGCCCTTTCATAATCCATATATGGTATGGTATCCAATAATTAAATAAAATATTTAAATAGATAACAAAGCCTTTCATTCATTCATTTATTTATTCATTTCATTTATTCAACAAATATTCACTGGACAACAATTATATACAATACCCTGTGGTAGGTAGAAGGACCCAAAAATGAGTAAGGCAGCCCTTGTTTATAAAAAGCCTACAATCTAGTAAGGGATATAAGGAAAGAACACAAGTAAATGTGATATGAAGTAGATTTTTATAAATATTTCAATTCCTAAACTCCGTGTTTCACTGTGTCTAGACTTCTGTCTTGCCTTTTCCTGCTTTCTTACATATAAATAATCCTGACCATGTCACACCCTTGCTGAAAAACTTAAGTGGTCTCCCAATTGCATGTCAAATAACATAAAAATAACTTAGTTTAGTGTTCAAGGTCCTTAACAATCTGGTCACAACGTATATTTCCAGCCCTATTTCATATTACCCTCTTGTATACACTCTATACCCTCGTCAAAGTAAATTTCTGATCTTTTCTAGATCCATCTTGCTCTTTTACAACTCCATTCATTTAAATACCCCATTCCCCATGCCCTTTGCTCCATGCTAGGAAAAGATTCCCCTCATATTGAAATTCTTTTCTTCTATTAAGACCCAGATCAAGTGATAACTCCTCTTCCAGAAAGCTTTCCCTGATTTCCCCAAGAAATGATACTTCCACCTTAAAATCAGGAAACTTTTCTTTTTTTGTGGAGGGGGAGGTAGGAATTTCAACACTGTAATGTTCATCACTATAAGTTCCTGTATGGAAGCTTCTTCCACAGATGCTGATCAGCAAATGCTGTGAAATTTACAGTTTTATACATTTGTGTGAAGGCACTGAGAGGTCAAATAACTTGTCCATGATCACATAGACAACATATTTTGGAGGGAAGAACTGAACCCAGATCATCCTTATTCCAGATTTTTCTCTTTATTCATTATATCACATTTCCCCCCACATACTCTAACATAATTATTTGCATACACATCATATTCTCTTTACCACACTGTCAACTTTATGACAAGCAAGGTATCATTTTTAGTTTTCATATCCCCAACATCTAGAACAGTGCCTTCTAGGTGGTAGGAGTTTCATAAATGTTTGTTGAATAGATAACTACATTAGAAACATGAAAACAAAGCAAGGTAAAAGTTAGAGGAGGGGGAGATCACCAGCTCTAATGCTTGAAGTGATAATGTCCATGTAAATATTTATTTTCTATATTTGTCAGCAGATCATTGTATATGTTCATCTGTCATGATATTACCTGTCTTTAGAGGAAAGATACTTTTTCGTTTAATTTGTTTTGTACTATAATAACATCCAACTACCAAATTCAGGCTGGCTTGGAAATAGTGTCGTTTTCCACATTCACTGTCTCTTAACAGTAATTTGTACACATACACATACACACACACACACACACACAGACTTGAAAATTTATTTTAACTATTCATGTCCTCATGGTCCTAGGAAGCTTCTCTTTAAAGAGATATACTGCAATATACTCACACAGCATAATCATGCTCTGTCCTATTTAAAACTTTGGTGGATCCTCAGGAATAGTTCAAATTACTGAAGCAAGATTTCTGCATGAAAATGAAGCAATGCCAGCTTCAGTCAAGTCTGCACATTATCTCTCAAATCTGTGTGAAGCCCTGAGACAACTGTAGGCCATCATAAGAAGGAAAATGGACCTAATGAACAGTATTTGAGAGCACAAGGCATCAGAAGTTTTTCTGCTGGTTTTCTATGGTTAGACATTTTCTTGTAAAGAAATGCCTTTCAAAATGCTTAAGCGGGATGGTCAAAGGTCATGTTCAAAAGACACATTGCTTTTGAACTATGTTATTATTTTTTTCTAGATAAATAATGGCTGCAATCTTATAAGATGTCATCATTTAATCTTAAATTTGTAGCCAATATTTACCAGGATGAAAAGCAGAAATATTCAGAAGAGGGTGACTTTTTTTTTTACTATCTTCTGTCTCTTATGGCTAAAACCCAAATGAAAAATAATACTGACATTAGCCAACCCATCTTAATTTGAAGTCAAATGGCCAGTTGAAATCCAAAACAACATGAGGAAAAAAATCTGCTTTTGAACCTTAGCTGAATGACCTTAACAGTTAGCCGTGTCATTTATGTCTAGATCAGTCAGGTGCTAAGACCTAAGAACTGCTTACTACTTGAATATGAACCACTAAACACCATTGATATGGGGACTAGACAGGCAAACTACTAAAAGTAATAACTTTTTAGTCATTGAAGTTCTATGATTAGTGAATTACTGCATCTCTTTGTGCATAGACTACTATCAAACTATGTTAATTTTGCAGTCCTAGAATTTCTTCTTCTTCTTCTTTTTTTTTTTTTTTTTTGCCTTTTGGAGGCAGGAAGGCAGGCAGGACAATTGGGGTTAAGTGACTTTCACAAGGTCACATGGCTAGTAAGTGCTAAGTGTCCAAAGCTGGATTTGAACTCAGGTTTTCCTGACTCCAGGGCCGGTGCTCTATGCACTGCGCCACCAAACCCCTCCAGTCCTAAAATTTCAATGGGGCAGCTAGGTGGTGCAGTGGTTAGAGTGTCATGCCTGGAGACCCTTCTTTCTGAGTTCAAATCTGGTCTCAGACACTTACTTAGCTGTGTGACCTTGGACAAGTCTCTTAACCCTGTTTGTCTCAGTTTCCTCATCTATAAAATGAGCTAGGGAAGAAAACGGCAAACCACTCTAATATCATTTCCAAGAAAACCCCCAAAATGGGGTCATGAAGAGTCAGACTTGACTAAAACAACTGACCAACAACAACAAAGAAACTCAGCAGGGTTAGGTGATAATTAGGTATGATCTTGTGATCTCATCATATGGTATTAGGTGATCTGAGTGTGAGAGCTACTAAGTTCAGTTACTCAAAGAAGGTTATTAAAATCCTAAGGCTGGTGCATGATAGTATCGATGTGTTGGGCATGATGGCTTTCAATAAGAACCATTTCCAAACCAGTCAAGTGAGACAGAGCTGTATAATAGATCTAATCTTTTTTTTTTCTTCCATGCTAAAAGAATGCAATAAGAAACAGCAAGCTGGCATTAGACTGTGATTCTGATCCTCTGGGAGACTTCTTTAACTGTGAGTATCCTTAAAAGTTCTTGAGAGAGCCATACAGAGACTGTGCTGATGCCTGTGCTCAGGAAGAGCATGAACAGAGGAGACCGTGAAGAGTCAGCAGGGCATCACATGCAGTTCAATCACCTGCATATGCAGTCATGGGTCTACACTGGAGACTAAACAGAAATTTGTCACTTAGTTCTACTGTCTTGCCAATACACTATTAAAAGCTGTTTCAATAGGTGAAGTGGTAAGCCAGATCAAGGAAATTGGCATATTCTATGCAAGTCTAATGAGGGAAAGGTTGTGTTGGGCTTTTCTCCTCCATAACAGAAGCATTATGCCATTGCAGAAAGGGATTTGGAATTAGAGAATTTGGGTTCAAATTCCAGTTCTGTTATTGATTCACCTGGTTGACCTTGAGGAAGTAGTTTCTTTGGTCTCATTTTTTTTTTTTTAAATTTAAAAAACAGGAGGTAGCTAGGTGGTTCAGTGAATAGAGCACTGGCCTTGGAGTCAGGAGGACCTGAATTCAAATCCAGTCTCAGACACTTAACACTTACTAGCCATGTGACCTTGGGCAAGTCACTTACCCCCAATTGCCCTACTTCCCCCTTCCAAAAAAAAAAAAAAGCAAAACAAAACAAAACAAGAGTGGATAGACTATTTCTAAGATTCCTTCCAGCTATAAACTCTATGTAATTTAAAACTAGTATCCAGCCTACAAAAAGAGTGTATCATTTTGACTTGTTGACTTTAGTTTGTTGGACCATAGTTATACTGAGAGGACCCCATGACTGAATCCTTTGTGGCAGATTTACAGTAGGATGTGGACAAGAGTCACACATGAGGGGCAGCCATAGATAGGTTGATATCAGCATTTTTGGAAGGAATGCCTACATTGATGTGATCACAGAGTCATTGAAGCACTGTATCATCAAAAGACCAATGAGGATTAACCACAGTATGTGGTCCAGGAGCACAACCAGGATATTAAAACGTAACTGTAATCAATACAATTAAGCTTTACTGGGTTGTTTTCAGGAAGAAGATGAATGAGCCATGCTATGTATATGGATGAATTTTGTGAATGTGGTCAAAATGACTGTAACTTGGCCTACAGACTTTTCCATACCAAATATAATCTATGGTTTAATCAGACACTTTGGTTGCTTCACTGGTATTATTCTAAATCCTACTTTTGAACAAAGAGTTAAACAAATTAGAAATTCCAAGCCTTTAAAAGTTTTGTTTTTGTTACCTTTCAGTCATTATGTTTATGTTTATCAACAATCCTATATAAAAAAAGGAATTATGTAGCATCTGGCACCACACACACACACACACACACACACACACACACACACACACACACACAGAACCTCCAGAAAAGATACCCCAGGTTTAAGGTATTCCCTGGGACAAAATCCACTCAAAACTGTAGTTCACAGTCAGTCAATCAGACAGTCAGTCCACAAACAATTATTAAGTACTTTCTCAATGCTAGGCATTGTGCTAACCTTTAGACATGCCAATTAAAAACAAAAACAAACACTATCCTCAGGATCTCACACTCTAATGTGAAGATGATATTCAAAAATAAGTATATAGGGGGCAGCTAGGTGGCACAGTGAGTAGAACGTCGGCCCTGGAGTCAGAAGGACCTGAGTTCGGATCCAGCCTCAGACACTTAATGCACACACAAATAAAAACCTAGCCGTGTGGCCTTGGGCAAGTTACTTAACCCCAATTGCCCTCCAAAAAGGGGGGGAAAAGCATATATAAGATACATACAAATCTATGTAAAGGAATGTCAAAGGGGAAATAACTAACAGCTATAAGAACCAGAGAAGTCGAACAGAAGCTGGAATTTGAGCTGAGGCTTGAAGGAAGCCAGAGAAAATACAAGAGGGGAACAGCACATTCTAGGCCTGAGAGATAACCAGTGCAAAGGCACAAAGCTAGGAGGAGGTAGAGTATCAAGTTCAAGGAACTTAGTAGCTTAGTGTCACTGGATTATAGAGTACAGAGAGGAGAGAAAATGTAAGAGGACTGGAAAGACAGGAAGGAAGCAAGTTGTGAAGAGCTTTAAATACCAAATAGAGAAGTTTATATTTGGTTCTAGAGGAAACGGAGTCATTAGAATTTATTGAAGGGGTTGGGGAGCATGACTTGGCTAGAATTGTACTTTAGAAAGATCGTATTGACTGAGTGGAGAATGGTTGGGAATTGGTAGAAAATTGGGACAGGAATACCAATTAAAAGACTATCATAATAAGCCAAGTGAGAGGTGATAAGGTCCTGAACTAGGGTGGTATCCTCATGTGCGGAAAGAGGGGAATGTATATAGGAGATGTTGTGAAGATGGAAAAAAGAAGATTTGGCAAATATTGGATATGTGGAATGATAGAGAAGAATCAAAGATGATGCCAAGGTTGTGAGTTGGGATGATTGGAAGAATCGAGATGCTCTTGACAATAACAGGGAAATTGGATAGAGAGAAGGGTTTGGGGAAAGTAATAAGTTCTGTTTTGGAAATGCTGAGTTTGAGATGCCTATATGGCATCCAGTTTAAAATATCTATAAGGCAACTAATGGAATTCATGACTAGAATTTAGGAAAGAGACTTGACTGGCTATGCGAACCCGGGAATCATTTGCATAGAGATATTCATTTGGCGGATGGGAGCTGATGAGATCACATAGGGAGATAGCATACATTGAAAAGAAAAAAGTATAGGGGCAACCTATGGTTAGTGCACTTGAGGTGAATGAAGATTTGGCAAAGGAGATGAAGGACAAAGACAGGTAGGAGGAGAACCAGAAGAGAACAACGTCTGGAAAGAAGCACAGAGAGCCAACGGTATCCAAGAAAAGCAAAGCAGTCAGCCATGTCAAATGCTGAAGAGAGATCAAAAAGGCCATTCGATCTGGCACTTGACAGACCTCTGGTAACTTTGAAGAGAGCAATTTGAACTGAACAATGCAGACAGAAGCCAGATTGTAGAGGGTTTGGAAGAGAGTGGGAGAAGAGGAAGTAGCAGTACCAGGAGTAAATGCTTTTTATCAAGAAGTTTATCTATGAAGGGGAGAAAAGATATGGGCTTATAGTATGGATGTTAGAATTAAATTATTTTTCTAAGGGTATAAGAGACATGGGCAGATTTGTAGGGAGCAGAGATAGTAGAGGAGAGATTAAAGTGTTTTCTTTTTAAGCAACCTCCTACTCTTGAAGAGGTTATATTTTACTGTACACTTGAACATAGATAAGTAAATACAAAGTGATTTAAAGAGAGAAAGAACATTAACTCCTCGGGTGATCAAGAAAATCTTCCTAGAAGAGGTGGTATTTGAGCTTCGCCACTAAGTAAGATAAAGATTTTGAGAGGGGGAAATGAGGAAGAAGTACATTTCAGACAGAGGACAGCTTTGTGTGGAGTCATTTAAGCTTGGAGAAAATGTTGAGTTCAGGGAACAGCTAATAAATCCAATCCAGCTTGACTAGAATACAGAATGAGTGAAAGGAAATAAAATGAGATAACTGAAAGGCTGGGTTGGAGCCAAATTGTACAGTGCTTAAATGTGTGTGCCATCAGTATTTTATCTTACAGTATTTAGTGATTACAGTGGTTACAGAACTGGCTTCAGAGACAAGAAGATCTGGCCTCAAGTCCTGTCCCTGACACACTGATTGTGTGATACTCACTAAGCAAATGAGTTAATCTCTCAGTCCTGTGGAGTTTAGAATTATCCAAACTACAATAAAAGAAACTGAGGCAGAACTCTGAGCCAATGGCACTTTATTAAAGGGTCCGTTGTCTCCTCTAATAAAGTGAACCTCAAATCTTCCTTATAATCTGAGATGCACCTGGTCCCCAGGACCTTGTTTCTAAAGAGTTTGATACCCAAACATGCAAAAGAGGCACAGTTAAATACAGAATCTCATTGGTTGATTGGTCTTGCTCTTGAGGGTCAAAAATGATGTGACAACCAAAAAAATGGTATGTCAGCAGGGAGGTCATGGATTGGGCAAAGCACATGGAATTTCCACTGACTAAGTGGTCATAAGATGGTCACCTGCTCATGTTGGATAAGAGACAGTTGTCCTGAGGTACAAAAATAAGTTGGAGGGGGGCAGTTAGATGGTGCAGTGAGTAGAGCACCAGCCCTGGAGTCAGGAGGACCTGAGTTCAAATCCGGCCTCAGACACTTCACACAAAAATTAGCCGTGTGATCTTGGAAAAGTCACTTAACCCCAAATGCCCTTCAAAAAAAAGAAAGCAAAAAAAAGCTATTAAAAAATAAGTTGGAGGACTTTCCAAAGAATCAAAGCATTGCAATCATATCAGGCTTGGACATGGGCAAAACAGGATGGAGATACACTTGTCAGTATTCTTGTGGTTGTGCAAGTGAGCTTCATAACTGGTAAACAAGTAGTGAGCGTTACATTAAAGTTTGAGGCCCAGTATACAGAACAACGGTAAGAAGCCGCCTTATCTAATTACCCCAATATGATTTATGTAAAATATAGAGCAGGGCTCCAAATGGATCATTTCTCACACTCCTTACAACTCTCTAAGACTCTTCATTGATGGGAGTTTCTTCCATGAGAGTTCCCCATAACAAGGAAATCATAGCTCTTATTCCTCTCCACCAAAAAAAAAAAAAAAAAAATTAGGGAACCACTGAAAGTAGAGGAATGATGCAGTTAAAATTTCAGTTTAAGGAAGATTTTTGGGTGGTACAACTACATAGAAAATGGATTGGAAATAGGAGAGCTGGGGAGCAGAGAGATTTGAGAAATGATGAGGGCTGTAATGAAGGGGATGGCTATAGGAATAGAGAGAAGGTGACAGAATCAAAAGCTGTGACGATGAAAGGGATTAACTTGGTCATATTAGATGAGCTATGGAGGATTGGAGAGGGGAAGTCATGGATGACTCTGGGCTTGCAAATCCATGTGACTAGGAGATCAGTGCCCTGAATAGAAAAAGGAGAGTTTAGAGAAGGGGTAGATTAAGGGAGGGAGGGGAAGTACAGTTAGGTGGGATAGTAGGTGGAGCACCAAGCCTGGAGTCAGGAAGACTCAGCTTCCTGACTTAAAATTTGGGCTTGAGACACTTACTAGCTGTGTGATCCTGGGCAAGTCACTTAAATCTGTTTGCCTTAGTTTCCTCACATGTAAAATGAACTGGAGAAAGAAATGTGAAATCACTCCAGTATCATTGGCAAGAAAACCCTGAAAATGGGGTCACAAAATTGAACATAACTGAAACAATTGAACAAAAAGACTAAGTTAGGATGACTACTTTTATGCTGAGTTTGGCATTCTGCTGAAACAGGAGGGGTATATATAAAGATGTATAGCAAGCAGTTGGCCATTAGGAGGATAGTTGAAGAGAAAGACTAGCGGTGATTTGGGGAGTCATCTGAGTCAGGTAGAACAGGCATTCATTGGGAAATCTTATGGGCCCCTTCACTCTCTCCTGAAGCTGTTGGCTATGGGAACCTCTCCCCAATTCCCATCCCCTATGCTAGACTTCAAACTTCTCAGTCAAACACCAAGGCCAGCATCTTTATTAAAAGCTATGCTCCGTTAGTAATATAGTCTCAACAATGTGAAGCCCAGAAATTAAACTTACACAAGGGATATGAGAGGGTGTGGGAATAAAAAAAAAAGAAAAGGATAAACAATAGAAAAAAGAAGGTAATGAGTAAGTGATGGAAAACATTAAAGGCCTTAGAAGAAGGAGGCATTTCAGATCGTAAGGAAGATCTGAGGTCCATTTCATTAGAGGAAACCACAAACCCTTTAATAAAGTGCCATTAGCTCAGAGTTCTGACTCAGTGGTTTCTCTTGAAGACTGGGCAATTATAAACCTCACATTATAATTAATAAAGATGGTCCCTGCCTTCAAGGAGCTTACCATCTAATGAGGCAGGGGAAAGAGCACACAAAAGGAGACAGGAAAAGGGGCCAGGGAGAACAGGCTTGGCCCAGGGCCATGTTTCATGGAAGTGAAAGCAGGAAAAGTCCCATATGGAGAGTGGAATGAGCAGAAAAGTCCAGTTTCTGCCCTCTATAAAGGAAGGCATGGGGAAGAGTTTAGCCCTCCAGCCCTCCAATCAGAGGAAAGAGGAGGGTGAGAGAAGAGAGGTCAATCAAGGCTTGAGTAAACTGAATGGTGAAGGGATTAGAGGTGATTAATTTAACCTGGGAGGGGCATCATGTTCCATGGAGTTGAAAGGGCAGGGGAGCAGACTTAAATTATTTGTCCTTGGCATATTTTCCAGGTCAGCTGTTTTTCATATCATAATCTGACATTTTCTTCTATTTTTTCAGTCTTTTGATTGTTTTAATACTTCTTGCTATCTCACAGAATCAATATTTTCCAGTTATTCTAGTCTCAAGGAGTCCACTCCTTGATACAAGTTACTACTTTCTCTTTTAAGCTATTATTTGTCTTTCCAATTCTCTTCTCAAGAGCTTTTGTTTAATTTTTTTTTTTATCTCTTGCTTCATTTCTTCTAGGTACAGATGAGGTTTTTGCGGAAAATGTACTTTCCCCTCTCCTGTGGCACTTGTTAGAGTTCCTTATTGCTTTTGGAAGGATCTCTAGGATTTGCAACAATTTTTGATGCTTCTGGGTGTTTTCTTTCATTTACTTATATCTCCAGTTTTAGTCCCTGATGGGGCTTTGTGCCATAACCAGCATCTGCTTCTTTGCTACTGCTCCCTTGGCTGCATTTTGTGGGATGGGTTGGACAGCTCTGCTTAGATTCTTGGGGTTCTAGGTCTACATTCTTATGCTGACCTCAACTTTCTAGAGTTCAGCTTTTTGGATCTTTGAGGTTCAGAGAAATGAATCTTCAGGGCCCTTTGTAGCACCCCAAGACAGTGTTGAGTACCTCATAACCCCTGGACCTGGAGTAGGTTGGTCCCAATACTTCAGCAATTGACTGGTCATCACCTCTTTGGTCACTGCGGGCTGCCACTCCCCAGGGCTTTCAAGGTCCCAGTCTTGGGGCTTCCTGACCGTGCTGAGGTTTTTTCAGAAAAACCCTCTTCTCTTGCTGCCTCTGGGCACAAAGCTCTGAAGGCTAAATATTTCCTGTTCCTGATTCCATTGGGTTGCTACTTTCTAACAGCACTGGCACTGTTTTACCTGCAATGGTCCCATTTCCTATTGCCCATGAGTTTCTGACTGACCATTTGTGTTGTTTCTGGGTTGGAAGAAATCATTTACTGTAGTTTCTCATTGAATCTATTGATAACTATTCAGTCGGGCATGAACTTTAGGGTTTTGTTGGACTAGATATTTGGGAGTTAAATAGACTGTCTCCTATTCAGGCAGTCATATTGGTAGAAAGTTTGAAAGAAATCAAATGTTAGAGAAAGAATGGAGGTGATGTTGAACGATGTTTTGGAGAAGGAATGGGAGGGAGAAATCAAGGGTATATAAAGAGGGCCTTGCCTTGTCAAGGAAAAGGACCAAGGTTGCCTCTTTATGCAAAATAATAATGAAGGAAGAGATAGCAAATCATAATGATGGAGACAGAAGGTGAATGTGTCAAACAAGTCAAACCACTACCACCACTATCTTGACTAAAATGAACCTTGAGGATAGCATCTCTTCCAGCCTAGTGCCCTCAGACATGATCCTGGGAAGCAAACCCTGGAGAAAGAGAACACATCAAGACAAGCATGGAGGAACACACAGAGAAAATACGTGGCCAGGGCACACTCATGCAGAGGCAATGCATGTCTTCTGCTGCTACAGGGCAATCAGGGTTTTCTGAAGATATCTTTGTGTGACTCCCACTGAGAGAAAAATACAGTCTTTGATGATTCATACTACCTTCTTTTCCCCAAAGCCTTCCCTATGGCTTTCCTGGGTATTTCTTCACTGGTCTCATGGTTGGATATCAGACATATCCAATGCAGGCCAGGCACTAGAAGGAAGTTAAGCCAGATATTGTCAGAATTGGAGGGATCCAGAAATGAGGCCAATCAGGCAAGAAATTGACACCAGGGAAATCCAGTGACTTGAATCACGAGAATTTAAAATATTGGAACAAATACTTACTAGGCAACTCCAATTAGAATATATAATACAAAGTTTAGATAAGATATAATATAACATTATATATGTAGAAACTATATACATAACATGATCAAGGAAAACATTGTGCCCTGTGAGTTCCAGAGATAGAAATGTCAATATAGATTGGGAAGTGCAAGGAAGTCTATATGGAGGAAATGGCAGGTAGTATCAGCCTAGTCATCTGAACTGACTACTCTGAATAACTTAGAAGTGGCAAGGAAGCACCCTGAAATTGGGGTATTGATCAGAAATTTCAGGAAGAAATGTATAAATGAGGAGGGGGAAAAGAAACTTGGGGGTTGGCTATAGAATAAGGCAAGAGTCCAGTTATTGGTACCAGGATATTAGAGTAAAACCACTAGTTAAACTGAACTTTGAATTGCTGTTATTGGTCTCATTCAGGTCTCTTATCACAGGGACAGAATTTGTCCTAGAGACAGGGGTAGAACTGAACCTCCAGGAGAGCAAAGATTGTCTAGTGAGCTGTCTTTGGTGGACTTGCCAGAGAATACTGATCACTGTCCTAACTTATCAATGTTTTTGTGTTACTGTGCAGAAAACAATGGCAATGAAAACCTGTAAAAATCATTTTCTTTCACCTATGGAAAAAGACAAAATATTAACTATAGTTGGATTGAGATAATAACTAATTAAACAAAGCCTTTTCACCTCCAAAAAAGATCAAATTCCTTTTGTTCATGAGATATCTGATGAATCCCAGTTTTATAAAGAAATAGGAAAAAAAAGATGGAGAATTTAGCAAAGTAATTTGCTATTTTAATTTATAATTACATATTCAAGGTCCAACAATCTTTTTTTATGTTCTGGGAAAAAAATAGGTCTTATATTATAAGTCACTAAAGGGAACAGATGCCTAATGCTAACAAACAATAACTGTAACTACAACATGCATTTCCCCTTCTCCCCTGTTCTCCTCAGATAAGATAGCTCTAACTTTTAAAGAAAAAAGTGCACATCACAAGTTATCTGCCTATAAAGAGAGGAAGTTGATCAGTTTATGAAGGTGATTTCCATTCTCCCTTGGTCACTAAAGCTAGTATTATTAAACCATCCACATATTTAGAGGAGAGGGTCAGGATTTGGAAGTAACCTTGGGGGAAAAAATTGTCTTGACAGTGGCTTGAGTTGGAAAAAAAAAAGACAAGGAAAGATTTGAGTCATATATGACAGAGATTCTTGACCTGGGGTCCATGAGTAAATTTCTGAGGTCTAGGAACTTGATTGAGAAAAAAAACAAAAAACAAAAAAACTACACCTTTATTTCAGAATAATTGAAATACTTTGTAATACCACATTTTGTTTTGTGAATTTAAAGACATTCTGAGGGGTCCATGGGCTTTGCCAGAGTGCCATAGGGGTGTGTGTGTGTGTGTGTGTGTGTGTGTGTGTGTGTGTGTGTGTGCGCGCGCGCGCACGTGCTCGCCGGTTTGGTTTGTGGCTAATTAGTACTGACATCTTCGGACCCCATTGGAAAGGAATGCTTAATTTGTGGCTAAGACATCAGTGCAAAAGCAGAAGGATACCGAATCACATAGCAAGCCAGATAACTTGAGAATAATTGAATCATTGCTTTCACAATCTCTTTCCCTATTCTTCTGTTATCTTTATCTGAAGCCTATATAATTCTTCTGGCATTTACATAACAGGGCAAGAGACAGTTACAACTAAAATTAGACCCATGAATCCTAATGCCTGGGGTTTTGTAGCATAATAAAACTGTTAGAAGACTATACTTTATTTCTTTATAAGTACAGGTACCATCTTGGTCCTTTGCTAATTTGTTTAGAAGTAAAGTAATGGCAGGTCCATCAAATTTTTTAAAAGACATCAGTAATTTTTAACCAAGTTGGGACCTCTCCTAAACATTTCTATTGTCTTTTATCTCTTGGTCCATTGATCAGAGAATGCTCTTAATATTTGTTGAATGAATGAACAAACAAATAAGATTCTTAATCTGATTAGTCTTTTTATTTTTAGAAATAACTGAAAAGGTTAAAAATAATGGTAAAAATAGCTAGGATTTATATAGGACTTTAAGGTTTGCAAAACACTGTTCATGTTATCTTATTTGGTCCTCACAACAACCCTCTGAGGTAGATGCCATTATTATCCCCATTGTCCAGATGAGGAAACTGAAGCTGAAAGGTTAAGTGACCTGCCCAGAGTGAAACAACTAGGAAGTGTTGAGGCAGGATTTGAATTCATGTTTTTCTGATTCCAGTTCTCTTATCAGGATTATGGCACCTAACTGCCAGGTTAGTATGGTCTGGTGTAATTTGCTTCTTTCCTAACCCCACTTTTAAGATAGAAAATTCTTATTAGAGAGGCAGTGTGTGCCAGTTCTAACTCTGGCATACACCGCCTCTGTGGTCTTAGACCAATACCCAAGACCCCAGACAACTCTTTAAGGTATAAATTACAGAACAGTTACTAATTTGCATTGTGAAAGAGAGTTTCATCAGCAGAGATTCCCTACACCAATAAAATTATAGATCTGGATCAAAGAAATTATTCTTTCTCTTGAGTTTCTCTTGCTTCTTCCTCTCATTTACTGTAAGAATATGATACTTAAAAATGAAATTCATGTTCCTTAGATTTGACGAGATAAAATCTAAACTTTGTCATTTCTGCTGGCAAAGGGATGCCTTAGAAACTTTTTTCTAGTTTCAGTTCTGGAAATCAAAGGAATAATGCCACTGCTCAGGGTTTGATAAATAATCCTTAAGTACCTACTATGTGCACATTCCTGGAAGAGATACAAAGAAAAATAAGATGCGGGTTCTTCCCTCAATGAGCTTATAGTCTGGTCATTTCAGAAAATGAAGTATATGCAGATAGCTTCAAATGTGACTCTGAAAAGTATCTTTTCTCATATTACAATATGTCTTGTGTTTGTAGGAAGGAGATAATGTTGCCTTATTTCTCTGCTAATATAAAAGAAAGGAAAGGAACTGAATGAGATAGAGTGAAGAAAGAAGCAAGGAAGGAGGAAAAGAGGGAAGATAGAATATAAGAACAACCAAAATGAGACAAAGGGGAAAGAGGCAAAGCGCTAAGAGAATAAAGCAATGAGAGAGAAAGAGAAAGACTGACAGGAAGAAATAAAAATAAGAGAAGCTTAATGTGCTCTCAGTCGAGAATTTTCTATTGTCTTCTAGGATTTAGCACTTCTTGATGACTCTATTGACCAGAAACACATTGAGAGTAGCATTAATGCCAAAGGTAGCAGTTGCAGCTGAAATGGTATTTTCTCCTAATTCAATTCAGAGTTACTGAACTCAGTTACTGATTCTTTAGAGCCCGAGGGAGTATGAACCATTGTAAAAGAAGGCTGTGGTCATTAACTTTTGCTTTTTTTTAACCTTGTTATATTTACAGAATTCAGTTCTAGACTTAAAGCACACTGTCTTGGCTGGGCCCGGAGATAACATTTTGCTTATTTATTTATTTTGTAGGAATAGTGAAAAACAGCACCCACAAAAGGGTAACGTGAATCTCTACTGCGGTGTTCGCTAGTGATGTTGCAAAATGAAATCCTAGGACAGATAACACAAGCAATGTCATATTATCAGTAGTCTATTAAATTTGTCATAGGGCTCATATTAGTCAAAGACTGCTCTCTTCCATTTTTTTCTTGCAGTATGATGGGAATTCTGTGGCAAATATATGGTGCTTGCTTTTATTAGTCTTTATTTTCTTTCTTTAAAAATGGTTTATTGATGCTTTTTTTGTTTTTATGACACATATTTTATGTCACATAATAACCCATGGAACTTACTCTTATGACAAATAAAAAGTTAAGCAAAGTTAACTGCTATAAGGGTACCTTTAATATTTTGCAACATTCCTCACCCATAGTTCACCACCTCTTTGCCAAAGGAAGGGAAATAAATTGATCAATGGTGCTGTGAAGCTTACTGGTCCTTGTAATTAATCAGATTCTGCTGTTTTGGTGTTCTCTTTATTTACGTCATTATAGTCATAAGCTCCCAGCATAGGCAGGCTTATCTTTCATTGCACCAGTTCCAACAAGTTTCTCTGACTTCTTCATAGTTGTTATTTCTGTGGTAATAGTTTGTTAATTCAAACATCACATTTTGTCCAGAAGTTCCCCCAGTCAGTGGATATCCACTCTGCTTCCACATATACATACATATAGACTCTCTGTCATCGATTTTCCTGGGTTAGATACTCTATAATGGGTTTCCTAGGTCGGAGGTTGTAAAGGTTTTATTAATTTTTCTTATGTATGTCCAAATAATCTCCAGAATGGCTTGTTCAATTCACATTTCCTTTTTGGGATCTTTTTCAGGAGGTGATTGGTGGATTCTTTAAACCTCTATTTTGCCCTCTGGATCTAAAACATCAGGGCAATTTTCTTTGAGAATTTCTTGAAGGGTGATTTCTAGGTTCTTTCTTTGATCATGGATTTCGGGTAGTCGAATAATTTTTAAATTGTCTCTCCTGGATCTATTTTCTAGGTCAGTGGTTTTTCCCATGAGATATTTCACATTGTCTTCTAATCTTTCATTTGTTTGGATCTGCTTAACAGCATCTTGATTTCTCATAAAGTCATTAGCTTCCATTTACTCCAGTCTAACTCTGAAGGAATGAATCTCCTCAGTGAACTTTGGAGATTCTTTTTCCATCTGGCAAATTCGACTTTTTAAGGCATTCTTCTCCTCATTGCCCTTTTGGGCCTCCTTTGCCATTTGAGTTAGTCTATTTTTTTTTTTAAACAAATACTTTATTAACTTCTGTTTTACATCATTCATTTCCGCCAGGTTTTGAGTTACAATCATTTTCCCCCCATTATTCCCCTACCCAACCTCCCAGAATAGCAGTCCCACAAGATATCGTTTCCTCCAATCTGCTCTCTCCCATACCTTCTCCCATACCCCCTTCGACTTTTCCATTAGAGGAAGGTGAATCTTTGTGTCCCAATGCCTGCACATCTTATCCCCCAATTAGAAGCAAAAGAGTATTAATAATAGTATTTATATATATTTGAAACATTTAATGTTAAGACCTCGAATTTCAGATCCATTTCCTTCCTCCCTTGTCACCCATTCCTTCTTGGGAGATAAGTAATTCAGTATATGTTGTACATGTCTAGCTATGCAAAACGTTATCATGGTAGATATATTGTACAAGGCTGCTTATAATTCCCTCCCACTCATCCCACCCCCCACCTGGTCGATTCCCTACATGATCCTGTCCCTCTTCTATAGTGGGTACTTCCAACCTCCCCTCACCCCAAGGATGCCCTCCCATCCATCATCCCTCCTCTCATCCCCCTTCCCCCTATTCTGCTGCAGGTTGAGATGTCCCATTTAGTATGTATGTCATTCTCTCCCTGAACCAAATTCAATGAGAATGTGGTTTTGCCTTTTTTGCCTTCCTATTCTCCCCCTCCCTTACAACCACTTCCCCTTGCTTCTTCTACATGAGATAGTTTACCCTACCCTGTCTCTCCCCATCTCCTCTTGCCACTTTCTCTCTCACCTCATAATTTCATCCCTTGAGTATTCTCCCTTCCCAACAAATTCAACTTATGCCCTCTATCCATATATAACTGTAACCATATACACACACATTCACATATGTATTCATATGACCACACCCCTTCTTCCATTATTTTCATAGTGAGAAAGATATCATCAGTCACAGTTATTGCTTTTCCATATAGGAATGTAAATAGTTCAACTTTGATAAGTTCCTTTTGATTTCTTTTCCCTGATTACCTTCTCAGGCATCTCTTGCTTCTTGTGTCTGGATGTCAAATTTTCTATTCAATTCTGGTTTTTTCCTCAAGAATGCTTGAAAGTCCTCTATTCCACTGAATGACCATATTTTCCCCTGAAACAAAATACTCAGTTTTGCTGGGTAGGTAACCCTTGGGTTCATTCCCAGGTCTTTTGCCCTCTGGAATATCATATTCCATGCCCTTTGATCCCTCAGTGTAGAAGCTGCCAGGTCCTGGGCTATTCTGATTGTGTTTCCACAATATTGAAATTGTTTCTTCCTGGCTGCTTGTAGTATTTTCTCCTTGATCTGGGGATTCTGGAACCTGGCTATAATATTCCTGGGAGTTTTCTTTTTGGGATCTTTTTCAGGAGGTGATCTGTGGATTCTTTCAACCTCTATTTTGCCCTCTGGATCTAAAACATCAGGGCAGTTTTTCTTGAGAATTTCTTGAAGGGTGATTTCTAGGTTCTTTCTTTGATCATGGCTTTCGGGTAGTCCAATAATTTTTAAATTGTCTCTCCTGGATCTATTCTCCAGGTCAGTGGTTTTTCCCATGAGATATTTCACATTGCCTTCTAATCTTTCGTTTGTTTGGATCTGCTTAACAGCATCTTGATTTCTCATAAAGTCACTAGCTTCCATTGCTCCAGTCTAACTCTGAAGGAATGAATCTCCTCAGTGAACTTTTGAGATTCTTTTTCCATCTGGCAAATTCGACTTTTTAAGGCATTCTTCTCCTCATTGCCCTTTTGGGCCTCCTTTGCCATTTGAGTTAGTCTATTTTTTAAGGTGTTGTTTTCCTCAGTCAGTCTGTTGACCCTCATTTCATACTTTTCCTGCATCCTTCTCATTTCTCTTTCTAATTTTTCCTCCACTTCTCTTATTTGATTTTTAAAGTCCTTCTTAGGGTCCTCTATGGCCTGCAACCCGTTCATGTTTTCCCCTGGGGCTTTTGGAGCAGGACTTCTGACCTCACAGTCCTTTTCCCGCTCTATGCCCCCAAAATAGGAGTCTAGGGTTGCATTTTTCTGTTTCCTTTGCCTTGGCATGTTGCCACTTAATTACTTGACTTTTGGGCTTGTTGCCACACTATGGCTTTAAGGCCAGATAGAGGAATTTTCGTCCCGAACGTGTGGGGGGCAACTTCCGTTTCTGGCAAGCTGTAAACCCACCCATGACTTCCACCCTAGATCACAATCCAGATCCAGGGAGGTTAAAGCAAGAGCGATTACCCCCCAAGACTGGATCTCCCTACAGTTCGCAGGCCAGGAGCTGGAGCTGCCTCTGAAAACTACAAGTTGGCATGTCTCCTCAGCAGCTTCTAGCCCCCAGGGGAGGGAGCCGACGCATTCCCCAAATACAGGTCCCAAAGTCCATAGGACACTAACCTCTTACTTTGTCCTAGGCATGTCTATGTTGATAATTCTGGAGTTGCCCCAGCTGCTTGTGTTCTGGGGTCTCTGCAGCCGGCTGCTGGCCCTGCTGCCCTGGGGCTAAAACCTCGGCTCACGGGGACCTGGGCTCCACTTGGCTCGGCTCCCCGCTCTGCATGCTGTGCGCTGCTGGCTCCCAGACCGCTGTGCTGGTCCTTCCTGCAGGGCTGCTGGGCTGTCCTCTGCAGGAAGTTAGCTTCTCTGTGTCGTTCTGTGGGTGCTGGGGCTCCAGAAGTTGTTCAGAGTCCCCTTTTACATAGTTTGGGGGAAATCTGGGGGCAGAGTGGCTTGGATGAGCTGTTTCTACTCTGCCATCTTGGCTCCTCCCCCCCCCATTTCCACAAATAGCATATTAGTGCACATGTATTTCCACAACTTCTCCAACACTGAATGTTTCCACCTTTCCACCTTAGCCACTCTAATAGACAAGAGGTAAAACCTCAGTATTATTTATTTTACCATTCTCTCATTGTTAAGGATTTGGAGCTTATATTTCTTATTCTGAAAACTGTGTTCATATCCTTGATGCATACATTAGTCAGTCAATCAATTAGTAGGTGCTTAATGATGTTAATTGACTACCTGACTAATGTATATGTCAAAGGATATGAACAGCAAGCAAATATGTACAAACAAGCTATATACAGATTAAATAGGGAATAATTAATAGAGAGAAGGCATTAGAATTAAGAGAGATTGGGAAAGGCTTTGTGTAGAGGTGAATTTTTGCTGCAATTTGTCCTACATTTTCAGAGGACCATGACCTCAGGAAGGGTTTACAGTGACATGCAAGGGAATTGGATTTAAGTGACAGAGGGCTGTGCAAAGGTTTCACTTTCTCCACCAAAGCCATCTGGGTCCAGTGGTGAGATAAAGATCAGAATGACTGGAGATGGTCCTGGATGCAGTGGGAGACTTTTCAAGCTAAGGTCTTTACAGGTTTCAGTTTGACTAAGGCAGTGCCCATTCAATGATTAAAGCTAGGTAAGAACTATTTTTTAAATAAGTCTGGGAGAGGAAGACTCTCAGAAGTTTCTGGCCAAAACTGATAGAATTTCCATTTACATTCACTCTGAGTCAATCAGAGCCCCAAAAATAACCAAGTAGGGCTTGGGACCTCATGTTGGCCAATCAATGAGAGCCAGAGTGATTTGGATTTAAGATGCAGTCCTTTAAAAGAAAAGTTTCAGTTATCAAAACTTACATCTGTTTGGACAGAGGACCCACAGGTAAGGATATGATATCCTATGTGGACAGACAGTAGGGAAATAAAGAATGAATGAAGAAAAGGAAGGAAGGAAGAAAGGAATAAAGGAAGGAAGGAAGGAAAAAAGGGTATGTATATATGTATGTATGTATGTATATATCCATCTATATGTATATGTAATATACATATAGATTCATAGCAACATTTTTTTCTTTAGCAAGTAAAACATTGGAAGCAAAGAAGATATTCACTGATTGGGGAATATTTGGACAAAATGTGACATATGAATTAACAAAGATAATATAAGAAATATACAATAATAGGAAAGTATGAGGGGGAGGTTATAGGAGGAAAGGTAATGAGTTAATTTTTGACATGTTGATGTAAGATGTCTACTGGGCACCCAGTTTGTAATGTCTGAAAATTTGTTGGAGCTGTGAGAGTGGAGGTGAGGTGGAGAAAGTGTGGGGGTAGGAAAGGTAGATTTGAGGGTCATCAGCATAGTGATAGCAATTAAATCCATGGGAGCTGATGGGATCCCCATGTGAAGCAGTATAGAGGGAGAAAAGAAGATGGCCCAGGACAGGACCCTGAAGGATAGCTGTCATTAGAGGGTGGTATACTTAGGGGAGAGCTCTTAGTTCTATAGTTTAATAACAATCTCTTAAATACAATCTCTTAAATATTTTGGATATCAAGCCTTATAAAAGATGTATAACATAATGCTTGCTTTTTTCAAGGTGTAAAATACTTAATCTTCTTCCTTTTGACAAGGGCATATCAACAACATGATAAAGAACCAGTTTAAAAGATTGAATGGGGGGTGGCTAGGTGGTGCAGTGAGTAGAGTGCCAGCCCCAGAGTCAGAAGGACCTGAATTCGGATCCAGCCTCAGACACTTAACACACACACACACACACATGTGCGCACACGCGTGCACACACACACACACACACACACACACACACACACAACTAGCTGTGTGACCTTGGGCAAGTTACTTAACCCCAATTGCCCTCCAAAAAGCAAAAAAAAAAAATTTGAATGAGCAGATTTATATGAAACTTTATATTTTAGTAATAAACTTTTTTTTTTTTAAAAGGCTGCTCAAAGTTTATTAGTTTCAGTTGAGTACAAAGTCAACAGGTTACTGAGACTGCCGAAAAGCACATAGGTGATTCAGATAGTAAAAAACCAAAATAGCAGTGTGGTTTCCTTTACTTGGTTTTTTTTTGGTGTTTTGCTTTTGTTTTCCTTAAAAAAAAAAAAAAACCACACCCCACAACTACTTCTATACTTATGCAGCCTATCTATTCTAAAGGAATAGGTGGGAGAGGGAAGGGAAAGGAAGGGGAGGGGGAAATGGGCTCTGATGCCTAGCACACTTCAGAAGCGGGGGGAGCAGCAAGGAGGGTGCTGCTGCTCATGCAGAAGGCCCAGTGCTGGTCTTGCTGGGCTCGCTGACATGCCGCTTCCTCATGGCCTCCTGAGCCAGGTCACAGGTGATCATACCATGAGCAACCTGGAAAGTTCCTGAGTGCTCTGGGGATTCCAATACAGTTGTCATGAATGGATGACTTGACTTGCCGAAGAAGAAGCTTGCCCACCAGTGGCCTGGGTCTGATTTAGGAAGACCAGGATGGTGGGGGATCACTTCCCCAGAATACTCAGCACTTCCACAGGAGCTGTTGCTGGAGGTGGAACCCAGACGCCTTCGGTAGTAGTCATGGGTTGCTACAAGTGAACCGCTGGACGGGATTGCTGCCATATTGCTTGTTCTTCTTATGATGATGTAAACCTTAGTGGCGGCTCCTGAGCAGCCCCTGTCAGGCAGTGGGCTGCGGCGGACGATCACCGGTGACCTGGCTCGGGGGAAGGGGGCGCTAGGCCACAGAGCCCATTTGTAAAGGAGATTACGGGAGGATACTCCACGGCAACGAAAATGCGAGAGTTCTTTGGGTTTCAGTAATAAACTTTTAAAAGGCGATTGTAAGGGCAGCTAGGTGGCACAGTGAATAGCGCACCAACCCTGGAGTCAGGAGGACCTGAGTTCAAATACAGCCTCAGACATTTGACACACTGTGTGACCTGGGGCCAGTTACTTAACCCCAATTACCCTGCCTTCCCCCCTCCAAAAAGGCAAAAAAGGGGGGCAGAGTCAAGATGGCAGAGTAGAAACGGCTCTTCTGCACAGCTCCAGCTCCCACAATTTCCAAATTCATGTAAAAGGAGACTCTGAACAACCTCTGGAGCTCCAGAATCCACAAAATGACACAGAGAAGCTAACCTTCTGCTGAGGACAGCCCAGTAGCCTTGCAGGGAGCAGCCAGCACAGCGCTCTGGGAGCCGAGCCCAGGCCACATGAGTTGGAGGTTTTAGCTCCAGGGCAGCCTGACCAGCAGCCAGCTGGAGAGACTCCAGAACACCAGCAGCTGTGGTGTTTCCAGAATTACCAACGCATAGATGCCATGGACAAAGTGAGAGGTTAGTGCGGTATGGATTTTGGGACTCATTAGTTGGGAGAGTGAGGCCTCTTTCCCTAGGGGTGAGAAGCCCCTGAGAAGCTCAGTGTAGCTTGTGCCATGTTGCCACTTGCCACTTTTCAGCTTTAGCTCCTGGCCTACGAACTGTATGGGGGATCTGGCAATCAGTTCGGGGGTAAGTGTTCTTGATTTAACCTTCTTTGATCTGGATTGTAGTCTGGGGTGGAGGTCTTGGGGTGTGTGACCAGCTTGCCAGAGTGTGTGGAGGCTTCACAGAGGCCACCCAACTAATACCTCCAGCAGTTGGAAAACCCCAGCATTTGAGATGGAAGCTCCCCTGGCTGGTGGCAGAGTCCTACTGTAGCAACAAGCCCAAAAGTCAAGTAATTGAGTGGCAATATGCCTAGGCAAAGGAAACAAAATAAACAGAAAAATTCAACATTAGACTCCTATTTTAGGGGCAAAGAGGATCTAAGCATGGAACAGGAGGAGGACTAGGAGGTCAGAACTCCTGCAACAAAAGCCCCAAATGAAAATATGAGGGTTACAGGCCATAGAGGACCTTAAGAAGGATTTTGAAAATCAAATAAGAGAAGTGGAGGAAAAATTGGAAAGAGAAATGAAAATGATGCAAGAAAACTATGAAAGGAGAGTCAACAGCCTTACTGAGGAAAATAACGCCCTAAAAAATAGACTAACTCAAATGGCAAAAGAGGCCCAGAAAGGCAACAAGGAGAGGAATGCCTTAAAAAGCCAAATTTGCCAGATGGTAAAAGTTTCTCAAAGGCTCACTGAGGAGAATCTTTCCTTCGGATTTAGAATGGGATCAAAGGGAAGCTAATGACTTTGTGAGAAATCAAGATGCTGTTAAACAGATCCAAACAACTGAAAAAATAGAAGACAATGTGAAATATCCCATGGGAAAAACCACTGACCTGGAAAATAGATCCAGGAGAGATAATTTTAAAATTATTGGACTACCTGAAAACCATGATCAAAGAAAGACCCTAGAAATCATCCTTCAAGAAATTCTCTAGGAAAATTGCCCTGATGTCTTAGACCCAGAGGGCAAAATAGAGGTTGAAAGAATTCACCGATCACCTCCTGAAAAAGATCCCAAAAAGGAAACTCCTAGGAATATTATAGCTAGGTTCCAGAATTCCCAGATCAAGGAGAGAATATTACAAGCAGCCAGGAAGAAACAATTTGAATACTGTGGAAATGCAATCAGGATAGCACAGGATCTGGCAGCTTCTACACTGAAGGATCAAAGGGCTTGGAATATGATATTAAAAAAGGAAAAAAAAAGTGATTGTATAAAACATACTTCCTATTTCTATAGCACTTAGCAGTTACAAAACATCTTATATTCTAATTTGATCCTCAGAAAACTAACACATCATCCTTTTACAGATACAGACAGTGATATTCAGATTGGAGAAATGATTCATTTCTAATGACAAAACTAGTAAGTGGCAGAGATGGGACTGGAAACCAGATCTTTCGACTCCAAATCTTAGGCAGTAGTAGGTGGCAAATTAGAATCAGGAAAATGTTGTGCTCAAATTTAGCCTTAGATACTTACTAGCTGTTTGACCCTGGAAAGTCACTTTACCTCTATTTGCCTCAGTATCCTCAACTGTAAAATGTGGGTAATAACACTTACCTGCAAGATCAAACATTTGTAAAGAGCTTACCATGGTACCTGGCATAGAGTAGGTGCTATATAAGAACGTTTTGCCTTCCCCAAACCGCTTAACATTTTCTACTCCATCCCAATGTTATTGTTTCAGAAACTCTAGGGAAGTTTTCCAAATTCCCCAGATTTTCACAAAAGCATCCACAAAAGCTAATAGTGGTATATGTCCTCAGGACCCAAGATAACTCATAATGTAAATCAAGAAGTAGCATTGGTCAAGCCTTAACACACTGGCTCCCACTCTTCCTGGCTTTGTGACTATGCCTACAGCCTTTCACCTCTCTGAGACTAAGTTTCCTTATCTGTAATAAGACACTACTTTATTGCTGGGGATTTGTGAAGAAAATACTTTGTAAACCTTAAATGTTATTTTATCATTGATAATGATAAGAAATCAGGAGACTTTTTTTAATCTAAAAAGTTGAATTCAGTCAAGGATTAATTTAAAAACACTAAAACTGGTCACTATCCATTTGCATGACCAATTTCAACCTTCTTTTTCAAACTGGTTTGTATACAACCTTAAGGAAAATGAAGGAATGGGTCTTTCCCAAGGAAATTATACTATATATCTATACCAACTTGATGTTTCTGTCCACAATACACTGGAACGTCTATAAATCTGTCTTTGTTCAGAGCAGCAAAAGTCATTGGAAATTATATCAATTAATATTGAGGAATAATAAGAAATATGCAAACCTAAAAATGTATCAGTCTTCCAAGCTCAGTAAATACAATTTTGATGCACAAATATCCCCTAGTGAAGGAACCATCAGTTAAATAAATAAGCAATTATGTCAGGAACAGAAGTTCCAGCATTGGCATAATCTACTAATTTGTTGATCATCATGGACTTTAGTCAAGGCATATAGCCTAATGCAGAAATGTGCCTCTGGGTATATGGGCTAACCCTCCCCAAATCAGCAGATGAAACCTGCCAAAGTGTAAAATAAAGCTTGATGAGAGCCTTAAATATATGTTTTGGAGACCAAAATTTCTACAAGCATATGTTGATAATATTGCCTATGATAATATTCTCAAAATTCAACATCATATTCACATTTATACTTTCACATATGCAAAAATTTCATAGGGGTTATTCAAGTGAAAGGAAAAATATAAATGTGTACATTTGAACCAAGTTTTCAGAGTGATAGGAATATTATTTCGAGATATAGTATTTATATATTTCTATTTTAACTGGGTTTTGTTTCCATTAATTTTATAATATGAAAATATATTTATATTTTTATATTCATGTATATAATATATATATGTGTGTGTATATACACACATACATAACTATTTGACCTAGAATTGGAAGAAGGAAACTGACAGTCAGAGAGTTTCAAATTAAATGACTTAACATAAGTAGTGGCATTCTAATTCAGGTCTTCAGGCTACAGATCCTGTGATCTTATCATTATATCACTCTCTCTCTCATCTATCTTAACTAGCAAGCTCAACTCTCTATAGGTTTCTTTTCTATGCTTCCAAGTATTATGAACCTATGATGAAAATATTAAAAAAAAAAACAGAATTCATGAATGAGGTATTCTAACATAGAAAAATATCAATCAAGAAAATTTCAAAAATGTTTCTAAAATAAGTTCTAATGCTTTTACATTTATCTTTTTTGAACACTTGTTTAATTCTTCAAGATATTCAGATTTAAGGAGTTAAGTGCTTAGTATGGCCCACTTTAACAGCAAAAATAAAATGAGCAACAACTAATTTATGAAGATTCAAATCTGCTTCAAAACAAACAAATCATAGAGTAATTATTCGTGTAGCTAAAGGATTCTCTACTGAATGACCCATAACAGGTTTTCTAAGAATAGATAGCTCTCCCAGTGCATTCAAAATATGAGTAGACACATATGAAGTTTCTCAGGAAGGCAGAGTTGTGTTTAGCAGTATAGCCAATCAAATAAGCAACCAAGCAATTCAGCTCAATTTGTTGTGCCTCAATCAATCAACAAACATTTCTTGAGTGCTTGCAAAGCAGAAGATACTGTTCTAGGTATCAGGTCCACGAAGAAAGAAATGAAACTCCTTCTCCCAAGGAGCTTTATATAAACCCTCATCAGAGCCCTCATCAAATTTATCCAGGAATGGGAAAATCCCCCTCCTTCCATTCAAAGGGAAGATTAAGAACACAGGGAGAAGAGTTCATTTTGGAAAGGACATTTACTCACCCTAAGGATACAGCATTAGTAACACTGAATGTGGTCTTTCTGCACATGCCTCCCTGCAGCCTCAGAAAGGGAAGGAACCTAGACAAGAACAGTAAAGACTAGAGGATCTTACAACTATTTTTGAAGCAGCTATTTATGATTTCTTTACAATTGCAGAGGTTATATCAGTTCCAGGGAATGATTCTGACACCATATGCTTACCTATATAAACTCATTTTAATGGAAAGATGTTAAACAGTAACCAAGAGCTTATGTATGGCCTTTGGGCTCAACAAATTAGTGTATAGGAGTTATTTCCAACAAATTGATGGGGAAAAAATTGATTAAGCACTTAAAATTTGCCAATCACTGGACTTAACTATTAAGCAAAAACAGAAAGAAGAAATGGAAAATTGAAATGAAGCCTATCTTATGGAATTATAACCATAACCTTGCTACCATGTGAAATGAATGCCATTGTTCGGTAATGGCATTGTCATTCTTTAGGACTTAGAACATAGGCTCATCTTTTCCAATCCAGTGGTTACTGTTCCAACTTTGCTGGTATATTGAGTGCAGCACTAAACATCATCATCTTTTAGGATTTTCAGTAGCTCAACTAGAATTCCATCACCTCCCCTAGCCTTATTGTTTACAATGCTTCCTAAGGTTATCCTACCTGACTTCATTCTTTTGGATGTCTGGCAATAGATCAGTAACCTCAATGTTGTGGTTATCAGATGTTAAGATCTTTCTTGTATAGTTTTTCTATATGAAACCAGAAGAAAAAAAGTTGAAGTGAAATGGAAAAATAACTTTCAGGTTTTCTTTGAATATACAAAGAAAAGTGTTGGCAGAGTTAGTTTATCCCACATTCAAAGAAAGGAGCTTAAGTTGTTAGAAGACTTGGTCATCTTCTATGATAGTACTCATAATAAACATTGGAGGGAGAGAAAGAAACAGAGAGAGAGAGAGTAGGAAGAAGAGGAGGAGTAGGGGAGAGAGAGAGAGAGAAAAAAAGAGAATATCTTGATGATGATGGTAATGGCTAAAGGTAGGAACATAGAGAAATTCTACCCCAACTGCAAATTAATAGCAACAGTAATTGATATTTATATGATATTTTAAAATTTCCAAAGCACTTCATATTCACCATCTTACTTTGAGCCTTACAACAACCCTTTGAGGAAGTTACCACATTTATGATTATCCCCATTTTAGAGAAGAAAGTAAAGCTCACAGAGTTTAAATGACTTGGCTAGGCTCTCACAATTAGTTAAATATCAGAGGCAATATTTGATACATCTTCCTGATTCTAATTCCAGCACACTTTATATCCACTACACCATTTACTTTAACACTTGAAAATATTGAGGGAAAAGGTGACTAGGTGGTCCCTATTCTCAGTGAGTAGAGCACCAGCCCTGGAGTCAGGAGGACCTAAGTACAACCCAGACTCAGACACTTACCACTTACTAGCTGACTAAATGACCTTGGGCAAGTCATTTAACCCCAATTGCCCTTCCTTCCCCCCTCCAAAAACTTTAAAAAATGCTGAGGCAACACAATCTGGTTGTAGCTTAAATTTTCTGGTTTACTGCACATTGCTCTCCTTCATGTACTATGTGTTATAACTGTTCTCTGTAAATGGCAATCCATTTCTCACCTTGATGTTTTTGCCCAAGCTGGCTCCTGCTCTTGGAATGTGCTGTCTCATCAACCACGTGTCCCAGAATTCCAAACTTTCTTCAGGACTCAATTCAAATGCCATATCATGCATGAGTCCTGTAGGTGCTTAACAAAAGGTTTAGGATTATTTTTGAATGCATGAAAAAGAGTAAGAAATGAGAAAAGCAAAGACTTGCAAAAACTACACAGAAGCTTCACATCTATATATCATTAATGCTTTTTTCAAGAAGAGAGTCAGAAGACATGAGACATATCAAGTCCCTAGAAATATTGAAGCAAATAAAGTCAATTATATTCTAATAGATAAGAAATCACTGGTTGACAATGTTGAATCATTTCTGAATTAGCTGTCTATGTATAAACAGATCACAAACTTATTAGAACATAAATAAAAATCAATACCAAAATAGAAGAAAGAATAAAAATCAAAAAAGGTAAGTTATGCAATTGAAGCAAGTCAGACCTGACACATTTAAATAGGCAAATGAGAAATGATTTTTTTAATGATGAAGACTCATTGATTTCCAACAATGTTTAATGTATAAAACAATCGCATAACAAGGATGCCAAAAGAGCCTAGAAATTATTTCTGAGAGCAATCACTTAGTCTCCTTGATATAGAAATGGATTGTATCACAGAGGCCATCTAGTCTAAACTCCTCACTTTATGAATGAGAAAACAAGGACCCAGGGAAGTTCAGGGACTTGAGCAAAATGAGTCTCATTCTCTTTCTTTGTTGTTCAGTTGTTTCAGTTGTGTCCAAGTCTTTGTGACTCCATTTGGAGTTTTCTTGGCAAAGATATTGGAATGGTTTGCCATTTCCTTCTCTAGCTCATTTTACAGATGAGAGAACTGAGGCAAATAGGGTTAATTGTCTTGCCCAGGGTGACACAGCTAGTAAGTGTCTGAGGCCAGATTTGAACTCATCTTCCTGACTCCTGCCACTGTGCCACCTAGCTGCCCTATTCTCTTTCTACTTTAGTCTATTCTGTACATATCCACCAACTGATTTTCCTTAAGTACAGGTTTGATCATGTCTCTATAGCAAAATAGAGACCCTTCAGTCTGGCTTTTAAAGACCTTCACAATCTAGCCCCCATTTATGTTTCTTTACTATATGTTACTCCTCTTCCTAAATTCTATTATCTGTCAGATTAATCTTCCTGCTATTTCTCATATGCAACCACTCTCCCACTTCTATGCATTTGCACTCACTGCTCCCTATGCCTGAAATGAATCTTTTCCTCACCTCCACCTCACAGAATATCTTGCTTCCTTCAAGACTCAGCTCATGTCACTTCCTACACAAAACCTATCATGATCACCTTACCCCACCCCACCCCAACCAAAAGTTATTTTATATCTCCTTCACATATATTTTGCAGGCACTTGTAGGAGCACATGTTATAGATTTTCAATTCCTTGAGAAACACTTCTGCTTCACAGAATCCCTTATTTTCTTCAAGACAGCTCAAGCACCACCACTATATGCACCCTGCCTTCTCCCACCAAGTGCCAGCTCTCTTAACTAACTCACCTTCATTTGCAACATAATTGTATATATAAACATTGTCTCATCCAATAGCCTACAACATCTTTGAAATGAGGAATAATTTCATTTTTATTTTTGTCTTGTCAGCATCTAGTATGATGGAAGCTTTAGAAATGTTCCTTGATTGACCAATGTCACTTCGGTAGTAAGTGTCAAAGGTGGAATTAGAACCCAGGTCTTCTGACTCCAAAGCTAGTGTTCTTTCTAATAAGCCATGTTGTCTTCCTTAATATCAAGGGCATCCTTGATGAAGGTATGAGATAGGAACAGTCAAGTTTTTGCAAATGACATTCTAAAATAGAATACATCCCATTGTAACACAACTAACTAAAGATGAAGAGTCTAAATGACCTCACTAATTTTGCTGACTAATTATCATTTTTTTTATTTAGTAGAATGAAATTACTGACTTAAAGGTCTTCCAATTAGTTGTTTCATGTTTATATATTAAAATCATCTAAGATTCCTTTGAAAGTTGGAACAGAGATAAACTTTTTTGATCATCATCTGATTACTAATATCAAGGGAATCATAAAACATAGAAGTGTGTGCTAGCCAAAGGTGTCTGACATGGTCACAGAGGGTGTCCAACACATTCTTCAAGTGGAAAAACAATTCTCTAAAGGGGTGAAGTTTTTCAGATACTCCTGCTTGAGAATGACATCATTCTGATTGCATAAAGTCCTGGAACATGGCACAGCCTCCTAAATTATATCAATAATGCAAAAAGGTTTGGTCTGACTATCCATAAAGGAAAAACCAAGTATGTAGATCTAAGCATGACACCTACTTGAACATTAAATTAGAAATTGAATAAAAGTAAGAGATTAGGTTGAATTGCATTTGGGGAATTGCAGATTGTTTCTAATGGCCCTAGGCAAGAGGGAACCAGCACACCCCCAGTAAATACAGAAGCAGTGGGGCAGGGACATTGCTGGCTGTGAACATTGTAAGAGGGAGGTATTCATGGTTTCATTTCTAAACCAGAGGGGAGAACTGAAGGCAGATCTGAGGCCAGAATCACCATCTCTCATTCCTTAGGACTAGAGGTGATTACAAGTTGCTATAAATAATTTTTTTGGAGGGCAATTGGAGTTAAGTGACTTGCCCAAGGTCACACAGCTAGTTTTTATGTTAAGTGTCTGAGGCCGGATTTGAACTCAGGTCCTCCTGACTCCAGGGCCAGTGCTCTACTCACTGCGCCACCTAGCTGTCCCCATAAATATATTTTTTAAATGAATAGGTAAAGGAAAAAGAACCCAACCACAGAAAGTGACCATAGGAATAGAGAAGACTGAGGTTCATCTTCAGAGATGGAGCAAAACCAAAACAAAATAAAGCCAAAAATGACCCTCTCCTATCCCAAAGCATAATGTAAAATGGTCACCTGCCCAAAAAGAATTCATAGGAAAACTTTAAAAAGATTTAAAAATCAAATGAGAGAGATTGAGAAATTTTTTTAAATTAAGAACAATCAAAAAAAAAAAAACCAAGAGTAAAAAAAAGAAAGTTAACTAGCTGGAAAAGTAGGTCAAGAATCTGAAGGAAGAAAATGACTCCTTGAAAATTAGAATTGGGAAAAGGAAAGCCAATGAAATTATAACAGACCAAGAAATAATAAAACAAAATATAAAGAATGAAAAAATAGAAGTGAGCATGAAATATTTCGTAGGAAAAACAACTGATCTGGAGAACAGATCAAGAAGAAAAAATGTAAGAATAATTATACAAATTAAAAAGAATCTTGATATAATACAAGAAATAATTAAAGAAAATTGTGCTGAGGTGTTAGAATGAGAGGGGAAAGTAGAAATAGAGAAAAACATTCATCACCATCTGAAAGAGATCCTTTGAGGAAAACCTACAGGAATATCAGAGTTAAATTCCAAACTCCTAGCTAAAGGAGAAAATATAAGGAACAAGAAAAAAAATTCAAATATGGTATAGCCACAATTAGAATCACACAAGACCTACCAGCAGCTACAGTAATAGACTGCAGGTCTTGAAACACTATGTATTAAAGAGCAAAAGAACTGGGGTCATAGATGAAAATATTATACACGGCAAAGTTAAGCACAATCTTGAACAACAGAATAAAAAAAGGGATATTCAATGAATTGCCAGACTTTCAGGATTTGATTGCAAAAAGACCTGAATTTAATAGAAAATTTGACATATAAGACCCAAGAGATATATAAGGTAAATATAAAGACTAATTACAAGGGCCTCATTAAGGACAGACTACTTACTTTTCTTATGAGGAAATGCAAACTGTGTTTAAGATTGTAAGTAATAATTGGGTAGTTTGAAAGAAAAGATTGGGGTAGAGCTGAGTATGATGTGATTCTGAAAAGTAATACCATTAGGAAAAGGTAAAAGAGTAAATATCTTATACAAATGAGGTGTGAAACAAAAAATTGATACAAAGGAATTAGATAAGGGATGAGGGATGGTTGTACTGGAACTCTACTCTCCTCAGAAATGGGTTAAAAGGGGAGCAATATATACAAAATTTAGAAAGAAAGAAGGCAAAGGAGATAGGGGATGGGGGAAGTGGATAAGGGAGGGATTTTCAGAAGGAACTCCACTTACATCAGATCTGGGCTAAAGAGAGATCAATATATACACTTACAAGGGAATAAAAGTCCTCTAAATTTATAAAGAAATAAGAGGGTGTGGGAATAGGATAAGGGGTGGGGTATAGAAGGATGTCTAGATTAATGAGAATGGGAAAAAGGGATAACATATATTTGGAAGACTATAAAAAACTTCTAAATTCAGATAGAAACAAGAGGGTAAGAAGAAACGATAGGAGGAGGGGATAAGGGACATATCTTTGGAGGGGATAGGTTAAGTAATAGGAGAGCAATGTAGTGATAGAAGTAAAGTAGATGAGTCAGGAGGAATAGGAGATAACAGATAAACACAAATATAAAATAAAAATCAGGAATAGAATTTATTAGGAAAAAAAGAAGGCATAATCATGATCTCAGACAAAGTTAAAGCTAAAATAGATTTAATCAAAAGAGGAAAATAGGGATACTACTACTTGTCAACCATATTAATCAATAATGTTTGAGACTATTTAAAAATAACTAGACAGTATAAAGTTGGAATATTGCTGTGATGTAGGAAATGCTGAGTTGGTGGACTTAGAAAAATATGGAAAAACTTGGACCTACAAAGGAAGACATCATCTACACTCAGAGAAACAGAGGACAAACAAGTATAGTATGGACTTACATACATGCATATGAATGTATATATCTACATGTGAGTTTGATTATAGATATCTATATGTGCATATGACTGTATGTATGTATATAAATGTTTGAGTGTATAGGTCTTTAGATGTGTACATGTATGTGTGTGTATCTATGCTTAATTGTAGCCTTCTTGGGGGAGGGGAAAAGGGGGAAAAAGAACAAAGTAAAAGTGCACAGCAGAGAACAAAAGAAAACTTACAAGGAAGCAAAGAAAAGATGCACAGCTCTGAACACAGTGTGTAGTACTTATTATGTAGGCTTGCTTGAGATGGAAATTTATTGCTGTATATTTTGAATCTTCTCTCACATTCTGCTGTGTACATGGAGATGCTTTTAAATTCCTTTTCTTATTTTGTATTTAAGTTTATAATGTTTCTTTTTCTTTTTGGTTGTATATTTAAGTTAAAAATAAATCAGTTAAAAGTGTCTTGATATACGAATGGGAAAAATAAAATACTATTAAAAATTAATTAATTGAGAATTTTGGAGGAGTTTTATAGAAGCTGCAGATGACACAGAAAAAACTTAGAAACTCAAAAATGCGCAAAATATATGTATAGTATTTTATAACATCAGCATGTTTTATCTTTTAATACCATAACAATTCAGACTTCTCTAGCACAAAGGGAGGACCTAAAACTTTTACATGGATTTTCCAGATCATGGGGGTACTGCACCTTTAACCCCCAACTTTTTTTTTGAGAAAATGACTATTCTTGGCAGCTAGGTGGCACAGTGAATAGAGCACCAACCCTGGAGTCAGGAGGACTTGAGTTCAAATCCAACCTCAGACACTTAACACACACAAAAACTAGCCGTGTGACCCTGGGCAAGTCACTTAACCCCAATTGCCCTCCAAAATGCAAGGGGGGAAAAGAATATGACTATTCAGGAGAAGGAACTTGTTAATGTGGTAAGAATAAAGCGTGACTGATAGGCAGCTGGTGTCTTCCACTGGTATCTCCATAATGTCAAGAGATCTTGAGGAAAGCCTCTCAGCTTTTGGATATACCCCCCTGGGGGAGGATTTATGGGAAGGACTCAACAAAAGTGTGGAGAAATAGATAGATCACAAAATGCATCAATGGAGGGAATACCTATACTGGCAAAATCACAAATCCATCAAAATGTTGAAGTATCAGTATACAAATTAGGAAACTGAGACTCAGGAAAGTATCAATTACCAAAGATCACATAGTAGAAAAACTTAAACTGGGACCCAGATCCTTCAAGTTTGATGTTCTTTTCACTACTGATTGAAAGGGCTCGGTATGTTTAAAAAGTCATAACTATTCACATTACCTTCAAGGTAACTTAAAAGAGGGAGGGCTCAAGGGTAGAACTAGCTATGAATCTTATCCCAAGACTTTCTTTCCATTTTACTTACCATATTAAATAAACTTTCTAGATCTAAAAATTATTCCAAACTTCATAATCAACAACTAGATTAAGGTTAACACTGAGAAAAGCTGTAGACTTTCACAATCATCATAATGCAATGTTCCTAAAAACTCTGATTATGGTCACTTAAATGACAGCATTGCTAACAATGCTCTTTCTATAATAGATACTTCCCAGAGAAAACCTCACTCTCAGAAGCATCATTTATGTTCTAATATTTCATATATTTAGATGAATTATCCATAAGAAAAGTTGCCAAAGAGCATGTGCTTCTGCTTTCACAAAGACGGTTCTTTTACTAAAAAAAATTTGAGATAAAATTTTTATTTTGTATGCAGAAACTAAGTGAAAAGAGGAAAAAGAAAATTTAAAAACATATTCTTTTAAAAATTGTTTTAATTGTTGTTTTAATCAGGCTTTTTTACCTTTTTTCAACCAATATTAAAATGGATATGAGTGTTTTGATAAAAATGCTGATCAAGGGAGTCCCTACCCTTTTCCTGTTACCTTAAGTAACTGTTTAAGCAGACAGGTTTTCTTCTTTTCCCACACTTCTCTTACCGCACAACATACGGTATAATACAGCACATTAATCCTCAAAAACCTTTGCAAAGGAAAAACTGCCTTTGTACCTAGGAGACCATTGAGTATAAACTATATATGGGAAAGTAATTATTGTCTCATTACTTTAGTTTGACTAGAATTCACACACAGATGAAGTTTGCTTGCTTACTTGTTTTGTGACCAGGTCTTCCTATGTCACTGAGGCTGTAAGTTCAGTAACCACCCATGGATTCTGTTTCAATGTTGATCAACATAGAAGTTCTGACACACTCTGTTTCTGACTTGGGTTCATTTATCCCTACTTGGGCAACCTTGTTGCCCTCTGTTCCTGGGGACTCACCCTATGGATGATAGACACTGTAGACATCCAATCTGTTTTAGTTCTACTGCAGTGTAGAACTCCTGCACTCACGTGATTCACCAGCCTCAACCTCTCCAGTAGCAGAGATTACCACCCCCACATATGACCAGATGAAGTTTTTCAGTTACATTCCGTTCCACTTCTTATTTCACATTTACTAATACCTCTAGATAAAACCAAAGCTTTTTAAGTCACAGAGAACTCTGTCTGAGGTGTGGTCCCAGTAAATATATTCCCCAACCAGCCACTTGAAGCCCGATTTGGCAGCTTCTAGATTCTGCTTACAGAGGTTTTCTGGGGTAGATTCTTCATTTTATGGAACACAGATCAGAACAAATGTCCAAATGTCCTTTGTGCTGGTGAAATCAATGATAAAATAAGAAACTAACAAATTATTAGAATTTCAATTCTTCCTCATTCTTTATGACTTTAGTTCATCTAAAAGCCCCATTTCATTGTATTCCTGTGCCCTTCCACTCCCCCAAATAACTCATGTAAGAGTTCTATGGAGCTCATATACATTTCCAGGAATCCCTGTCATCTCAGCGCAACTATTTGCATAAATACTAGCATCTAAAAATCAATTATATTTCAACTACCCTCGTCCAGTCATTGAGGTTATTCTCAATTTGCAGATATTTTTGGAGAGAGAATGTTTTGACTGAAATGTGAAAAACTCAATGATTTAGATGATAACATGGTTTGTTTCCCAATAAAGTATCAAAGACAATAGCAGAGAAGTCCTTGTTTCTCCTCGCCACCCCCCAGATTTGGATAGATTTTTAATTGAAATAAAGTCTCTAGTTAAAATTTCATTTATCATGTAAATAAGTGAAGCTAGAACTATTTTCTAGAAGTCATAGCACATAAAAAAGTAACACTCAAGAGTTAGCTTTCATGCATGAAGGGTATATACATTATGATCCAGCCTTGCAATTTAATTTACCGGCCTATACTTTATTTTACCAGTCTTCTCAAGGTTTAGATGTTATCATATTTTAAAGGACAGTCATTTATGATCTTTTTTTTTCAAAATGTAAGGAACTTTTGCTTAGGAACATGAAAAATAAAAACAATTAGCTGAAGACTAAAATGGGAAATATGAACATATTAGATATTTTATTGATGCCTCATTTAATTATGGATGATATAAATATCAAAATAATAGAATATTGCAATCTGTCATTTTTTACATTTTCTTAAGTTTACATTTTTACAAAGATGCAGATAAGTTGAATGTAGCTTGACAGTTTGATAACTAAGTGCTAAGGATTGACCAATATTTTATAAATACTCAAATTTAAAGAATCTGATCAATAAGTCTTTTTCCTTAATGAAAGTAAAGAATTTCCACATGCTTGGGAAGATGGAATTCCTGAAAAGTTCGGTGCTCAAGGCATAAGGAGGCATATAGCTGGACAGGATTTTAGTCCTCTTGGAAATATATTCTAGAAATGATTAAGAATTAGTAATATTAATCAAAGTTATTTTAATAGTAATACAGTAATATTTTGAAGCACATTTTTAATCCAAAGGTGACTGGAATAGAATAGGAATTTATAGCTGGAAAGGACCTTAAGTATCATGCCCCTGTGTCATAATGGGAAGTGTGGAAAACTTGGGAGAGGAGAGAATTTTTCATTCCTTCTCTGAGACACATGTAGTTCCAGATGCTCTTGTCACCCAATTCCAGGGAGGAGAAAGAGAAAGATGGTTTTGTAGACATGTAGGGGAAGATGCTTTTTCCATAAGGCTCTAATTTCCAACTGGCCTCACTATAGATTTTGAGGAACTTCCATAAGAGAAAATTTCCTTAAAGGGAAAATCCCTAACTGGGGGTGGGGGGGAAGGGGCCAAGATAGTGGATATAAACTTGGAATTCCATTCACCCTTAATAATAACGGCCAAGTTTAAATATAGTTCATTTATTTATTCAAGACATAATCTGTAATTATGCATTTCATGTTTACATTTCCATCATATAATAGTGAAGAAACTTAAAAGAGAATTGAAACAATCTCTGGGAAAAGAAGGTTTACCCAAAAGTACCCTTTGCTCTATATATTCAAATAACTGAAGTAAAAATATATTATTTTTAACATGAATTATCTGGATAACTGCCTCATTTCATTTTGCAGCTTTAGCGGGATACACAAAAGCACTAGTATATATGAAGAAAGACAGAAATTTACAAAAGACCCAGGAAACCTAACTTCTTTGACCAAATGAATAAAGTGCCATTTATATGTGTTATTCCTTCATTCATACCAAAATGTCCCTGACGACATCTTAGAATTTAATTGCAAGAAAACACATGTAAACAGACAAGCAGTGTCTGATTCAGGTAGCATCTTTAATGGCTTAGAGCTGCCTTAGTATAGTCCTAGCCAAATTTCCCAGAGCCTGATTTTGCAAAAGAAACTAAGAGGTTCAACGACCTTGGCTGACACCTAAACTTTCTTTTGTGTTTTCTTTTTCTGTGAAGTAGATGTGACATTTTTTCTTCTGAGCATAACAGACTGAAAACTTTCTTTCTGAGGAAGTTCACAAATGAATTATGAAAATTTTATTCAAGTGGATGACTATAAGAATATATGCACTTATATTGTTGGTGCTTTAAACACACACACACACACCCCTCTGAAACTCTTGCCTCCCAAATAGTCAATCACTGTAAATTGCAGGCTGTTTTATAATTAACACCTAAAACCTGCACCTTTTGAGGCAAGGAAACAAAAGCCTTGTTTTCTCCAATCCATTAGCAGTCCCACGGTACATTTTGCTCCCCATTCTATTTGTTTTTAATTGAAACCTCAGTTATAATGAAACCATTGTTACTGAGCACAGAATGCTGCTACCTTAACCCAGATCAATTTGCCTGGATTTCATGTACATTAGTATATTATGAAAGATCAAATATCACATGCAGCTGACACATATTGAATTAGTCCTTTAGTAACCTTGTATTCAGAGTTTCAAGTTTGAGTTACTGTATTAAGCCACCATACTTAAAAGGCCGTCGGGAAAGCAAACTAAAATGATGCGTGAGGAAGAAGTGCTAGATGTGTTATGAAATAGGTGACAGAAGTAAACTCATGTGGTTGATTCATGTGTTTGTGACCAAGGTGCTAATTACACTGAGGACAAGTATTAAAAGAGAGACAAAACACTGGAAATCCAGAGTGCGGGGTAGGGGGTGTAATTTTATTTACACAGATAATGAAAGATTAAATGGGGAAAAAAACAATGGATAAAAAATTCTCCATTTAATCTTTTTATAATTAGCTAAGAAATGTTTGAATTAACAATACCAATCTAAGTAATTCACTATGTGTGTCAGATATTGCATTTTAAATTAATTCTTGAAATAGTTTCTGGTGTGTCCTACTTTACTTCAATTTTGATAAATTAGTTTAAATTCTTTTTTGATGGGAGTCCCATAAAACACAAATTAATATTCCATCTGTCATTTCTTTTCCTATTGTGCAATAATTTTAAAATATTTTAAAGGGTATGTCTACACACACACAAAAAAAATCTTTAAAGATTATTTGATCAATTCACTAGTTGAAAAATAAAAGTGTAAAATAGAACCATCAGATACTTTGGTCATATGGTCTTATGGTTGAAAAAAAAAGCCAAACTTTACATTTCTTCTATAAAATGTGGCCATTAACATTCACAATTACTTATTTATATGATGTGATTTATAGTCACTTTTGGCATCTTCTAGTAGAAGACCCAGGTCATCAGAGTATTTGTGAATGGCAACAGTTGTACAATTAGTTTTCCTACCAAACTTAATAAAAATTTACAAACTGCTCAATTCATTGCTCTATTAGAAATTTCATCCTGTTACCATCTATGTGGCAATTACCTATAGGATGCTTTATGGCTAGTGGCCAGTTTTCCAAAGGTGGAAAATTTCCAAGCAAACTGTAGCAGACCCAAAGGCTCTAAAGATGTCCTCAAAACTCCCTGGATTTGGTTGTTCCTGGTTCCATTTTTATTTTATATATTTTGTTAGGGACATTTTCACAAAGGTTGCAGTTATACTCCTATGCAGACTATAGTATATTTTCTCATTAAGGACATAAGGGTTATGTTACTTTGTTCCTCACATTTTCTATTTTTTTAAAAAAAATCGGCATACGGTTATCAAATTGCACAATAGCAGTATCAAAAACCAATAAGGTTGATCTGAGTCACAATTATTGTCAATTAAATACTTATACATAGTCCTAATGGAAGGAATTAAGTCATGTTTACTCTACAAATGACCAGAAAAATAATACCAGAAACCCCAAAATGAACATACAGGATGCTGACAAACAAATACCTTGATGTCAAACATTTCCAGTGACTTTAAGAAGTGACTCGAGGAATTTCTGGTCCTCATTTTTACTTTTAGTTTTGATTTTATATCGCTAAAAGAACAACTTCAGGTTACAGAAATGCCTTTTTCTTGATGAAGCAAGCCAGACATATATCTTATTATGTACTATCTGTCATTAGTTGAGAGTATCTCTCAGCATCTTCCTTTCCGAATATTTCATGTTGGATGCATTAATGATGTTTTCCTTGTTTTCTCCATTAATTTGAATTATTCTGTGAACAGCTATGTAGTTCAGTTAGAAAATCTCTCATATACTTTGCTCTTTTTTTTTTAAGTTTAGAAGCTTATGTTGACATCTCTGAAAACCCAAATGATTCTTTCTGCCTTTGTTCAGAAAGACAGCTTTAAATTTCCGTTCCTTTATGAATGATAGTCTTAGGAAGAGATTTTATATACTCAATGACATTACGGTAACCTGGAAAGGAAGAGGTCTCATTCCTCAAATACTGTCATTGCCGGGCATTTAAGGCATATGATTTTATTATGTTGGAGTAACAGTATCAGGTTTATCATGAAACTTTCTCCCACTATTATAAGTGGGCAGAAAAATGAACTCCACGTGACAAAATGACTACAAAGGAAATTAATGCAATCAAGTCATTAGTAACAACTCTGTCCATATCTGCTAAATATTTTCAAACTATTCTAAAAAAACACACCCAGAAGGCAAACTAGCAGTGAATAGAAACAAAATGGTCAGCAGCGTGTGTCGCATGTTATTTGAATGGAAAGTAATTTATCGCGTCTGAAATAAAAGCTGTTTATTCTTGTGTTTCACTGTCTGTAACAATCTTTACAATTTATCTGTGAAAAAGTGAGAAACTGTACCATTATTAGCATATGAATACTTGACACATCAAATTGGCTGTACACTAACAGAAGGACATTTGCTATTGGTGTATGCACACAGACAAAGCAGCCATTTTGGAAAAAAAAATGAAATGGTGTGGGTATTTAACCCTTTACTTATCTGTAAAGCTTCACACCATTGCTTTTCATTAGAACAGCTTGGCAGCTAGGGACAGGATATTTTCATAGCATATGGAAGTAATGTGACCACGGATTATGTTTGTAATATTTTGGTGATATATACTTGGAGAAAAAGACCAGAATGAGAGTAGGAATGAAAGATGTGTGTATGCTTGTGTGTGTATGTGTTTGTGTGTGTATGTGTGTGAGCCTGTGGGTGTGGGTGTGCATGTGCCAGGTGGGGGGAGGGAGGTGGTCTGCCAGTGTGTGGAGTGTACAGAAATGAAACAATGCCTACGTACAGTTTTATTTCATGGCAACAACATAGTGGGCCTTGGGTCAGATGTGTGAAACTATTTCTCAAAGAAGCTGCATACATAATTGAGGCCCTCTGAAGGGTTCTCAGTTGAAGTTGCCAGGCTACATTCATTTCAAAAGCAGAGCCATTTGTTATCAAATTTAAATTAACTCTCTGAGCACTGAACTTGTATTTTAGAGCGCTGCTTTACTTACAGTACTTAAAATAGCTGAAAGGGGGGAAAATTGTGCCTAGAAAATGGAAATAGCGCAATTCTCATAAAGCCCTGAAATATTTCCTATATTTAGGCTTTCAGTATGCACTAATCTTTTACAGAATGAATTTGGAAGGCTCTATTTTGACTGACTCTTAGCAAACCTATGTTCTCCAATATAATTTTCATAGTAGAAGATTTCATTTTAAGTCCATACCAAAATAGATACATAGTTCCAAATGACTTTTCATCTTTTATTGGGATGCTAAAGCTCCCCAATATTAAGTGACCTTTTCTACTATGTGACTTAGAATACCAAAATACATAAGTGATTGAATTGCACAGTATTTATCCTGCTCACACCAATGGATTTCAATTCTTGGTTGTAAGATCATCTAGTTCTTTTCTTCAATCCATATGGCTTCATTCATTACTATAAGCTAAGGTGACTCAGACTAGCTAATGGACATTTTTATTAATTTTGCCAGTTGCTCACATATCCAAACAATGAAATCTTGATGGTGTTTTAATATCAACCATATAAAATACTGACTCTACATTTGGGCCTCCCTACAATTCCTTATTAAAGAAATTATTTTCCAATGTGCCTGAGACTGAACGTATATTTCTTCTTTAGTTCCATATCAAAGCATAATTGTACATTGTTCTCTTTTAACTTTTTAAAACATTGTTAAAGTTTTTTTTCCTACCTCAAAAGTCATCAAAGCTGCTATTTTTACTTGACTTAGTTACTCATTTCATTTTTCTTCTTTCCATTTCAATGAAAGTTGAAAATTAGTTATGGGTCGGACTTTTACCCTTGCTAAGTTTATTACATGGACCTAAATATAGCAATCTGTCCAATCAATTTTTTTTCCTTTTTAAAATACAACTGTAAGGCTTTTAATTTATATCCCTTCATCTTTATAAGATGCTTGTTTGTTAGAATCAAGTAAACAAATAAAGCTTTACTTGTTACAGCTGTTGACATATATGTTAGAAAGACTGATTGAATTCCATCTCTTTAGTGTGCAAATGCTTTGTAAAGGCATGATTTTAAATAGCATCAAAGATTATGGTGCTAAATAAGAACTTAAAGTAGATATTGTAGGAAGACCTACCTTTCCAGGAGAGCATACAGTCATTGTCTTGGTTAACGTTCTTGCCTCCATTTGTAAACAATTAGTAGTCACCAACTATTGCTAGGGTTGTATAAAACACAAATGATATCTATAAATATTATAAAAATACTCTGCACATCTTTTTAAAAATGAAAGAGAGGGAGGCACCATTTTACATTTCTCTCAAATTGTTGAATGAACACATACATACATATATACAGAAAGCCTGTCAGTCTAACTTTCTTACTTCCTAATAATATGAGTTATTTTAAAACCACAAACCATTTGCTTATTTAAAGCTCTGTGCAGCTAACAATACTACAAGGTTAGTAAATCCTACCAAGCACTCTTTGAGAATCTTGTTTATTTACTGGTGGAAGTAATGTACCATACTTGTGTATCCATGACAACACTGTAACATGCCAGAACGGTACTAGATCTTTTTTTTTTTTTGCAACTGCAATAGCAGATTAAAAATAAGAGGCTAAATCTTATTAAATAGCAGAAGCTTTTCAAAAGATAAAACATAAGGTTTATAGGAACACATGAGACTTCCTTATGGTAATACATTTTTTGCTATTTCAAAGTTTAGCTTGGGTCCATCCATTGACTATAAATACTTCTGAATGGCAAAAATATCAACAGTAGATAAAACTTTACATTTTTCTTAGTTTTTTCATAACACATCAATGTATTTTGGTAGTGTCAAGGTTAAATTGTTAATATTGGTTTTACAAGTGCTATTGGCCTATAGTAGACTTCTAACATCTTGGAATGTTTCATGTTTTATAAATTTCTCATTCTCATGCCAAGAGTCTCAATTAAAATTATTGAATAATCCAGTAGATTATTAATATAATTGCATACTTACATTTTAGAAGTACTTTTGCTACTAATATCATGCCTCCTTTGAGATTTGCTATCTTTTATTAGGATGATGTTATTCATGTGTAAAACATTCAGTTTAAAGAAAACATGATTTCTCTAATTCAATCTTGTTTTCTTTTCTTCTCTCTAGAAGAGCAAAATCCCACTATTCAACAAAATTTTAAAATTTATTTTCAACAAAATTATTTTTAAAATAAATATCTCCATAAGTCCAAATGTAGTGGAAAAAGCCATCAGTTGGCCCCTTCCCATCATCAGTGCTGATTGGGCTAGTAAAAAGTACAACATATCTGCTGTTCTCCTTTGTAATTTCAGAAGCACGCTAAAATTTATATTAAAAGCTATTTTAAGTAGTTGTTGATGCTTATTTAATTTTCTAATTTTATTGCCAAGGTCATATATTTTTAAGCCTGAATTAGGCTCTGAAACTATCATGGGATTTATTTGAAGTGAATTGGTTAGAGATCCATATATCCTTAGTCTTGAAACACATTCCACTTGGGACTTTCATTATTTGGAAACTCTGTATCTCTTAAAATTATCTGGGGGAAAAAGTGGCTATACTGGTACAGGACATTTCTTCATCAGCATTCATTGAGCAGAAGGACAAATCAAGTAGTAAAAATTTGAGGAAAACACAAATAGTTCCTCTTCGACCCTTTCTCTCTGCCTCTTTCTCTCCTTCTTTCACCATTTCATTTCTTTCTGTCTCAATCTCTATTTGGTTCTCCTTTCCAACCCAATCAATCTACCGTAAGTCAATCAATTCACACACAATATGTTCTGGATAAACTGTGGTACACATATGGCCATGAATTTATTTGGTAAACATATGTCTTCACAGGCACTGGATATCCTGCCAGGAGTGAGCTATTCCTTTTTGGGGAATGAGGGTGGGAATTGCTTAACCACCTACAGATGTTTTGCTGCAAAAGCAAAAGAGTTGCAGTCAAAAGGCCGCAAAATGTGTAATTTGGATAATTTCCAGGTTTCTTTCTTTCTTTTTTTTAAGGAAAAAAGTTAACAGCATTCCCTTTCATCTGTTTCAAGAAAATTTACAGTTATTTCCCTGTCCAGTTCTCCCCCATTCTGAAGTAAGGACAAAAGACCTGGACTTAAGCTGTCCATCTGCTTCATAACCCTGATGTTAGAATGGCTGATGCCCACTTTTTAATGTCTACTCATGTGTGCCCATGGGGCTGGAACTCTTTCATTCAGTGATTTCACAGCCCTGTTATATGTCACAAAGACAAAAAAAGAGATTCAACATATTGTACTAGAACATCCTTTTAGTGTTATAGGAATAAGAGTCTTTTTTCCTCGTCCTTCCCTCCCCTCCAAAAATATATGCATACAGACAACAGGTGTAATGTGAGATTCACATCTTCAACATTCCCTTTCTCAACTAAATCAATTTTTTTTTCACACAGAAGAGAATATGTCCTTAAACTCTCTACAATTCCACTAACAGACCTGAAAGCACATTGTTTGCTTTTAGGATCCTGTAGTCAAGCAACTTTTATCCCACCAGAATAATCAGAATAAATGATTCCATTGATCACAAATTAGAAATGTGTCATCCTACAGAAAGAAGCCTGACTACTCCTCTTCCTTTCTCTCCACTAGACAAAATCTGAGGAGCTTGTGCAATAGGTGCTCTACTCTGATGTTTTGCTAAGTAACTAATGAACTCCATGTATTCTTGGGCATTATCATGTGAGTGTAGAGGGGGCTACTCAGCATTAGTGTGGCTACCTCTATGGGCTGCTCTGAGAACAGTGGCAGGGAGTTCTGGGGATGGCAGTTTCACAGGCCACCACTGCAGGAGAAAAGGCCAGTGTAAATCAGAGAAGACTTTCATCTTTTCCCTATTACAGAAGCCAGGAAGAAACAAAATTTGGCATAGCTTCTCTACAGCTGGCTATCAATATCTGATCTCCCCAACATTTTCAAACATTAAAACTCTGTTCACTCATGATGCTTTATTTGTGTGTTTTCACCATTGTTCAAGATTCATTTTCATATCATTGCTGCTTCATTCCAAGTGGACTAACTGTGAAGTCTATATATATATATATATATATATATAGTCCCTTGATGAGGCTTGTGAGCAAATGTATTTGAAGGTCAAGAGAGCCTCCTTTTGTATTGTTTTTGAAAATTCTTGATGAAAAGGCCATATTTATTCATTCTTTTGTTCAGGAGCAACAACAAATATTTAAAGCACAAAGAATGTTTACAGCCATACTAGATTCTGTAGACATTTGCAAAGCACAGATTTGACTTCCATGACTTCCACCCCAGGGAGATTACAATCTTATATTATTAATAGAATTAGATAAAGAACGTTGAACAGACTAGGAAAAGTTAATAAGTAGCAGTCAGTTCTAGTCCTACTCATTCCTCCCTTCATTCATTTATTGGTGTTAAGGATGCTCTGGTTGTCTGTAGTATCATATCTAGTGTTTAGTTAATACAGTTAGCCTTATTAACTAGGATATCAGGGTATCAGAGAAAATTTTTTATATTCCTGAAACATTCATTAGTTGAATAGATAGAAAGATAGATATAGAGATAGCATATATATATGTATGTATATAAATGTATACACATGTATGTATGTATATATATATACATATAGATATAAAGCTCTTATTACAGTGTCTACTTTGAAGCTCTTATATAACATATAAGTATACTATATATATATATATATACTACATAGCATACTATCCATGTACATACATACATAAATTCATATATATGTGCATTAATAAATTCAAGCCAGAACATTCTTCAGGCCTACTTAATAATAATCATTATAAAACTAAAGTAGCATTTAGGAATCAATTTGAGGCTGCAACTTCAAAATTGTCTATATCATATCAATTGTATCTGTAATATAATATCAGTGTATACTTGGTGTGTTTGGGACAAGAATAGATATTAAAAAGGATGCTGTTGGACTCCATAGTTAACAAAATGATTGAAGCATCCAAAGCAAATGGAGGATTATCCAGAAGTGATTCATGACTTGTTTGACTATAACATGGAGGAGTAATTGTTTCACTAGCATAGCACTTGTTTTAAAAGGATAGGGTTGATGAAAAGTTTCTGTTAATATAGGCACATGAAAGGGTGCAGAAGAGTGTAGTTCTCCCACATACACTCATAAAAGATCATTAGCTCAAAAAATATATATATCAAGAAATTCATAGAAACACATCATTGAGCTCTTTTGTACATGTAAAACTATACAAAAGATGATCACTATTATAGTAATGGAAGAAAGGACCTTCCAGGAAAGCCACTCAGGTGAACAGTCCAGAGGCTGGCCAATTCTTTTAACAAGGGAAACCCCAGAGAGAAGAGAATATCAAGGCAGTGCCCTGTTGTGGACAGCAAACTGCAGGGCCTAGACTAGGCACACTGAAGACTGCAAGCGTTCTGAGATGACACCCTGGAAACTGAAAAGTAGTGCCAATAGCACAAGAAATTAAAGCTAGGACCAAATGGACTTCCAGTCTTATTCACCAGTCTGAGAGTGGGCAGAGCCTGGACCTAGCAAAATGTCCTGAATTAGGAATTGAAGAGATATAAGTAAGCAGATGACACAAAACACTCTGAAGGCCTAGGTCAAGTGACACCCAAAAAGGAAAACCCAGAAAAAGAGAATTATTTCAGAACAAGTACAAATACAATCTTGGGGGAGTGGGGCGGGTGAATGGTTTGGTCATAAGGACTACACAAATTCTTGGAAGAAATATAGCAGCAAACAAAAATCAAAGAAGTTATGCAGATTAGAAAATAACAAACAAAATAGACATGAATGGGTTCCCATCCTGGGGCAAAATATCTTAGCTCAATGGAGATAGAGAGAGACTGACACAGAGACTGAGACACAGAAAGAGAGACCTTGCTTCTAACCAAGAGGAAAGTCCCTAAAGTCTTTAAGGAGCGAGGGGAGCTAGAAATCATGGACATGTTGAGGATCTGGATTTCCTCTATATGTCTGACTTCCAAAGTCTATTCTCTCTTACTCTAGGTCTGTCTCTCTCTGAAGAATGTCTCTAAAGAATGTGTGAATTCTGTCAACATTCATATGAAGATAATAATATCACCTGCTTCCCAGAGTTGTGAAGATCAAATGAGAAATTTGCAAAGAACTTAGCATAGTTCCTGAAACATAGTATGCACTTAATAAATGCTTGTTTAAATAAAATAGGAAGTAATAGTGAAAATCCAGAGCTTCCAGGTAAGAGAAAAAACCAAACAAACAATGGAAAGAAAGAAATCAGGTAACAATGATCCAACATTAACATCATATAACATATGGCAACAAGAATTATAAAAGAGAAAGACATTGGAATACAATATTCCAAAATGGAAAAGATAAAAATTTATAACTAAGAATAATTTATAATAATTATTGTATAATTTTTATTTATAATATTATAATAATTTATATTTATAATATGTATGATATATAATAATATAATATATAATAATATAATAATATTTATAATAATAATGTATAATACTACATCATGAGAAGCATAACTTTAATGAAATAGATCACTTTCAAGTATTTTTGATGAAAAGACTAGAATTGAGTTGAAATTTTGAAATGCAAGCAAAAGTCAAGAGAAACCTAGAAAAATTAAAAAAAAATTGAGCAATTGCAAGGGGATAAACTCTGATATGCTTACATTCTAATAGGGGGGTAAGAAGCAATCAATCTTTTAGAATTCTAATGTCTTCAAGGGTCACAGAAGAAATTAAATAAGAGAAACAGACTGGGGGTGATTATGTTTTGGGTTGAGGGCATGATGAGAAGAAAGAAAAGGAAGGGGGAAAGGAATACACTAGAGGAAAATAAGAGGAAAGGGAGCAGAATTTAGTATTTCTCTTGACTAGTGTGTTTAAGAAGAGTATATAAAAACATGGAGAAAGGAGGTAGTGGAGTGGGCATCACATGAACCTCATTTTTATCAAAACTAGATAAAGAAAATCTGTACACACAAACACAGAAAGTTTGGTGTTGAAATACATTAAAACCAACTGGGAAATAGGTAGAGATAATGAAAAGATAAAAGAGGATTTTAAGAGGGAGGTACAGTCAGAGAATAGTCACAAGTAAAACTAACCTTAACTTTGAAGGGTGAATTACAAAGGGAGGATTAAGAGGGAAGAAAGAAATGGTTAGAACCATCAATGGAGTACTAGGAAACAGGAAGGTCAGTGAAGCAAAAGCAAATTGCTTCAATTGCATATTACTAGTGTTGATAATTTTTTTCTCTTTCATCATCTTATTCTTCTACATAAAGGTGATAGTAGGCAAGAAGGGAAAAAATAAAGAAGGTATAATGGGGAGTAATATACAGTTACCAATCAGAACAATGAATATCAATGTGATAAACTGACCTGTAAAGTTAAAGTGGAAAAGCTTAGAAAGTAAAATTAAAATGTGATGTACAAGAACACATATGAAGCATAAGTATTTACACACTAGTGCAGTAAGGTCCCTTCCAACAACCCCTCCCCATACAGATGTAGAAAAATACAGCATTTTGAATCCTGATAGAAAAATCCAGAAAAAGTCACAATAAGTCACTTATTCAGCCCAGGTTAGCCTAGGAAGACTAAAAAAGGAAGTCTGCAGGCTTTGGAGATGGGTCAGTAGAGAAGTATGACCTGCCAGCTGAGCACTAAGTATCTAGAGAGAGGCTGTGCAGGAGAGCAATTAGAGGTCTCAGATGTCTCCTGGGGCTCCATCAGACCTATCCCTGGGCACTGCTCTGGGAACAAGTGTGAACTCATCACTTTTTCATCCACTATCCAATTTCAGATCACAGATCCAGGACAGAGTGAGAAGGGGACTTGTGCAGAGGAATGGTATCCCTGGAAGAGGAGGCCTTGGACTCTATAGGAAGAAAGGAGGGAGTTCAGAGGAAAGTAGCACCAGCATAGCTCAGACCCAAGCTGAGTAGGGTCTCACTTCCAGCAGCTGGCACAACCTGTAGAGGCATAACTAGAGCAAGAATCCCAGACTAAAGAGGAGTCTCCGTTTCTGTCACTCTGAACTAACACAACTTTCCAGTTGTCTGATAGCAATGGAATCAAGTAGAACTCCGTGCTTGCATTGACTCAAACACAGGCCAGGAACATGCAGAGCTCAGATCATGGGGGCAGTAATCAGACTTTGCCCAGACCAGACCACTTGGGACCACTGAAAGTTTTCAGGTCTCCTGCATGTCACTGAAAGCCTGGAAAAACACAACACTCAGTACCCAATGAGAACAGGAACAGGAATAGCCCAGACCTTCCTTTTAGAAGTGTGTCAGAGTCCAGGAAGTAGACTGAAAGAATGGGCCAATAAACCAAAACAACAACAAAAGAATCCCACCATACTGAGCTATCATGATGGCAAAGATGCTCAAAACATAAACAAAGAAGGCAAAAATGACTACAAAACATCTACAAGCAATGCCTCAGGGGGGGAAAATACAACCTTGGCTCAAACTCAGTTAGAATTGCTAGAAGAAATGAAGCAGAGATTTTTAAAAGAGTAAAAGAATTTTTTTAATGAAGGAATGAGATCACATGAGGGAAAAAATGACAAAGAACTGAGAGATATGGATGAAAAATTGAGAGGGGAGTTAACAGCTTAGACAAGAGGTACAAAATCTACCCAAGCAAAAATCTCCTTCAAAACACAAATAGAACCAAATAGAAGTCAATTATTTCATTAGAAAACAAGAAATATTAAAACAAAGCCAGAAATCTGAAGAAAAAAAAAGAAGAAGAAAATGTGAAGTGCCTCACAGTAAAAACAACTGACTTAGAAAACAGAGCAAGAAGAAAAATTTAAGAGTCACTGGTCTATGAACACCATGACAAAAAAACAAAGAGCCTAGATACCATATTTCAAAAAATCTCAAAAGAAAACTAACCAGATCTCTTAGAACCAGAAGGCAAGGTGGAAAAAAAAAGAAGCTACTGGTCATCTCTTAAAAGAAACCCCAATATAGCAGCTCTTTTTGTGGTGGAAAAGAATTGGAAAATGAATGGATACCCATCAATTGTGGAATGGTTGAACAAGTTGTGGTATATGAATGTAATGGAAAACTATTGTTCCATAAGAAATGATGAGCAGGCAGATTTCAGAAAAACCTGAATAGACTTACATGAACTGTTGCTGAGTGAAGTGAGCAGAACCAGGAGAACATTGTACAAAGTAACAGCAATATTGAGTTGTGACCAACTTTGATAGACTTATCTCTTCTCAGCAAAGCAATGATCTAAGACAATTCTAAGACTCATAGTGGAAAATGCTATTCACATTCAGTGAAAAAACTATGGATTCTGAGTGTCGATTGAAGCATACTATTTTCTTTTTTAAATTTCTTTCTCATGGTTTTTCTCTTTGATTCTAATTCTTCTATAAAATATGACTAATCTGGAAATATATTGAACCTGATTTTACATATGTAGCCTAAATCACATTGCATACCATCTTGGAGAGGGGAAGGAGAGGGAGAGGGAGAAAATTTAGAACTCCAAATCTTATAAAAGTGAATGATGAAAACCAAAAATAAATAAATAATGTTTTAAAAAATTAAAAAAAAAGAAACCCTAAAATGAAAACTCTCAGGAACATTAAAACCAAAAATCTAGAGCTTCCAGGTAAAAGAGAGTTACTGCAAATATCTAGAAAGAAAGAATTCAAGTACTGAGGAATGTACTGAGTGCTCAGAATATGATATTTTGGAAGGCAAAGGATATGGACTTACAACCAAGAATGACTTACCCCCTGCCCCCCAAAATGAGTATAATACTAGAGGGTGGGATGGATAATTAATGAAATCGAAAACTTCCAAGCATTTCTGATAAAATAACTAGAACTTCAAACAAATTTTGAATTTCAAACACAGGAGTGAAAAGAAAAATATAAAAAGGTAAACATAAATGAATAATGATAAAGGACTAAATAAGGATAAACTGCTTATATTAAAATATAGGGAAATGACATGTCTCTCTCAACTCTATAATCATCAGGTATTAATACAGAGGGAATCCAATTAGTCAAGGTCTGGCATTGGTTCTATTATATCTTCATGATCTTATGAAAAAAATGTAAAGTGAGGGGAAGAGAAATACACTGGGAGGGGAAGGGAAGAGGAAATGGAAGATTGGGGCAAATGATCTCACAATTAAGTGAGATCTATATAATCAAGGAGGTGGGGAGGGGTGGGGCTGACTTGAACCTTATTCTCATTATCAAAGGAAAAAAAGAATGCTCAACATTAACATATATATTATATATATTAATGGAAGTATATATGTGTGTATATATATATATATTATGTTTCATTCAACAGGGAAATAGGAGGAAAAGGAATAAAAGGAAGAGGAGGAATTAAAGGGAAGGTAGATTAAGGGAGGGATTAGACATAAGCAAAACAAACTATGTAGCTTTTTTTGAGATGGCAAAGAATGGGAATCTGAGAAAATATTCATAAAATGGGGAATGGATGAACATGCTATATTATATATAAATGTGATAGAATACCATTGTGCTGAACTCCTAACTGTCTAATGACCAACCATGATTCCAGGGAACTAATGATGAAACACTCTACATACCTCATGATAAGAAAATTTAATGATTCAAAATGCAGAATAGACAAATATCTTTTTGAATTTAGCCAGCATGGAAATTATCCTCTGATTTACTGTACATGTCTATAAAGGACTTTGGTTTGTTTTCTAATTGGGAGTAGGAGGGTGAAAAAGGTGAATTGTATGTGATCAAAATAGTTTTTTTAAATAAGAATTGGAGGGTTAAGTAATAAGTCATAGGAACACTGATAATTTCCTTGAAAGAAAATAAAACAATAAGATAACATACTAAAACTTTTGGGATAAAGCTAAAGGCCTTCAAAGAGAAAAGGAATTAAATTACTTATGTCAGAAATTAAAAGGGAGTATTCACAACAGTTTAAACAAAAGAAATTATTAGAAATTATTTTGCCCAGCTATATTCCAACAAAATTTTCAAATTAAATAGATTTTAAAATTATAAATTATTGTATAACAGAACAAGAAATAGAGAAATTAAATAACAACTTTAGAAAAAGAAGTTGAAAAAGTCATAAGTTCAATTTCAATGAAAAAAGCTTGAGGATCAGATGATTTTAGAAGTTAATTCTAATTCATTTGGGTTGGAAAACTAGGCTGGTGAATTTAAAATTGCCTAATGTGAAAGAAGACTGAGACACTGAGACCCAACTCCCAAAGAAACCAACATTAGAAGGGAGGTCAGAAAGTAAAAAGTAGAAAATAAAAGGTGGGAAAGACTAAAATTGCCAAAGATGTCAGGAAGAAGAAAACTCAAAGATCTTGGAATAAGCTGATAAGTCAACAGGAAAAACATTAACAGCAGAAAAAAAAGTATGACTTCTAGATCTAGTAAAGGAGTTCAGTCATCTATGAATAAATACTGCAAAATGAATCCAACCCTTGATGAAACAAAGAACCCTGTGGAATGTGACAAGAACATGGAACCACAAGATGTGGCTCAAAACAGAAATGAGAATCATGAAAGCAGATGATAACCTGTACAGCAAAAGAATGATCAGAATAGAAAAACTGGAACCTGTGGTGTAAATCCTCACCAAAGAAACAAGAGAGAACAATAAATTGGGAATGCCAATATAAAGAAATAAAAGCCAACCTAGAGGAAGAGAAGCAAAAAAACAAGAATATTAAAAGAAAACATACTTACCATGTGAGCAAAATATACTGATCTTGAAGACAATAGAGTGAATAGAAAAAACCTAAGGATGACAGGACTCCTAGAATGACATGACAGAAGGAAAAACATCAGCACTATAATGAAGGAAATAATAGAAGAGAAATTCTGAACATTGAAAAATTGAAAAAAACTCACAGGTTGCCTCTATTTAAAAAAAAAAAAACGGTTAAAAACTCTATGACACAATAATGGTTAAATTTAACAAATAAATTTAGAAATTAAAAGCTCCTTAAATGATCAAGTGAAAGACTTTAAAATGCCAAAAGAAATGATACTTGAATAATACAAAATTATTTTGCATCCACCAGAAAATCCAAGAGGAACAGAAAAATGTATTCTGAAGAGCAGTGGAACTCAAGATGCAACCCAGAGTGACAGATTTTGCAAATCTGAGCTTCACCATACAAGAAAAAAGTTAGACACCCAACAATAAAGAAGAGTGTGGAATATTTTTAGAAAGAAAGCTGGAAATAAAGAGATTATTTGCTTCTTAAACACCCCCAAAAATAGTAATTAAGGAGGTGTTAATGCAGCAAGCAAGAACATTAACAACAACAAACCGACAATAGGGAGACAAGTAAGAAACTTCATTCTAAATGTATGCAAGGAGACAAGGATGAAGGCAGAAGTCTGGTGGAGATCACAGTGATGGGCATGGGCATGGACGGACCTGGTGACATCCTGCCTATAAGCAAATTGAGGTTTTTGTTGAACTACCATGTAACATGGGAGGTTACATGAGTAGATGGAAAGAGAGGATGGATACTGAAGAGAGTAAGAAAAATCCTTTCTGGAAAGGGGTACAAAAATATGAAATCTTAAAAACTAATGAATAGGACTAGTTGATAAGGAAGAGAGGAAAGGAGAATCTTCTTGACTAACTGAGAGAGGAAAGAAAGGTAGGAGGGGGGTAATAATTATATAACTATATGAAAGCAAGAGAGTAAAAGGACCTAATAAGCAAAATCTCAAAGAGTAACAAAAAAGGAGATCAAAGGTGAGGGGAAAAGAGCCAGTGGAAATAGGGCCACCTTAAAAAATATTAAGGTAAAGTACTGATGAAATATAGTACTATTAAAAGGAGAAGAAAAAAATGTAATGTGAAAAAAATGTTAGAGACAGATGGGGGAAAATAAAAACCTGGAGGAATACTTGAGATAACTATGATGATATAAAAAACAGAAAGAAGCATAAAAATTTCACAAAAAGTAAATCACTGAAAATGGATTTAATTCTATCAATACTATCAACACTTCAAAGAAAAGTTCGAATAATGTATAAACTCTGGATAAATAAATATAAAAATAAGGAAGAGATCCTATCAAATTCCTTCTATAATACAAATACAGTTGAAAAAAAAAACTGTGTTTTCCCCACCCTATTTGCCCCTTGTTTATCCAATTCTCTCTCTCCTTTCACCCTGTGTATTCTCAAAAACATTTTGCTTCTGACTGCTACCTCACTCAATCCACCCTCTCTTCTATCAGTCCCTTTCTTAATCTCCTTCTTCCCTAGTTTCCAATACCCAACTAAATGTGTATGTCATCCCTCTTTGATTCAATTCCAGTGAAAGTAAGATTCAAGAATGCCCTCTCACTTCCCCCATCTTCCCCTTCACTATAAAAGTTCTTTTGAACCACTTTTATTTGAGATAATTTATCCCATCCTACCTCTCCCCTTTTCCCTCTCTTAATTTGTTTCCCTTTCTAGCTCCTTGATTTTATTTTTTTTCAATATCCCATCATTTTCAACTCATACCCATGCCTTCTGTCTATATATACTCCTATCTGTCCTATAATGAGAAAATTCTTAGGAATAAGAAGCATCATTTTTCCATGTAGGAATGTAGACAGTTTAACCTTATTGAATCCTTTGTTTTCTGTTTTCTGTTAATCTTTTTTATGTTTCTCCTGAGTCCTGTATTTGAAAGTCAAAAATCTTATTGAACTCTGGTCTTTTCATTAGTATTGCTTGAAAGTTCTCTATTTCACTGAATATATCTTTTTCTCCCAAAGGATTATGTTCAATTTTGCTATGTAAGTGATTCTTTGTTGTAATCCTAGCTTCTTTTTCCTCTGGAATATCATGTCCTCTGATCCTTTAACATAGAATCTGCTCATTCTTGGGTTATCCTGACTATGGCTTCATGATATTTGAATTGTTTCTTTTTGACTGCTTGCAATTTTTCCTTTTTGACCTGGGACCTCTGGAATTTGTCTATAATATTCTTGGGAGTTTTCATTCTGAGATCCCTTTCAGGAAGTGTTCAGTGGATTCTTTCCATTTTTATTTTATTCTCTGGATCTAAAGTGTCAGGGGAATATTCCTTGATAATTTCTTGAAAGATGATGTCTAAGCTCCTTTTTTATTATGATTTTCAGGTAGTCCAATAATTATTGAATTGTCTCTCCTCAAGGTATTTTCCAGGTGAATTATTTTTTCAACAAGGCATTTCAATTTTTTTCTATTTCTTATATTCTTTTGATTTTATTGTTACTTGAATTTCATAGAGTCATTAGCTTCCATTTGCCCAATTCTAATTTTTAAGGAATTATTTCCTTAGTGAGCTTTTCTTCCCTTTCTTTTTCCATTTGGCCAAATTTACTTTACAAGGAGTTCTTTTCTTTCTTTTCTTTTTTCTTTTTTCTTTTTTTTTTTGGAGGGCAGTTGGGGTTAAGTAACTTGCCCAAGGTCACATGGCTAGGTTTTTGTGTGTGCGTTAAGTGTGTCGGATCCGAACTCAGGTCCTTCTGACTCCAGGGCCGGCACTCTACTCACTGCGCCACCTAGCTGCCCCCCAAGGAGTTCTTTTCTTCAATGAATTTTTATATACCTTTTTTCAATTTGGCCAATTTTGCTTTTTAAGTTCTTTTCTTCATTGAATTTTTGTGCCTCTTTTACAATTTGGCCTATTTTGTTTTTTAAGGTGCCATTTTCTTCATTAAAATTTTGTGATTCCTTTACCAAACTTTTTTTGTTTGTTTGTTTGTTTTTATTAAACAAATGCTTTATTAACTTCTGTTTTACATCATTCATTTCCGCCAGATTTTGAGTTACAATCATTTTCCCCCCATTATTCCCCTACCCAACCTCCCAGAATAGCAGTCCCACAAGATATCGCTTCCTCCAATCTGCTCTCTCCCATACCTTCTCCCATACCCCCTTCTACTTTTCCATTAGAGGAAGGTGAATCTTTGTGTCCCAATGCCTGCACATCTTATCTCCCAATTATAAGCAACAGAGTATTAATAATAGTATTTATATATATTTGAAACATTTAATCTTAAGACCTCGAATTTCAGATCCATTTCCTTCCTCCCTTGTGACCCATTCACTCTGGGGAGATAAGTAATTCAGTACATGTTGTACATGTCTAGCTATGCAAAACATTATCATAGTAGATATATTGTACAGGGCTGCTTATAATTCCCTCCCACTCATCCCACCCCCCACCTGGTCCATTCCCCACATGATCCTGTCCCTCTTCTATAGTGGGTACTTCTAACCTCCCCTCCCCCCAAGGATGCCCTCCCCATCCATCATCCCTCCTCTCATCCCCCTTCCCCCTATTCTGCTGCAGGTTGATATATCCCATTTAGTATGTATGTCATTCTCTCCCTGAACCAAATTCGATGAGAATGTGGTTTTGCCTTTTTTTTCCTTCCTATTCTCCCCCTCCCTTGCAACCACTTCCCCTTGCTTCTTCTACATGAGATAGTTTACCCTACCCTGTCTTTCCCCATCTCCTCTTGCCACTTTCCTCTCTCACCTCATAATTTCATCCCTTGAGTATTCTCCCTTCCCAACAAATTCAACCTATGCCCTCTATCCATATATAACTGTAACCATATACACACACATTCACATATGTATTCATATGACCACACACCCTTCTTCCATTATTTTCATAGTGAGAAAGATATCATCAGTCACAGTTATTGCTTTTCCATATAGGAATGTAAATAGTTCAACTTTGATAAGTTCCTTTTGATTTCTTTTCCTGATTACCTTCTCAGGCATCTCTTCCTTCTTGTGTCTGGGTGTCAAATTTTCTATTCAATTCTGTTTTTTTCCTCAAGAATGCTTGAAAGTCCTCTATTCCACTGAATGACCATATTTTCCCCTGAAATAAAATACTCAGTTTTGCTGGGTAGGTGACCCATGGGTTCATTCTCAGTTCTTTTGCCCTCTAGAATATCATATTCCATGCCCTTCAATCCCTCACTGTATAAGCTGCCAGGTCCTGGGCTATTCTGATTGTGTTTCCACAATATTGAAATTGTTTCTTCCTGGCTGCTTGTAGTATTTTCTCCTGATCTGGGGATTCTGGAACCTGGCTATAATATTCCTGGGAGTTTTCCTTTTGGGATCTTTTTCAGGAGGTGATTGGTGGATTCTTTCAACCTCTATTTTGCCCTCTGGATCTAAAACATCAGGGCAATTTTCCTTGAGAATTTTTTGAAGGGTGATTTCTAGGTTCTTTCTTTGATTGTGGCTTTCAGGTAGTCCAATAATTTTTAAATTGTCTCTCCTGGATCTATTTTCCAGGTCAGTGGTTTTTCCCATGAGATATTTCACATTGCCTTCTAATCTTTCATTTGTTTGGATCTGCTTAACAGCATCTTGATTTCTCATAAAGTCATTAGCTTCCATTTGCTCCAGTCTAACTCTGAAGGAATGAATCTCCTCAGTGAACTTTTGAGATTCTTTTTCCATCTGGCAAATTCGACTTTTTAAGGCATTCTTCTCCTCATTGCCCTTTTGGGCCTCCTTTGCCATTTGAGCTAGTCTATTTTTTAAGGTGTTGTTTTCCTCAGTCAGGCTGTTGACCCTCATTTCATACTTTTCCTGCATCCTTCTCATTTCTCTTTCCAATTTTTCCTCCACTTCTCTTATTTGATTTTTAAAGTCCTTCTTAAGGTCCTCTATGGCCTGCAACCCGCTCATGTTTTTCCCTGGGGCTTTTGGAGCAGGACTTCTGACCTCATAGTCCTTTTCCCGCTCTATGCCCCCAAAATAGGAGTCTAGGGTTGCATTTTTCAGTTTCCTTTGCCTTGGCATGTTGCCACTTAATTACTTGACTTTTGGGCTTGTTGCCACACTATGGCTTTAAGGCCAGATAGAGGAATTTTCGTCCCAAACGTGTGTGGGGCAACTTCCGTTTCTGGCAAACTGTAAACCCACCCACGACTTCCACCCTAGATCACAATCCAGATGCAGGGAGGTTAAAGCAAGAGTTATTAACCCCCCAAGACTGATCGCTGGATCTCCCTACAATTAATTGCAGGCCGGGAGCTGGAGCTGCCTCTGAAAACTACAAAATGGTGTGTCTCCTCAGCGGCTTCTAGCCCCCAGGGGAGGGAGCTGACGCATTCCCCCAAATACAGGTCCCAAAGTCCATAGGACACTAACCTCTTACTTTGCCCTAGGCATGTCTTATGTTGATAATTCTGGAGTTTCCACGGCTGCTGGTGTTCTGGGGTTCCTCCAGCCAGCTGCTGGCCCTGCCGCCCTGGGGCTAAAACCTCGGCTCACGTGGACCTGGGCTCCGCTTGGCTCTGCTTCCTGCGCTCTGCGCGTTGCATGCTGCCGGCTCCCAGACCGCTGCTCTGGTCCTTCCTTCAGGGCTGCTGGGCTGTCCTCAACAGGAGGTTAGCTTCTCTGTGTCGTTCTGTGGGTGCTGGGGCTCCCAAACTTTTTTTTTAACAAATGCTTTATTAACATCTGTTTTACATCATTCATTTCCGCCAGATTTTGAGTTACAATCATTTTCCCCCCATTATTCCCCTACCCAACCTCCCAGAATAGCAGTCCCACAAGATATTGCTTCCTCCAATCTGCTCTCTCCCATACCTTCTCCCATACCCCCTTCGACTTTTCCATTAGAGGAAGGTGAATCTTTGTGTCCTAATGCCTGCACATCTTATCTCCCTCTTACAAGCAAAAGAGTATTAATATTAGTATTTATATATATTTGAAACATTTAATCTTAAGACCTCGAATTTCAGATCCATTTCCTTCCTCCCTTGTGACCCATTCCCTCTTGGGAGATAAGTAATTCAGTACATGTTGTACATGTCTGGCTATGCAAGACATTATCATAATGGATATATTGTACAAGGCTGCTTATAATTCCCTCCCACTCATCCCACCCCCCACCTGGTCCATTCCCTACATGATCCTGTCCCTCTTCTATAGTGGGTACCTCCAACCTCCCCTCCCCTCAAGGATGCCCTCCCATCCATCATCCTTCCACTCATCCCCCTTCCCCCTATCCTGCTGCAGGTTGAGATATCCCATTTAGTAAGTATGTCATTCTCTCCCTGAACCAAATTCAATGTGAATGTGGTTTTGCCTTTTTAGCCTTCCTATTCTCCCCCTCCCTTGCAACCACTTCCCCTTGCTTCTTCTACTTCGGAGAGTTTACCCTACCCTGTCTCTCCCCATATCCTCTTGCCACTTTCCTTTCTCACCTCATAATATCATCCCTTGAGTATTCTCCCTTCCCAACAAATTCGACCTATGCCCTCTATCCATATATAACTGTAACCATATACACACACATTCACAAATGTATTCATATGACCACACATCCTTTTCCCATTATTTTCATAGTGAGAAAGATATCATCAGTCACAGTTATTGCTTTTCCATATAGGAATGTAAATAGTTCAACTTTGATAAGTTCCCCTTGATCTCTCTTCCCCGATTACCTTCTCAGGCATCTCTTGCTTCTTGTGTCTGATGTCAAATTTTCTATTCAATTCTGGTTTTTTCCTCAAGAATGCTTGAAAGTCCTCTATTCCACTGAATGACCATATTTTCCCCTGAAACAAAATACTCAGTTTTGCTGGGTAGGTGACCCTTGGGTTCATTCCCAGTTCTTTTGCCCTCTGGAATATCATATTCCATGCCCTTCGATCCCTCAGTGTAGAAGCTGTCAGGTCCTGGGCTATTCTGATTGTGTTTCCACAATATTGAAATTGTTTCTTCCTGGCTGCTTGTAGTATTTTCTCCTTGATCTGGGGATTCTGGAACCTGGCTATAATGTTCCTGGGAGTTTTCTTTTTGGGATCTTTTTCAGGAGGTGATTGGTGGATTCTTTCAACCTCTATTTTGCCCTCTGGATCTAAAACCTCAGGGCAATTTTCCTTGAGAATTTCTTGAAGGGTGATTTCTAGGTTCTTTCTTTGATCATGGCTTTCAGGTAGTCCAATAATTTTTAAATTGTCTCTCCTGGATCTATTTTCCAGGTCAGTGGTTTTTCCCATGAGATATTTCACATTGCCTTCTAATCTTTCATTTGTTTGGATCTGCTTAACAGCATCTTGATTTCTCATAAAGTCATTAGCTTCCATTTGCTCCAGTCTAACTCTGAAGGAATGAATCTCCTCAGTGAACTTTTGAGATTCTTTTTCCATCTGGCAAATTCGACTTTTTAAGGCATTCTTCTCCTCATTGCCCTTTTGGGCCTCCTTTGCCATTTGAGTTAGTCTATTTTTTAAGGTGTTGTTTTCCTCAGTCAGGCTGTTGACCCTCATTTCATACTTTTCCTGCATCCTTCTCATTTCTCTTTCCAATTTTTCCTCCACTTCTCTTATTTGATTTTTAAAGTCCTTCTTAAGGTCCTCTATGGCCTGCAACCCGCTCATGTTTTCCCCTGGGGCTTTTGGAGCAGGACTTCTGACCTCACAGTCCTTTTCCCACTCTATGCACCCATAATAGGAGTCTACGGTTGCATTTTTCAGTTTCCTTTGCCTTGGCATGTTGCCACTTAATTGCTTGACTTTTGGGCTTGTTGCCACACTATGGCTTTAAGGCCAGATAGGAATTTTCGTCCCAAACGTGTGGGGTGCAACTTCCCTTTCTGGCAAGCTGTAAACCCACCACGACTTCCACCCTAGATCACAATCCAGATCCAGGGAGGTTAAAGCAAGAGAGATTACCCCCCCAAGACTGATCGCTGGAACTCCCTACAGTTCGCAGGCCAGGAGCTGGAGCTGCCTCTGAAAACTACAAAATGGCGTGTCTCCTCAGCGGCTTCTAGCCCCAGGGGAGGAAGCTGATGCATTCCCCAAATACAGGTCCCAAAGTCCATAGGACACTAACCTCTTACTTTGTCCTAGGCATGTCTATGTTGATAATTCTGGAGTCGCCCCAGCTGCTGGTGTTCTGGGGTCTCTGCAGCCGGCTGCTGGCCCTGCTGCCCTGGGGCTAAAACCTCGGCTCACACGGACCTGGGCTTGGCTCGGCATTCTGCGTGCTGCTCGCTGCCAGGTCCCAGACTGCTGCGCTGGTCCTTCTTGCAGGGCTGCTGGGTTGTTCTCAGTGGGAGGTTAGCTTCTCTGTGTCGTTCTGTGGGTGCTGGGGCTTCAGAAGTTGTTCAGAGTCCCCTTTTACATAGTTTGGGGGGAATCTGGGGGCAGAGTGGCTTGGACGAGCTGTTTCTACTCCGCCATCTTGGCTCCGCCCCCCCCCCCCTTTACCAAACTTTTGACTCTTTTTTCATGATTTTTTTCTGTGTCACTTTCATTTTTTTTTCAATTTTTTCCTCTACTTCTCTTATTTGATTTTTAGAATCTTTTTTGAGCTCTTCCAGGAATTCTTTTTGTACCTAAGACTAATTCACATGTTTTTTCTTTGAGACTTTAGATAGAGGAATTTTGACTTTGTTGTCTTCTCCTGAGTTTGTGTTTTAATTTTCTCTGTCACCATAGTAACCTTCTGTGGTCAGATTCATTTTTGTTCTTTGCTCATTTTCCCAGCCTATTTCTTGACTTTTAACTTTACATTGAAGTTGGGCTCTTAGGGTGCAGTGTCCCAAGCTTATTTTCAGAACTAGTTTTGAAGGTCTATAAGTTTTCATTTCCTTTAAGGTAATATGATCTAAGGAAAGAGATGTTTACTACTCTCCTGGCCATGCTCTATGAGTAATCAATCACAAGTGCTCTTTTATGCCCTGGAACTATGACCAGGCTCCTGCTCCCTTCTGGCCACGAGTTCTTTTGTGCTTGTGCTTCTACTCACCCTGGAACTGCACTCCAGGACTGGGAGCTGGATCAGCTTATGGGCAATGAAACAGGATCCTGTGCCCAATGTCAGCAAAGGGACCCTTATAATCTCCTTATGACAAGTACCATGACCTCCTTACCATATGTGGGCTAAAAGCTCATACTCCCTCCACTGATTCAGTGCCCCCCTCAACAAGTTCTGCTGCTGGTTAGCTGGCACATGGCCTATGCTGAAAGGGTCTGTTCTGGAGCTACTTGCTCTGGACTGCACTCCACTCATGCCCTGGTGTGACAGACCTTTCCTGCAGACCTTCTAAGTTTCTTGGGCTAGAAAATGTGTTTCACCCCATCCTTTTGTGGGTTTTGCCAGTCTAGAATTCATTTAGGGGTGTTAATTAAAGTTGTTTAGAGGGGGAAAGGGGTTACCCAGCAAATCCTGTGATGCCTTTCCCCATTCCTTCCCCACTCTCTATCTCCACACCATTGCAGCTTCTGCTCTTCATGGGCATGTGTGGCTGGCCTTTGTCATTGTTCAGGGAATGGACCACTGGGGAGTCTCTCTGCTCCCAAAATGTTATGGATGCAGCTTCTATTGCCAAAATTGTAAAAAGTTCTCTTGGCTTGGATAAGATGTTAGTGGATGATATTGGTGATAAGACTATTACTCATGATGAGACAGCCATTTTGAAATTGCTAGAAGTAGAACATTCTACAGCCAAAGTGTTCTATGAATTGACTGATCTTCAAGACAAAGAAGATGGAGATAGGAACACATCTGTGGTTATTATTGCAGAAGAACTTCTAAAAAATGTAGATGAATTACTCAAGCAGAAAATTTATCCTACATCAATTTTTGATGGCTATAAACTTGCTTACAAGGAAGCCTCAATGAAAACTTCATCATTAACACAGATGAACTTGGAAAAGATATTCTCATCAATGCTACAAAAACATCCATGTTTCTAAGATCATTGGAATTGATGGTGACTTCTTTGCCAATATGGTAGTAGATGCAGTACTTGCACTTAAATATACAGATGTTGGAGTGGCTAGGTGGCACAGTAAAGTGGATAAGTAGCACAGTGAATAGAGCACCAGCCCTGTAGTCAGGAGGACCTGAATTCAAAACCGGCCTCAGACACTTAATACTTACTAAACATGTGACCTTGAGCAAATCACTTAACTCCAGGTGCCTTGACCTTCCCCCTCCAAAATGCTAAATAAATATATAAATATACAGATGTAGAAGGCCAGCTTCACTTTCCAGTAAATTCTATTAATGTTTTGAAGATCCATAGACAAAGTAAGGAGAGTATGCTTATAAATAGTTATGCACTGAATTGTGTGGTGGCATCACAGAGCATGCGCAAAAGAATAGTCAATGCAAAAATTGCTTACTGGACTTTACCCTACAGAAAAGAAAAATGAAGCTTGCTGTACAAGTGGTCATTACAGCCCCAGAAAAACTTGATCAAATTAGAAAGAGAGAAACTGATATTATGAAGGAGAGCATTCAAAAAATACTGGCCACTGGTGGCAACATTACTCTAACCACTGGTGGAATTGATGATATGTGTCTAAAGTATTTTGTTGAGTCTTGAATTATGGCAGTCTGAAGAGTTTTTAAAAAGGAACCTTAAGCAAATTGCTAAAGCATCTGGAGCAACTCTTTGTCAACTCTGGCTAATCTGGAAGGTGAAGAAAGTTTTGAAGCTTCAATGTTGGGACAAGCAGAAGAGGTAGTACAACAGAGGATTTGTGATGATGAGCTAATTTTAATCAAAAACAGTAAAGGTCAGACATCTACCTCTATTATCTCATGTGGAGCAAATGACTTCATGTGTGATTAGATGGAGCACTCTTTACATGATGCTCTCTGTGTGGTTAAAAGAGTCCTGGAGTCAAAGTCTGTAGTGCCAGGTGGTGATGCTGTAGAAGCAGCCATTTCCATTTATCTGGAGAACTATGCAACCATCATGGGATCATGGGAACAACTTGCTATTTCAGAATTTACCAGATATCTTCTCATTATTCTTAACACATTGGTAGTTAATGCTGCCCAAGACTCTACAGATTTGGTTGTGAAGTTAAGAGTTTTTCATAACAATTTAGCAAGAATGTAAAATGGATTGGTCTTGACTTAATCAATGACAAACCTCAAGACAACAGGCAGAATGGTGTGTTTGAACCTACCATGGTTAAAGTTAAGGGTTTGAAATTTGCAACAGAAACTGCAATTACCATTCTCCAAATTGATGATCTCATTAAGTTATATCCAGAAAGTAAAGATGCAAAAAGAGGAGAAGGAGGATGAAATTATGAAGATGCAGTTCATTCTGGGGCTGTTGAAGACTGATCTGATCTTCTTTATTTAAAACATTGCTATTGATTAATTTCATCCTGTACCATTTTGTCTTGCACTTAGTGTATAGACACAAAAAATACAATTTGAGTTTTTATAATGGAGATGAAATAAAATAAAACCTCTTTGCAAAATAAAAGTTGTTTAGAGGGGAATTTGGGAGAGCTCAGGAAAATCCCTGCCTTTTCTTTGCCATCTGATGTAGTAAAATTGGTGGTGCCAGAACAAAGTAGAACCAGAACCAAAATCTAACCCAAACCAAAAATTTAGGAACCAATGGGAGTTTATTGAATTTCTGAACAAAGGAAGCCCTATAGAGACTCACCAAAGAAACTAAAGAACAAACTTATATAGTTTTCAATTTAGGTGGGAGATGAATTAGATATGAGGTACTGCAGGATTGGGCAGGGCTGTTGCTGGGGACTATTAATGAAAAGACTTTTCTTTAGGTTAGTTATCTCTTGTAACCCTGCCCCAATAGATAGCACTGTCCTTGCTATTTCACCAGAATGGGAGGTTCCAGGGTGGAGATTTCAATATAAACAGGGTCAGGGACAAGATAGAGGTACTGCAGACAAAGCAAAGTTGTTTTGGATTAGTCTGCTACCCATGATGTTAATAACAAAAACAAAATTAATCATACCTCACTAGACATAGAAAAAAATCTATTGAGAGAATAAAAAACTAATTTCTGTATGAAAAATCAAACAGCAGGGGTGGCTAGGTGGCACAATGAATAGAGCACTGGCCCTGGAGTCAGGAGAACTTGAGTTCAAACCCAGCTTCAGACACTTAACACTTACTAGTCATGTGACCTTGGGCAAGTCACTTAACGCCAATTGCCCTCTAAAAAATAAAAAAAAGAAAAATCAAACAGCATAGGTATAAATAAACTTCTAAAGTGATAGATAGTACCTATCTAAATGTAAGACCCAGCATTATATGTAATGGAGAAAAATTAGAGGCCTTTCCAATAATATCATGGTAAAACAAGCATGTCCATTACTATGAGTATTTTTTCATATAGTGCTAGAAATGCTAGCTATAGTGAGACAAGAAAAAAAAATTGATGGAACAATTATGAAGAAGAAACAAAATTATTACTTTTTACAGATGATATGATGTTATAGGAATGTAAAATTTTAAGAATTTCCCTGCCCCTAGGTTAAGTGCACCTGGAGCCTTTGGTGGGAGACTTGTTTTTCAGGAATGCCCATACCTTGGTGCTCTGTGATTGGACAGTGGGTCAAGAGGGTTGTTACATTTCTCTGAGCCTGGAGAAGGCTGTATAATCCCTGATGTGAGGTTTTGTTTTGGGGCTCACTTTGAGAAGTGTTGTGTGACTTGATCAGACGAGACTCTGGGCAGCCGTTGAGAGCCTCCTGGCTTTGAAAACCCAGATGTTGATGCTTCCCTCTCTGGTAACTGTGATTAGGTATGGCTGTATGTAATGGTTGGACAGTTTAGAAGCCTGTCTGCTGAAATGTTTCTCTGTCTTGTAACTTCTGCTTGAAACCTCTGTATACTTTGAAGTTTGGGGTGCTGACCTTTTTCCCCTGAACTAGGTCAATGATGTTTGATTGAGTAAAGCAAGATTGTTAACCCATTTTGAGTTGCTTTCCTTTAGAAAAGCAGATCTAAGAACCTGTGTTGGCAGTCACCCTGGGGACGCTGGGGTCCTTGCTGCTACATATGATGATCTACTTAGGGAATCTTAGGGAATTAATCTAAATTAGTTGAAACAATAACCTCATCAAAGTAGAAAGATATAAAATAATTCCATATAAATAATCAACTTTTCTTCACATCTCTTGTGCTTAGCACAGTATTTGCTACATGGTATGCACTTAATAAATTATTGACCGACTATTATCAACAATACCCAGCATCAAAAAACAAAAAGAAAAATTATATTCAAAATAACTACAGAATGTAGAAAATATTTTGGAGTACACCTACCAAGATATATACAAGTATTATATAAATACAATAAACCTTCACTCAGAAATAAACAACTAAATATTTAGAAATATATTTATTGCTCAGGATTAGTCCATATCAACATAATAAATACTTCTTAAATTAATTTATTCAGTTTCATACCAATCAAATTGTTGTTATATAGTTGTATAAAACTCTTTGTGACTCCATTTGGAGTTTTCTTGGCAAACATTTTAAAGTAGCTTGCTATTTCTTCTCTAGTTCATTTTATGCATGAGGAAACTGAGGCCAACAGGGTTAAATGACTTGCCCAAGCTCACACAGCTAGTAAGTGTCTGAAGCTATATTTTAATTCATGAAGATGAATCTTCTTGAATACAAATCTGGCACTCTATCCACTATGCCACCTAGCTACTTACCAATCAAATTATATGGGGTTAATTTATAGAGCTAGCAAAATAACAAAATTCATATGGTGGATCAATGGTCAAGATACTCAATAGTCAGTAAGCATTTATTAAGTGCCTAATATATGCTAGACCCTGTGTTAAGTCCTAGGGATAGAAAGAAAGGCAAAAGACTGTTCCTCCCTTTCATGAAGTTCACAGTCTAATGGGAGAGAAAACAAGCAAATAAATATTTACCAAAAAGTTATATCAGGATAAATAGAAAATAATCAATGGACAGAAGACACCAGAGTTAAGTAGTAGTGTAAAAAGCATCTTGTAAAGTGTGAGATTTTAGGTGATACTTGAAAAGACTTAGGAGGTGCAGATGAAGAGAGAGCATTCCTGGTGTAAGGAAGGGGGGACAGACAGAGAGACAGAGACAGAAACATAAAGAGAGAGTCAGAGATAGAGACAGAGAGGCAGAAAGAGAGAGAGGGAGAGAGAGACAGAGAAAAAGAGTGGGAGGAGAGAGAGAGAGAGAGACAGAGACAGAGACAGAGAGACAGAGAGAGATAGATATCTTTTCCATAAAGGAGTATAAAAAATATAAAGTTTTAAAAATTAATGAACAGGACTAGGAGCAGAACTAGCAAGGAGGCCAGTGTTACTGGATTAAAGAGTATATAGGGAGTTATAAATGTAAGAAGACTGGAAAGGGGTGGAAGTATTTTGTATTGCATCATAGAGGTAATAATGAAGCAGCTTCTAGAATGTATAGAGTAATAATGATAAAAAGTGAAAAAGAAGGGGGACTGAGAATGTCAGCATTCAAACTATACTACAACTCAGTTATCAATAAAACTATTTGGTACTGCTTAAAACATAGGAAAGTTCATTAGTGGGAGAGATTAGCTACATATGAAAGAAAGAAATGAATGTAGTATTATAGTGTTCAATAAGCCTAAAGATATCAAATATTAGGATAAGGACTCACTATTTAAAAATAAAAAACCTGCCAGAAAAAACAGAAAGCAGTCTGGCAGACATTAGGTTTATAACAGTATCTTATACAATGTGCCATAATAATCTCCAAATGAATGCATGACCTAAATATAAAAGGAAACATGATAACCAGTCAATCAACAAGCATGTAATAAGCATTTGCCATATGCCAGGCACTACATACTATATACTGGGGATACAAAGAAACAAAGGAAAAATCAGTTTCAATGCCCAGAAGCTTATTTTCTAATTGAGGAGGCTGCATATACATGTGTATCAACCATGCAGTATTCCCAATGCCTATAATAACTATAAATATGCTGATATGGTTATTAATCACAAAATATACCAGGATCTCTATATAGGGAATAAAGTTAGAACATTTATTCAAATACCAGAAAACTGAGTCCCAGAACCAGAAAGTCAAAACCATCACAGTGTTTATGAAGTTGGCACACATAGTTAATGTAGTAAACACCCACATTCTCAAGCCTTCAAAACAGAACAGGCTACCTCAGGCAAACATCCTCCTCTCCACATTCATGGCAACTGCTCAGCATCCAGGAAGCGTGCTCCCAGCAGCTCCAGCCTCCTGTAGTTTCCATCCCTTGTAGTCCTCAGCAAGAGACCTTAGCAGAAATTCTGGCTGGCTCAAAAAAGGGGTTTGCACTTCCACTTCTGCCTCCACCCAGCCACCACCACTGCTGGCCATTGCTGCTGCCAGGGCCAGTCACTGCACGAATGCTAGCTTGGCTTCAGCTTCCTCTTGCTCCACCCCTTCCTGCTACTTCAGCAAGTCCAATGGGGCATGGAAGATCTTTAAATCCCATAACCCTTACAACATGTCAATATATACAAGGTAAATACAGAGTAGATGAAAGGTAGCCTTAGAAGGAAAGGTATTAGCAGCTGGGAAGTGGTAAAGACCACTTGAAAGAAGTAGAACTTAAGTGCAGTCTTGAATGTAGTTAGGGATTCTAAGTTAAAGGTTAGGAGGGAGAGCATTCCAGGCAGGCATTCCAGGCACTAGAGGCAGCTAGTATATAGGGACAAAGAAAAAAAAACTGAGCATCAAGTGTGAGGAACAGCAAATAGGCCAGAGTGGCTGGCCTTTAGGGTGTGTAGAAGGTAGTAATAAGTTAAGTAAATAAGTTAAAAGATTAGAAATATAGGATAATAATATCATATCATATAATACAATACAATATATAATTAATATAATATAATATAAATCATGAAGCTCTTTAAATACCAAACATATAAATTTTGTTTTATAGGTAACAGGGAACCATTGGGGTTTGCTAAGTATGTTTGTGTGGAGGGGTAGAGTGACACAATCATACCTATGCTTTAGGAAGATCACTTTAGTCCTAGATTGGAGTGGTGACAGACTTGAGGTGGAATCTAATTGGAAGGCTATTGCAATAGATCAAGCAAGAGTCAATGAGGGTTAGAACTAGGATTCTAACTTTGTGAGTAAAGACAAGGGGGTGTATGTGAGCAATGTTATAGACAAAGAAATGCTAGCATCTAGTTGGACATGTGGAGTGTGGGAGAGCTGAACATGACAATGAAGTCACTTAGTGATGGGGTATGGTGGTGCCCTAAACAATAGAAGTTTGCAGTTTCAAGGAAAAGTTAATGAGTTTTGTTTTGGACATGGTGAGTTTGAAGTGCTTTAAGGGATATCTAGTTTGAAATGTCCAACAGGTAGTTGGTGATATGGGACTAGAATACAGGAGAGAGACTAGGGTTAGATATTTAAATTTGGGAATCATATGTATAGAGATGAAAATTGCATCCATGGGGACTGATGAGATCAAGTGAGAAGACAGGGGGAGATAGAGGGAGGGAGGGAGGGAGAGAGAGAGAAAGAGAGAGAGAGAGAGAGAGAGAGAGAGAGAGAGAGAGAGAGAGAGAGAACATCTATAATAGAGCCTTAGGAGTCTCCCACAGTTACTGGGAGTAATATGACTTAAGATTCACCGAGGAACCTTAAAAGGGATAAAGGGAGAAGTTAGGTGGTGGAGGGATACCCCAATGATAAAAAAAAATCAAGAAAGTACACATGAGGAAAAATGGTCAACAATGCCAACTATTACAGAGTGATGGGGAGGGGCGGGGGGATGCCATTAGATTTGGCAGTTAAGAAATCCCTGGTAACCTTAGAAAAAGCCATTGCATTTGATTGGTCAGGAGCTAGATTCCAGAGAGTTTCCAGAGAGTTTAGAAAAAATGAGAACGGAAGAAGCAGAGGTACCAAGTATAGACGGCTTTTTTCAATGAGTTTAGCTGAAAAGGAAAGTAGAAACATAGAAAGATAGCTGGTAGACATCATAGGATCTAGTGAGAGTTAAGAATGGAAAAGATTGGAAATGTTTGTAGGTAGCAGGTAGGGAACTAGCAGACAGTTATTGATTTCAATATTATTATATTGAAGTTTAGGGGCAGGGAATTGGGAAAATGATAGAAGCAATCTGTTGTTGAATACAGGAGACAATGAGATCTATTGTGTAGAATGTTTTAATTTGCCAAACAAAAGAGCTATCTCATCATTAGAGATTGTATTGAAAGAGGAGATAGTGGGGAATGATGTCAAAAGGGCTTGAGATGAAGAGGAGAACAGAAGAGGGAGCTCTCAAGAATGGTCTTGATGATAAGCAAATTAGAGGAGAAAAGAAGATGATTTTCATAGTTCTGGGTAAGGGAAGAGTCTTGACCAAATAAGGGAATCAAAGGAAATAAAATGGAAGATTTTGATTACACATAATTGAAGTTTTTTCATAAACAAAAGCAATGAAGTTAAAGTGAAAGGACATACTTATCTGGGAAAAAAATCTTTGTAGAAAGTTGCTCTGACAAAGGTCCAAAGGAAAGGAGGAAGAGAGGAGGGAGGGAGAAAACATCAAAGGAGAATTTTTTTAATACTGAGAAGAGAACAGAAGGAGATTCAGAGGGAAACAGAAACAAGACACCTTTTAGGATTAATAAATTGAATTTAATGTATACTTCAACAAACACACACATTCTATACACAATATTTTTTCTGTTCTTTATATATAGAGATGTACATTTTTATGTTTATTTTCTGTTTTATTGTTTGCCAATTCACAATAACAAAAATAATATTAAATCATAAGATTATAAGAGAATAGATTTGTATTATTGTTTATTATTGCAAAATCCATTGTGTGCATTAATTTGATCCTCATAAAAACTCTAGTATTCAGGTATTATTATATCCATTAGTAGTTCAGATATTATTATCCCCATTTTACAGATGAAGAAACTGAGGTTTCCTCAATATTATACATCTTACATGTGGGAGAGAACACAGATCTTTTTATTAAATTCCAGGGCTTTTATTACTACATCGCTAACTTTCTATAAAGCCAAGCATGAGCAGCTTTCCAGAAGAGTGCTACTGGGAACAACTTTTAAGGTTCTGATTACATAGTATAGTGAACACTTTATTCCATAACAAATCAGAGCAAAATATTCACAGTAAATCAACATATAGCATTTACAATGTTACAACTTATCACAGAAGATCAAAATAGCATTCACAACAACTTATCACAGAAAATGGCCACATAGTTTTTCACCACAGTGGTCACAAAGTTTTGAACAAAGAACAATCATTTAGTAATTCAATTATTCAATCATCTCAATCATTCAATCATCCTTAAGGAGGTTTGCCTCCTTAAGGAGCACAAAGTACAATAGTCAAAGTTCTCCACCGATGGGGCACACCAAGTTACAAATCAGTTACTATTTAATTATCATTCACTATTCAACCATCAGAAAATACACAAGCCCTCCACCCCTAGGTCACTAGTAAATCACAATCTTCTTAGTCAGTTCACAGTATCCAAATAAAGTCTTCTTTCAGATTGACTCATGGTGGTCTCTCAGATTCCCTGGATCCCCTTCCATGGTCCCAGATACTAGTTGGATTCACCAAACTGTCACCTGGATTCAAAGACAGAAAGTTCCCAGGTCCAGCTCTCCAAGCACTTTCTGTTCCATTCTGAAGCTTACAGTGTCCAATCCACCTCAGATCCTTCATCATCTCTGTTCCCAGGAAGTCAAGGCTTAACAAAGCCACCAACAGGCTCATAAAAAGTGCCAGCATCACAGATATGCTTCCTCAGTCTGCAGCAGCTCCAGCTGGCCCTCAGAAATCCTCAATAGCCTCAACAGCTCCAGCTGGCCCTCAGCTCTGATTGGCCCTCAGAAATCCTCAGCAGAAGCTTCAGTTGGCTCTCAGAATCAAAATCACTCCATCCACCTTTTCAAAATCAAAATCATTCTCTCCAGCCTGAGACGGGGGTGGGTCTTTCCTCTTCAGCCTCCCCAGTGGAAGCACCTTCTGCCTCCATGAAGTTTGCTCAAAGAAGATCTGTCTGATCCAGCAAGGACTTCTCCTTATATGTACACAGCATTAGCTCCTTCTTCTTTCAGCCACTCCCTTCTTGTTATGTCAGCAGCAGGAGTTCATACCTTCTGTTTCTTTACCAGAGGCTTGATTAATTACTAAGTGCTAAGTACCAACTCTAAAAGACTCATGATGGAAAGGGCTATCTATATCCAGAGAAAGAATTACAGAGTCTGAATGCAGATTGAAGCAAACTACTTGCTTTCTCTCTTTTTCATTTTTTTTTGTTCCTTCTTTCTCATTGTTCACTCCATTGGTTATAATCCTTCTTTACAACTTAACTAATGTTTAATGTGAAGGTACTTGTAGAGCCTATATCAGATTGTATGCTGCCATGGAATGGAGGGGGAAGAAGAGGGAGGGGGAGAACATTTGGATCTCAAAAGCTTGTGGAACTGAATGTTGTAAACTGAAAGTAAATAAATAAATCATTTTTTAAAAAAAGATTTCAAGGTTCTAGCAAATCAGATTTATTGGGGAACTACAATCTCGATCAGAGATGAGTAGAAGATAACTCTTCATACATAATATGGTAGATTAGGGCATTTGGGCTGTCTAGAACCCTGGCAATCTTCCAACATTTAAAGAATGAGGATCTCAAAAATCTCTTTGATCAATTTTTTGTTAAAACCTGGACGGTACCATTAAGACAAAAAGCATGCT